>VZQC01003255.1:4608682-4711072 GCA_009823505.1 Rhizomys pruinosus | reverse complement strand
CCCACATGACTGCATGCAGAGCACCCCACATGACTGCATGAAGAGCAGCCCACATGACTGCATGCAGAGCACCCCACATGACTGCATGAAGAGCAGCCCACATGACTGCATGCAGAGCATCCCACATGACTACATGAAGAGCAGCCCACATGACTGCATGAAGAGCACCCCACATGACTGCATGAAGAGCAGCCCACATGACTGCATGCAGAGCACCCCACGTGACTGCATGAAGAACAGCCCACATGACTGCATGCAGAGCACCCCACATGACTACATGAAGAACAGCCCACATGACTGCATGCAGAGCACCCCACATGACTGCATGCCGAACACCTCACATAACTACATGAAGAGCACCCCACATGACTGCATGCAGAGCATCCCACATGACTGCATACAGAGTACCCCACATGACTGCATGAAGAGCAGCCCACATGACATCAGGCAGAGCAGCCCACTTGACTGCATTCATAGTACCCCACATGACTGCATGAAGAGCAGCCCACATGACATCAGGCAGAGCAGCCCACTTGACTGCATTCATAGTACCCCACATGACTGCATGCAAAGCACTCCACATGACTGCCTGCAGAGCACCCCACATGACTGCATACAGAGCACCCCACATGACTGCATGAAGAGCACCCCACATGACATCATGCAGAGCAGCCCACATAACTGCATGCAGAGCACCCCACATGACTGTGTGCAGAGCATCCCACATGACTACAGTGAAGAGCACAATTTTGAGCTTGGGAAATGGTCACTGTACTGACACTATGGAGTCTGAAGACTTTGTTTATAACTTCAGTTATACCTATAGAATGCTGCTCTTTAAAGACAAAATCTCTCACACCAGAGAAGAAACTCAAACCACATCCTCATTTCCACTTCATGTCCACAGTGCATATTCCCTGTGGAAAGTCACATTCTGAAGAATTGGGAGCCACCTTTTATTATTTAATTATGCTTGATAAAGGTAAGTACTGGGTTCCATATGCCACAGTATTCTCAATCTTATATTTTAAATTAATTATTTTTATGTACTGAGTGTTACTCCTGCGTGTGTGCAAGAGCATTAGTGTCATGATAAAATGAAAATGATTCAGATGCTATCCATAGCTTTCCAGGCCCTGCGTTTTATCAGAGGATCAGAAAATACTGTTAGTCTTACTTCACCAAAGGTCAGCTGGAACTTGAAGTCAGTTGCTCAGAGTTTTACATGAATTATAGAATATCTCATTGGTCTTCAATCTTTTGGAAGCAAAAATGAATGATGTTTTAACTTTTCTTTTATTCCTTTTTTCCTTTACTGAAACAAATTTAATCTTGTTTGTCAGTTATGTTAGGGTTTGTTATAAGCATTAACCCAAGGTACAATAGTTTAGCAATTATTACTAACATTTTATAAATTCCTAAATCAATTTCTTCCCCTTTCTTCATGGAGTCATATGAAGTAATCAAGTACCCAAGCTTCAAGTAGAGCCACTTATAATATATTTCTCTACTTTACATAGGTTTATATCGATTGGCTTACATGATGCCAGCTGAGCAGTCTAAAAATAGCCATCAGCATGTTGTAGAAAAGTAAGAACTGGGTTGCTACTAAGCTCATAAAATTATATACCTCAGTATTCTCAATATTACATTTTAAAATTAAATTTTATTTATTTTTATGTGTATGAGTGTTATGCCTGTATAGAGCCCCTGTGTCATGCAGTGCCCATGGAGGACAGAAGAGGACCTCAGAGCTCCTGGAACTGGAGTTACCCATGGTTGTTAACTGGTGTATGGTGCTGGGATTCAAATCCAGGTCTTCTGCAAGATCAGTTTAGTGCTATTAATTGCTGAGCCATTTCTCCAGCCCTTCAGTCTAACATTTAAAGCTGGAAAATTCCTGGGGTGTCTGTACTATTCAGTCTGTGTTGAAAGACCAAAGAATTTTTACTCTAATGTCAGTGGAGGACAGAGCAGCAGCAGCAGGAGTAGATGCACTCACTCAGGAAGTGACAACACTCACAGGCAGCACAGTAGAGGACAGAGCAGCAGCAGGAGTAGATGCACTCACTCAGGAAGTGGCAGCACTCACAGGCAGCACAGTAGAGGACAGAGCAGCAGCAGGAGTAGATGCACTCACTCAGGAAGTGGCAGCACTCACAGGCAGCACAGTAGAGGACAGAGCAGCAGCAGGAGTAGATGCACTCACTCAGGAAGTGGCAACACTCACAGCTGTCTCACTGGACATCTTTATATCTGGCCACCTGCTCAAAGGCAGGACTTGCCCATTCTGAGGGCAGGTCTTCCTCCCTCAGAGAATCTTTTCGGGAAGCACCATAGCAAACACCCCCACAAGTGTGTACCCTTGGTGATTTCAGATCATATTGACAGCTGAGAATACCTGTCACAAACTCTAAGTGCTATACCATTTGCTTGGAAGCCCTTCAATCTAAGGCTAATGGTTCACCTCCATTGGGGATTTTCTGGAAATTACATATTCAGCTCTGAAGGAGAATCTTTGGGAGCTAAGATTATTTTTTCCTATGAGTTTCCTACAACAGAGTGTTTGTAAGAATGTCCATCCAAATACAGAGCAGAAATAATACTTGAAATTCTCTCATTTGGACTCTCTGTGGGCTGTCTTCCTGTAACTGTGCGTAATAATTCCAACAGATTCATATACTGGGTAAAGCTTAGGTCCTTTCATACAATCTAATTAAATCAATTTATTTAATTGAAAGCAAGATCATTTTCTTATTTATTTTTAATTTCTTTTGATTTATTGGTTTTGTTTTGTATATGACTATTCTGCCTGTATGTGTGTGTCAGATCCCCTGAAACTAGAGTTAAGGATGGTTGTTAGCTTTATGGGTATTATGAGCTGAACCCAGGTTCCCTGCAAATAGTGCTCTTAACCATGAAACCATCCATCTAGCCCCTAAAGCATTTGATTTGAATGTATATACACTTATTTATATCTATGTATTCCTTCGGCTAACTTCTTCGGTTAACTCAATCATCTTTGTTTGGAGCCTATTCCAATGATTAAATCGATGGAGATTTTCTTATTCCCCGACAGTCTTATATAAATGTAATTTTAGTTTCAGTTTACTGAAAGCTGATGGAGTGCTTTAAGGACCTCAAAGAGAACTTAAGTTATCCAAGACCACAATTTGGTTGATGGGGAGGCCAGGATGAAGAAAGCCTGTCAGACTACAGAGAACATTTTCTTTTTCTTTTTTTTTTTCTTCTATTACTTCTTTTTTTTCATTTTTAACAATTAGTAATAATTTATGAGTACAATCATCCTTCATGTAAAACCAATTAGCAAGCAGTTGTGCCCAACCCACACAGCCCAAGGGTCCTAGCACCAGGCTGGGGGGGGGGGGGAAATTTTTTTTTTTTTTTTTTTTTTTTTTTTTTTTTCTATATTGTTGTAGTTTCCACCATTCACCCCAATCGCAAACAGCCCTACATTTTCTATCACGCCCCTCTTCCGCAGATTGTTCCCTAGGCTTAGGGAAAGGGGCACAGGTAGTGGGCAAGAGGCAAAACAGTCTACTTTCTTCTGGAGCTGTCCTTTTGGTCTCTGGTCAATTCTAGCTGCTTTTTCATGGGCTGACAGTTTTTGTCCAGGAATAACCTTTTTTCAATCCTAGTAGTGAAGCACAAGCAATTAGGCATATAGGTATTTAAACAGTAACAATTGTTATGCTAGTGTTTTTACTTTTGGTATAGACACAGATGTTTGGTGGTATGTTAATCCATGATGAATACATTTTTTTTGTACCATCTGATAGGTCTTTACTGTGGTTTTTATAACATCTCCTAAACCACTAGAGGATTTGTAAGCTTGTGGAATCAGCCATGGGTTATTCTCCAAGGGGAGCGCAATAGCCAATAGATTTGGGATATACATACAATTAGATTTGGATATACAGACATAAGGCTACCACTGCTGCACAGTAATTTCCAGGCAGGTGAGGTATGTAGCTGGTGCTGACGGAGGAGAGTCTTGCTTGACTCAAGGAAACCTTATATTTTGCTTTATTGTTTAGTGGCCTTTGGTAAACACTCTTTGGTATTCCAGCGACCAACTGTATACTTACTTGCAAGTGCGCCCGTTTCAATACATCTTTTCCCATGCTTTACATCTGGTCTTCCACAGCAGGGCCTTATTGCCTCTCTTCTTGCAGGTATCCCAGTTTACACGCAAGACGCCTTTACATTTGGGGGGGGGGCTTGGGTACCCTGGCCAACACTCCTGGTAGAATAATCCTTTGCTGATATCAGAGCTCTCCGTATTAATATATTTTGCTCAAAAAAACAAAAAAAAAAAAACTTTAGTATTATATTTGGTTCGGAATAGCGAATAATCCTTTTCACAGTTCCTATGTCTATTCGTCAATTAAAGAAGGCGTTTTACCAGTTTTATAAGATACCTCTATAACAGTCTGCTCTGATTTACAGTTAGAGAACGACCTCATCATCATTTCATATTCCTCTGTTCTATGAAAAGGAGGTGAGAAGTTCTCTCATATTAAACCTTTGCAGCACCCTTAGAAGGTAAGTTCCATTAGGGGACTTATTATAGACAGTTTGTTCAGTAGATCCACAGAGGGTTGGTTTGACTGTTTTTTGTGTTTCCTGTAGCAGTTGAGGCTTTTCTTCCTTTCGTTGTTCAGATGGGCCAACCTTCTGCTGGCTTTTCTTGGTACATCTTACACAATGCAAAACTGTATATTTTCTTTCTCAGCCTTAAGTTGGTTAATGTTTTGACCTGTGAGAACCTACAAATCTTTTCCCGTACTTAATTTTAAGATTTGAATTACAAAGTTTTTGACCCAACGTTCATATTATATATTGAATCCCCCCTTTATTTAGGTTTTTATTTTTTTTGACCCATGAGTTCAAAAAAGGCAGTTGTATTACACACACATACCATAGGCAGGAGTCAAGGTGCAAATTTCATCAGATTCGCCCAAGCTATTTTGGGAGACTGTATGTCGTTAACTTGGGAGGAAGCCAAACTTTACGTTCTTAAGTTTAAATCATCTTATAGGTCAAAGAGAATGCTACAAGATGATACTGTCTCATCAGGAAAAATTATAGCGACCTTTGTATGTGCAAATCCAAGTTTATTTTATACAGATTTTACGTTTTAAACCAAATTGGACAACATTTATATTTCCCCATTTAACTCAGATGCATTACCCTTTTATCAAAAACTTTAAACCAATGTGTTTAATATACACATATTTACTTTTTACTAAGTCCTAAACACCATGTAACCTGAGACAGAGTCTGGGCAACATTGGGTACTTTTGAAATCATGTCAATTAAATATACAGGAATTGACTTATAGACCTGTCACTATACCGCCCCTCCCAACCCATCCAATTCCACCATTTCAGCAGTTTCTGGAGCAGTCTTTCTGTTGTTGTTCTTTTAATATGAATCCTTCTCCACAAGAAATAATTACAACTGGTTTATTGGTGCTATCATCCAGATAGGATCTCAATTTGTTGTTTGTTTTTCTGGGACTGTGCTTACTTCACTTAATCTTAATCTCTTCTAGTCCATCCATTTACCTGCAAATTTCATGTATGTTGTCTTTCTTTACTACTGCATCGAACTCCATTGTTCATATACCCATTTTCTTTATCCAGTCTTCCACTGAGGGGCATTTGGGTTTGTTCCAGCTTTTTTTTTTCCTCTAGTGTTATTTTTTAAGGGATTCTACAATTAAATGACACAGTTGTTTGCAGATTAACATTTTACATTACTCAGTTGCAGTACCAATTAGGTAGGTAATTGTTGGCAATTTTTTGGATGGGAGCCAAATTTTTAAGCATAAGCAATGAATGTACATGTAACATTCATGTATGAAATCATTTGCAAGGATCTATGTCCAAATTGAACAACCCAAGGTTCCCATGTCCAGTTGGAGAAGCTTTATGCCCAAGCATGTTTATCAAATAGGAGTCCAGTCTATTATTGCTGTAGTCTCCTGATTCACCCCAATCTCTACACAGCCCTTACTTCTACCATTGCCTCTCTCTTCTGCAATTGTTCCCTAGGCTTTGGGGAAGGGGCACAAATGGGTGATGAAGCAAAACAAGTCTTTTTTCTCTGGAGATGTTTTTACTCCAGTCAGGTTGTTCCCCTTCATGGGTTGACAGCTTAGCCAGGATACCTTTTTAATCCTACAAACAAACAAAGCCAACATTGGATGTCAGGCATTTAAGCACTACTACTATTATGCAAGCTTAGCTGTGAGCATAGACACAGTATGCTTGGATGGTATGCTATTCTACAAACTGTGGTTTCTCTATAAAAAGTGACAAGTTCTTATTGTGGGGTTTATATCATCTTCTAACCATTAGAGGGCATAAGCTTGTGGCATGCTCTGTGAACGGGGTTTTATTCCCCAAGGAGAGAGCTAATATCCATTCTCTTCTTGGTGCTCCTTATTTCGTTGGTTGGCTTTCCTTTTTCAGTATTTCTACTTCCTTGGGAATTGTTTTTTTTCTCCCTGTTAGTTCTTTCTTGGTTTGTTCAATCTCTTTCCTTTTTTAGTTCTTTCCAACAGTTTGTCATTGGATCCCTCTAGGTCCTTTTTGAGTTTTCATTCTCTCTTTTTAGTTTCTCTGTAATTCTTTTTCTTTTAATTTCTATGCATAGGTCTGCTGCAATTATTCCTCTAAGATCTGTTCCTGGGTCACCTCCAGGGGGATTCCATTGTAGCTATTTCCTACAGGTTTTGGTTATAGACCCTGGTGCAGGATTATCCCTGCACATTTCCCATGTTTTGTCCCTTCATGTCCCTGGCATGGGGGTTTCCCTTTTGTGATTAAAAATCACAGATGTCTTTTCACTATGTTAGCAGCTGTTTTGTTGGCCTCCTTCGATGCTTTTTTTTTTTTTTCCTTTCTACTCCTTGTTTATGGAGTAGTATTGACTTGTCTCTAAAGTTTCAGGCTTTTCAATTTTGCTTACATATTGGATATTGGAATAATTCTAAGTCAGTCTTCCCTTCCTGTCTGAAGGTTCTCCAAAAAAGTCCACTTGGCTAACTCTCTCATCAAATCCAGTTGGTGGTGGGGGTTGTGTGTGGGGGTGGGATATGCCTGACTTAGCCAGCTCCCTTGTACCTGTCTGGAGTGACTTCTGGGCTCCTGTGCTTCAGGAGCCTGCCCGCACAAAGACACCTGGCACTGGCTGCAAAGGTGAAGGGCCCAGTGAACATTTTCTAACCATCTTACTACACTCTGACTGGTGACAGGTTTATTTCACACTTCCCATGAATCTCCACTCAAACTGTACTTCGTGGACCTCTCACAATCTTCTGCAGTTGCTTTTAGAATTGATCCTATTAGAGATAATTTATTTAACTGCATTTTATTTTTAGTTATCAATTCAATTCTTTTCCTATTTGTTAGTTCTCAGAGAGGCATGGCCTTCCCTGGTTTTAGTAAAATCACAAAAATTTCATAATCCTGACAGTCTTGGCATTTTCTCTAAGATACATGACTTCTCTAGCCATTTGTATCTGGCTATGGTTATAGTTCCACGCACGAGTTCCCTGCCATTGAGAGGGCTTTAAGCCAATTAGGTAGCTGTGATGTCCTCAACGATAAAAATGCCACTACTGGACCAATGCCATTTGCTATATGCCAGTCATTGATGGTGATTTCTTTTTTTTTTTTTTTTTTTTTGGTCTTTTCGATGAAGGGTCTCCCTTTAGGCCCCCCTGTCCTGGGGAAACCTCACTTGTAGACCAGCTGCCTTGAACTCACCAAAATTTGCCTGCCGGCTCGGCCTCCCACGTGGCTAGGATTTTTAAATTGTCGTTGTGAAACCACGCCCGGCTTGATTGTGTTTTTTAATATGGGAAAATATATTATCCGTTATATTACAGATAAGTAGCTCCAAGTATCACACCACTTTTATCAAAGAAGCTTCTGTTGCACCAGAGACCATTACAGAATACTTCAACTGGTCATACACAGACATTGTCTGTGAATTTTCCAAGCCTAATTGGCACATCTACAAAGAATCTTCTATACTCAAGCCCCACAGAACATAAAAAAGGGATAACGAGGACACTATTACATCTGTCAGTTCTCATTAATGAAGCTCCCTTATGCAGGGTCAGGAACACAAAGGTCACAAATGCCCAAAACACAATAGCATAGGAGTCCGAGTCTCCGAGTGTGGGTCTTGGACAGGACTCCGATATTAAACTCTCCCCACCCAGGGCTCAGGGACCATTGCATAAGAGGGGGAGAAAGATTGTAAGATCTGGGGAGGTGGTGCATGACCATATGGAAATTGAGTCCTACGAGCTCCTTGGACATTGCTCACATGAACCTATAGCAATGGTGTCAGCATGTACAAGACCATGTGTGAACTCAAACCAGGAAAAAAAAAACACAGTACCGAACTGTGGGAAATTGGACACAAGCTCCTAGTTCAGTCAAAGGATTATGGTCGATGATTTACTGGTGGGGAGGCGGAAGGACTCATTCTTTTACAACCTAAGGCCTCTGATATGCGCCTTATACCCCCGTGTGAACTGCACTGAGGGGATGAACACATTGGGTATACTAACTTGACCTGATAGGCCTTAACCAAAGGATCAGGATGTATGCATTCTGGGGGTGGGCTATAGAAGACTACCAGTGAGGAGGGGAGGTTTGTAATAATGATTAAGATTTAGATTGATTGCGAGCTTCTGTTTGAAGTTACAGGAGAAAAAAAATCAATAAAAAAACAACAAAAAATAAAAGTGTTTTACCTAGTTGTTAAATATTTTTTTTTTTTTTTTTTTATTAATAGCACCGACGCTCTTGCAGAAGGACCCGGGTTCGATCCCCAGCACCCAACATGGCGGCTCCTAAGAACCGAGTCTTTGGTGTTAACGCCAATGGCCAGTAGGGAACGCCAGTGCCAGTGGGGAATCCGAGGACCGAGACCCGCGGCTGATCCTCGGCGGCACATCAATGGCACGACTCAACGGGGGGCACAGACCGGCTAGGCAGGGCCAAGACATCAGACCACATACAAAAACTAAATAATAAAAAAAAGGTAGTTAGATCGAAAGATATTACTCAGTTCTGTTGATATCACAAAAATTGACCTTTATTAGTTCACACATGAATCATAACCCTTATCTTTGAAAGACACCTGAAAGCAAGCAGCCTAGAAGCTCCTCATAATGAAACCCAAAAGCCAACAACGGCAGAAGCCAGCTTTGAGGGAAGCGGGCGGGTCTGGAAGTAGCCGCGCCAAAGAAATGCTGAAGTCCCATGAGGTTCCAGGACCAGTCCCCGCGGGAGGCCAACACTGGAAGGATGGGGGACAAGGAAAATGTGGGGCAACAAGGAGGAGGGAAAAGGGCAAGGGGGATGGGGAGGGGTACGGTAGGAGGGGATGGAATGTCTATAACTTAGGCATGCGGAAGCTACGAGTGCGTAAAACAAAAAATCCCCAGGAAGAAAAAAAGGAGAGGTGGAAAATGAAGAGAGCAAGGAACCAAATAGCGCTCTAGAACATCAGGAAAAATGGGTATGGGCGGGGGGTACGGGCCACACCGGTGAGGGAACATGACAGGAATGCAATGTATCCAGTGGTAGAAGATGGTGGAATAAGGGGCGCTTCGGCCTAAAACATCTAATCCCTCAACTCCTCCCTTTCCTTCCTTCCTCTTCCTCCTCCTTTTCCTTCCCTTTCTCCCTTTCCTCCTCCTCTTCCGCCTCTTTGCTTTCCTTTCCTCCTCCTCCCTCCCTCCTCTCCTCCTCTCCTCCTTCCTCCATATCCTCCTCTTCCTTCTCCTTCTATTCTTCCTCCTTCTCCTTTTGCTCTTTCTTAACTTCCTCTGTCTCCTTCGGGTGGTGGTGAGATGGAACATGGGGTCTTCATGGAAATCAGTGTCATATGTTGCTACATGTATACAACATATACTGATAAAATCAGAGTAATTGACATTTACATTTCTTTAGTACATTTGGTTTGGTCTTCAAGCTCTTATTTTCTGTTTTTTCATAAAATATCCAGTGGTTTATTATGAACTACAGTTGCCTTACTCTTCTGTAAAATACTAGAACCTATTACACCTATTTCACCATGAGAACTGTGAAATGAATCAGTCATCAGCTACAGTGTTGTATGGTGGTATGAAAAATCACTTTGACATCCAATCTTATGTTTTATGCTCGTCTCCCAATTTATGGACTTGGACGATTTAAGTTCTCTTAACTGCATAGATGTATCTCAATTCTCCACATCCTTCTAAAATGTAGTTTACTTCCCACTAGGCTCTGAGTGGTACATTCCAAAGCATGAGGAATTTGAGTAGTTTTCTCTTTATTTGGGAGCTTAATATAATGATACAATAATATATTTTGTTAATCTTGTGTACTCTACCTTAAATTACTTATATAAGTTATGTGTCTCTCAAATTTCCTAAATGATGGATAATTTGCAAGTTTGGTAGAAATTGTGTTTCAACTCATCTTCCAATTTACATTTAATAATGTGGCCTGTATTCAAATAAGACGCAAGCTTTTCTTTGAGTTGATGACAGCATTTTTGTTTAGAATTAACTAGTGTTAGAAGTATGTCCCTTCTGGTGTCAACAAAGTAAGATTTTTCTATTGATCAAGCATCCTTCCAGGGGGAATGATGTTTCCTGAGGACAGACGCTCTATTATACAAACTGTCACTTTCTTGCTTTCCTGGAGCCAAGAATAACCCAGCTGATAATTAAACTGGGATGAATTAAGGTAAATTGAATCCGCCTGCACATCTGCTCCAGGTCTGCAAATGGGACCACAAGGCTGAGCCGACTCAGCTCACTTGACAAGAATCTTCTTCCACTTCCAAAGCAATCCCAATGAGTCCCAGCCTGTCAGCTGATAGAATCCTGACATAAGAAAAAGAGAATCAGCAAGCATCCTTGACACCAAAGCCTGTATTGACACTAAAGCCAAGAATGCAACACAAGAATTCTATAGTTACCTGTGCCAAGGTGGGTTCCAAAGTTAGATTATTCTAGAAAATAGAGTATGCACCCGTATAAAATTAAGTCATTAGATTTTGATTAAATAAACCATCCTCTGCTGACTCTGTGACATAAATCGAAGAATTGTCTATGATGTTATTTCTCATGGTTATGGACATATCCATAGAATATAATAGATCATTTATATAATGAATCCCCAATCCCATTGTTGAACAATATTGTGGCCTTCCACTTTTATTTCCTTTTCTTCGAAAATCTTGAAAATTTATTGCCACAGTCATTGTACCGTTTTCATATGGAATACATTTCTAAGCAGCACTGTACTGGACTTATTATTTGAGCGACTTCTCAGACACGAAAATCTTAATTGATATACAAACTTTATTTTAGATATGTATATGATGGATATATTATACATATATAGTTCACTCAGTTAAGTGATTTTGCGATTAAAAAGCATGCTTACAGAGTTCTGGATTCTCTCTAGCTCGATGATCCTTTAGCTAGTTCCTTCGTTCATGCCAGCACACTTCTTTCTTTCCATCCTGGTTTCTTTTATTCCCTTTCTTTCTTACATCAGGATTCCATCAGCTATGGGGCTGTTATTCTTTGGCCATGTACTGGAAATGGAAGATGATTCCTGTTGAGTGAGTTAGGTCAGCTTGGCCTGATGATCCTGATGTGAAGTAAGATGCAATTTATCATCATGAAATATTTAAATTTGAGGTTCAAGAGCGGCTTATATCATAGTAATAAATCAAGACCAGAATTTGGGGCAAAAAATATCTGCATATATATATATAATATATATATATATATATATATTAATATTTGTATTGGTCCCATTTAATTGGGGGGGATAGATGATTATTGTAAGGGATGTGGATCGATTGATGGAAGGGAAGCTTAAATATTAACAAAATGTGTTGCATGAAAATAGAAAAACTCAATGAAAACATTTAAAAAGAAGTTCTGAGAAGTCTTTTACTAAGAATTTTGCTTATTGTGGTTTAACTCAACATTTCCTATACATTTTTTTAGAATTTCATATTTGACTTATATTTTCATTATTTATATCCTTCCTGGTCATCTTCCAACTCCTCCTATATGCTTCCCCATTCCATCTCAACTTCTTGTCCTTTTCTTTGATTATTATTGTTACATAAGCCTACACATATTTATAAATATACATATGACTAGATAAATAGATGATAGATGATAGATAGGAAGTTGTAGATATTAGTGAGTCATTTACTGGGAGCAGCTCCTGTGGTGTACCCTTGTTTTTGGGCTGGCTCCTGCCTATTTGGGATTAGCTAACCTCTCAAGGTGCTAGTCCTTACAGAGAACAGATTCAACTTCACATAGCATCCATTGATTTCCTATAGCTCTTCGTCCTCAAGTGGGGACTCATAAAATTTCCCTCGTTCACTTTGGCATGTCACCTTGGGTTGTCATTATTGTAGATTGCATTAGAATAGTATACTATGGAGATTTCACTGGTGTAACTTCCCTATAGTGTCTGTAATTCCTTAAATTGAAGCAGAAAGCAGAAAGTCTTGTTTCCCTCCTCTAGCGCTTACATTTCTGCTGTTGCCAGCTTTCCACAGTGTTCCCTGAGCCTTAGGTGTAGAGGTTGTGTTATAATGTGCTTGATTGGGGCGGGCGCACAGGTCCACCTTTTTCCTCGTGTTGACACCTTTTTGTAATAGTCTCCCTCTGTTGCAAAGAAGCTTCTTTGATGATGACAAGAGGTAGGTAACTCTCTGCAAATATAAGGATAGTTTTTGGAATATAGTAAGAAATGACATCAATTAGGGAAGTGACAAAAGTATGTTCTTCTCTAGAGTCTATTACATCTCCAGCTGTGTTTACTTGGCTGTGTTTAGAGTAACATGCATTAATTCCCTCCCATTGAACATGCATTAAGACCAATTAGAGAGCAGTTTATTACCCCCAAGATATTTGAATTGGCCTCAAAGTGCTTTGATTTATTGGAGTTTGGTTAAGTGGATGGCCTTCCACTTTCCAGACCCATCCTAGCTTAGTCTCCTCTGCTTTGTTGCTAGGTAACTCCCCCTCAATTCTATTTTTTTTTTTTGTATTTTTAGAATATGTCTTCTCTGTTAGCCCCTGCTGGTGGAACTCACTTTGTAGACCAGGCTGGGCTTGAACTTACAGAGATCCACCTGCCTCTGCCTCCCAAGTACTTGGATAAAAGGCCTGCACCACCAGGCCTGGCTTGAGTTCTTGAGTCTCATTATTCATCAAATATTCTAAAAATGATCTTTCATTAAGGACTCTGTATTTGTTTTTCTTGAAATGCTATGTCCCCATCAATTTGTGTGACTCTCCATCCGCCTAGGTGGACATCTATCTGATCAAATGCTGCTGTTCCATCCCTACCTTTCTGTCTTCAGAAGTCTCTCTTTCCTTCTATTTGTAATGTGTCAGTATTCACATAGCATCTAATTCCCTTGAATTTAGTTTGCTTTTCTTCACACAGCATCTAATACCCTTGAATTTAGTGTGCTTTTCTTCTCATTCAACTTTTCCTGCATAACTGTAAATTCACTGGGAGCAGGTATTTGGCTATTTTATTCCTTATTACCCTCTCTGTACTTAAAGCTGTATTTGAGAAATTGTCCTTCTGAAACCTTTGTTGAGTGAACAAATGTTTCTCTTGTCTTTATTCTTTTTTTAATCTAATTTTTTTATTTTTAAGGGATTCTACAATATAATGACACAGTTGTTTGCAGATAACATTGATGTTACTCAGTATGTCATACAATTAGGTAATTGGTGCATTTTGCAAGTATCTTGTCTTTATTCTTAACTCCTCATTTATTTCCCATATTTTCACAAATCTTAAAATGAAAATTTTACTTTTATAATTTCATTTTTGCAATAAGCAAGTAACTCCCTAATATTTTACTGAATAATAATCAAATGCAACACACATTTTGTGATGTACTTAAGGATGGTAAATGCTATGAGGTATACAAAGAAATGTGCAAGGATGACAAGACAGGACTAGCCGGTTTCTACCATTAAGCAACCATGAGCAACTACTTCAAAACAAGAAGAGCTTATTTCATTTCCTTACCATCTCCTTTATACCTATAATTACAAATGTATTGGAAGGGACATGAGCAAATACAAATTTTTTATATTAACTAAATCATTTTAAAACTATGATTTTAAGTGAAATTAAATTATATCTAAAGTATGTGGCTACTTGGAAAACAAAACCTAAGTTATTCTACTTCCAGGCATTATGTCTAGAGCCAAGCATAAAAGCATCACACCAGCCCTGTACACAGGCACCAGGCAGCATAAGACAAGTCAAATAAATGGAATTTCTAATGTATTTTATGCCTCATATCTTCAGTGACTAGATTTATTTAGAAAAAAGAGAAAGAAGAGTGCTTGTTATTAAAGTATATGGAATGAGTTGGGCATGATTGTGCATGCCTTTAATCCTAGCACTAGGGAGGCAGAGGCAGGTGAATCTTTGTGATTTCAAGGCCAGCCTGGTCTACAGAGAAAGTTCCAGGACAGCTGGGGCTACAGGGAGACCCTAACTCGAAAAGACCAAAAAAATAAATAAATAAATAAATAAATAAAAAGTATACGGAATGTATTTTGATAAAATTAGGGCGACTAAATTGGAGTAGAAAGGAAGGGTTATAGAAGGAAATGTGGGGATAAAGGGAAAAAAGGAGCCCATGGGAAGTTGGGCCATAAAAGACTGGCACTATATGAAGGGAGAAATTGGAAAAATGGAGATACTTTAGATGGAGAAGACATGGAAGGAGGGCTAGGAAGGGAAGGGGAGAGAAGAAAGCTAAGGACTAGCTAGGGTAAAAAACTTGACGGAATCATATTAGTCCAACAATCTATTGACAAATTAGACATACAATATCTCTATGCGATTCCATGTGTAAAGCTGAAGGCTACATAATAAGAAACAGTACCAGACAGGTGAAACCTTCCCTTGAGTCACTGGCCAGGGTAGTCTAAGAGACTCCCAAAATTACACAGGCTATTGCCACCACCCTTGATTGTCTCTGAGAAACTGAAGGCATTTGGAAGCCTTGCTATATTTTTAGCACTATATATTATGACTTCTCAAGTACTTGACACTTGTTGTATTAGTCAGGGTTCTCTAAAGAAACAGAAGCAACAGGACGAATATATAACTATATGCAATTTATTGATTTGCTCACGTGACGGAGCTCAACAGTAGCGCCGAACTGGAAAGGCCGGGAATCCAGGGAACTGCTCAGTACGCAAGGCTGGATGTCTCAGTAGTCCCAGTCTAGTGCTGAAGGCCCGAATGGATTCCAGGAGATCTGCCGGTCTCAGTACACGCTGGGATCCGAAAGGTTGATCACAGCAGCAAGATAAACTCACCAGATGAAAGAAGCAAGCCACAGGAGACAAAAGGGGCCAGCTCCCGATGCCGTGGCCTTAACATACTGCCTGCCGGCAGACAGACTGGTAACGCCCACATTTGGGGTGGGCCCATCCGGGTTGAGGTGGTCCCAATCAGAAGACCCTTTTTCTCTTTATTGTTCCTTAGTCCAGTAAAGTTGAAACCCAGGATTAACCATCACACTTGTTTTTATTTTTCCTTTTAAATTTAGGGTGAATCTCTTCACTTCCTCCTTACCAAAAACTCTCTCCATTTCTAATTTCAATCTTATTCCATTTGGACCACTGCTTTCATTAGATTCATCATTTATAATATTGAAAAGTCTATGTTATTTTCATACTATCACCTGTTTCTTCTACTTCGGACAGAGTCCCTCCTGAATTCAAACTAGCATACATTTTTAGTGCTTGCTTCTTGCCGAGGGGACACTGGACCACTGGGACCGCAGGAGGAATAAGGAAAAACCCGATCGGGCAGGGAAGACTCCCAGCAGCAGCTTTCTATTGAATAGGGACAGAGCTACGGCGCACCAGCGGGCATAGGGACAGACGCCAAGGAGGTCTGAAAAGAAATACACAGGGTAGTGAACTCTCGGCTTGGTCGACACACGAGGGCCTCAAATTGTGTAAGCGTGGCAGAAAAATAGTGATAGGTTCAGTTGTAAGATTCGTAAACTTGATAATAAGCACAGGAGCAGCAGGGGGGTGGAGTGGTCGGTCTCGATTATAGCAAAGGACGGGAAACAATGCGTACGGTGGTGCTCGCAACTAATTGGGGCTCGGGCAGTCCACCACTGAGTAAAAAATGTGGTGCATGGTTGCAGTACCAGGAGAGTTGTCCTCAGCAGTGAAATGAAGAGGAAATGCAGGGATAGGCTTGCAGGGTCAGGGAAAAGGGCGGGACACTAGACAAAAGGGGTAGACTAAGTGAAGTAACAAGACGGGGTATACCATATAGAGAGTATGCGGATAGAGATAGATGCTATATATATTTCTCCTGCTAGTTGAGATTCCTAGCCACCCAAAGTTCGTATAGTGAGTATGTATCCTGAGGTAAGGTAGGAAACACCAGGAAAATTGATTGAAATTAAAGAATGTCACCTTTCTTGTTGAGATTCCTTTTACAATCAGATAATATCATCTATGTCTTTATTTTTTCTAAGTAGAATTGTATTCAAGGACCACATGAATTTCAGCTTTTTTTCTCTTCACAATATTTACAATGTTGCTTCGTGAGCTTCTTAGTGCTCAGTTAAAACTCCCTATTTCTTCTTTATTTTTGCTACATAACAAACATGCTAACACCCAGAAGTTTAAAGCACTTTATTTATAGTGCTTGATTCTGAGCTCAGAAATTCAGCGGGCACAGGGCGGGTTACTCATGGATCACAATATCTGAGTCACAGCTGTGGAGAAGAAAGAACTGGGATTCCTCATTCCTATCATATGTCTGGTTTTATCTGGGATGACATAATGAAAAGGAATGTCAGTTGTCTGGATACAACACAGTGAATTCAGAGAAGTTGGGCTTACTGTAGTCTAGGGATCTATGTGAAAATGTTCCTACAAACGGGGAAAATGTCTCAGTGGCTCTTATGATCCTGCTCAAAAGTCACTGAGCATCACGCCTGCTCCACACTGTGGAAGGGCATTTCGACCCTTCCAAGGTTCGAGGAGGGGTGTCTGCACCTTGCCTCTCCTATGAGATAGGAAGAATGTGCATGAATTTTGGGAGCAGGTTTTGAAAAACGTCACAGTAGTATTATCTGTGGCTACTTTCAAATGTAAATTGCTCTGTGGATGGTCAGGAAAAAAAAAACACCTTTGTTTCTAATTCTAAAAGTCAGAACTTCTTCTTTGTTAATTGCTTTTATGTCTTTAGTGCACTAAAAATATGGAAGAGCATCCATACTGATGCAAAAGAGCCCCGAGTTCAAGCACTAGGTAAGCAAGTTTTCAGGATATGCCTCCATGAAATATAGTCAATGCATCTCAATCTTTGATGATGACTAAGTTATAGAATTAGATAATTATAGCTTATAGGATCATGTGATAATTCATAAGACAGCACACAGTGATAAAATACCTGAAACACACTGGGCTCTGAACAAATGTCAACTTCCTTTGTTCATTCTCCCAGTAAATTAAGTCTTCACTTGTCTTGACAAAAACGTATCTGGGATTAACATCTTCTAGTAAAGAGATCCTTGAATTTCCAAATATACAGAAGGACTTCATGAAGGATAGGAGGTAGATGTAGCAAAACCTGAGACAATAATTTCATGTGGGTACAAAGCAGCCTTTTTGCGGGGGGGTGTGGTGGAACACTCCTGTAATCCTAGCACCAAGGGGCCGAGGCAGGCAGAGATTCTTTGTGAGTTTTCAGCCTAGCCTAGTTTTATGCAGGCTGGAGTTCCCGGACAGCTGGGGTACAGGGGAGAGACCATGTCTGAGAAGACACTTAATAAAGGAAAAAAAAGCGGATTTTGGAGAAATGAGAACGTAGTTCAGAGAAGGAGCCAGGGAGGGGATAATGAGAATTTTGTTTCCTTTTAGTTTTTCTTTTCCTTTCTTCATCCCAAATGACAATGATTCCAGTTCTATTTAATGGCAATTCCCTTTTAAATGTTCACAAAAGTAAACATGTCAGCGGTCTGCAGTGGCTAACAGTTGCCCTCTGATGTAAACTTTTTTCTTTGTTCCCTTCTCCGTCCCTCAACTTCAAGGAACTCAGGTGGGAAGAGTGACTGGCAGGGTGTCTGTGAATGTTAAATCCAGATCAGGCAGGCCGATCAGGGGATGAATTTGCCATCCCTCTAAGACAACCCATGAGGAAATCAACTCCATTAATGACAGCTTATGCTTTATTTAGCCTATTTTTTTTTAAATTTTTTTTAAGGAGCTTGATAAACTTCATTGAAAACCAGAACCCAAATACATTTAACTAGTAAGGGAGAGAGACTTGAATACTGGTTTGGACGATTTGATTTCAAGGGTGTGCTAAGACAGTCTTGAATATTAGGATTGGTTTTATCTATTATGGAGCACCCAAGAAGCCAGTTTAACTCCACCGGAGAGAGATTGCCTCTAATGGGAATGGGCAACATTATCCACTAAAGTACTCATGTTTAACTCCTTAGTGCGCATGCTATATTAATTTTAATACTAAACTTGTGAATTTTCAGAAGTAGAAAGTATACTCAGACAATAATTTATCCATAGATTGCTGTTTGGTGGAGTATATATATATCTATATTATGGATAATGCCTATGCACTGCATGAAGCTACAATAGTACAAAGAATTCACGGCTGGGTGTTTTTTGTGTGGGGGGGGTGGTGGGGTGTATGAAATCTTTACAANTCCAATAGCAAAAGGTAAGGCTAAATTTTTATCTTCATGACAGTCTAAAGTATAAGAATGAAGCCTCTTCTGTACTCTGTGAGAAGATAACAAGTTTGAACAAGTTAGTCTGTAAAATTATGTGAGCTTTGTGGGAGGGAAAGCTAGCAAACTTGTGAAGGTAGAAAACCTTTATCTCTGTTTCATATTCTGATGCTGCTGAGTTCTAGTGTGTGATCAAGGAGCAGTCACAGAAGCATATTTGGCATCATTTTTTCCTTTGCAAATGAGCATTGATGAATCACATCTGTTTTACATGGTTATTATGGGAACCATATATATATATATATATATATATATATATATATATATATTCTCCTGCATATTTGGATCCTAGCACCAAATTCTTATATGTGAGTATGTATCCTGATGTAACTGTAGGAACCAGGAAAATTGAAATTAAAGAATGTCACCTTTCTTTTTGAGATTCCTTTTACAATCAGATAATATCATCTATGTCTTTATTTTTTCTAAGTAGAATTGTATTCAAGGACCACATGAATTTCAGCTTTTTTTCTCTTCACAATATTTACAATGTTGCTTCATGAGCTTCTTAGTGCTCAGTTAAAACTCCCTATTTCTTCTTTATTTTTGCTACATAACAAACATGCTAACACCCAGAAGTTTAAAGCACTTTATTTATAGTGCTTGATTCTGAGCTCAGAAATTCAGCGGGCACAGGGCGGGTTCACTCATGATTCACAATATCTGAGTCCACAGCTGGGGAGAAGAAAGACTGTGGATTCTCATTCCATCATATGTCTGGGTTTTATCTGGGATGACATAATGAAAAGGAATGTCAGTTGTCTGGATACAACACAGTGAATTCAGAGAAGTTGGGCTTACTGTAGTCTAGGGATCTATGTGAAAATGTTCCTACAAACGGGGAAAATGTCTCAGTGGCTCTTATGATCCTGCTCAAAAGTCACTGAGCATCACGCCTGCTCCACACTGTGGAAGGGCATTTCGACCCTTCCAAGGTTCGAGGAGGGGTGTCTGCACCTTGCCTCTCCTATGAGATAGGAAGAATGTGCATGAATTTTGGGAGCAGGTTTTGAAAAACTTCACAGTAGTATTTTATATGTGGCTACTTGTCAGATATAAATTGATTCTGTGAACTGGTCATGGAAAAACACCTTTGTTTCTAATTCTAAAAGTCAGAACTTCTTCTTTGTTAATTGCTTTTATGTCTTTAGTGCACTAAAAATATGGAAGAGCATCCATACTGATGCAAAAGAGCCCCGAGTTCAAGCACTAGGTAAGCAAGTTTTCAGGATATGCCTCCATGAAATATAGTCAATGCATCTCAATCTTTGATGATGACTAAGTTATAGAATTAGATAATTATAGCTTAAGGAATGATAATTCATAAGATAGCACACAGTGATAAAATACCTGAAACACACTGGGCTCTGAACAAATGTCAACTTCCTTTGTTCATTCTCCCAGTAAATTAAGTCTTCACTTGTCTTGACAAAAACGTATCTGGGATTAACATCTTTTAGTAAAGAGATCCTTGAATTTCCAAATATACAGAAGGACTTCATGAAGGATAGGAGGTAGATGTAGCAAAACCTGAGACAATAATTTCATGTGGGTACAAAGCAGACTTTTGCCGGGCGTGGTGGCAACACTCCTTTAATCCTAGCACCCAGGAGGCAGAGGCAGGCAGATCTTTGTGAGTTTAAGCCTAGCCTGGTCTTCTACAGAGTGAGTTCCAGGACAGCTGGGGCTACAGGGAGACCCTGTCCTGAAAAGACAATAAAAAGAAAAAAAGCAGACTTTGGGCAAGAAATGAGAACGTAGTTCAGAGAAGGAGCCAGGGAGGGGATAATGAGAATTTTGTTTCCTTTTAGTTTTTCTTTTTCCTTTCTTCATCCCAAATGACAATGATTCCAGTTCTATTTAATAGCAATTCCCTTAATGTTCACTAAAAGTAACATGTCAGGGTTCTGCAGTGGCTAAAGTGCCCTATAGCTGACTTTTTTCTTTGTTCCCTTATCAGTTCCTCAACTTCAAGAACTCAGTGGGAAGAGTGACTGCAGGGTGCTGTGAATGTTAATCTCAGATCAGCAGGCAGATCAGGGGAGGAATTTGCCATCTCTAGACAACCCAGGAGGAAATCAACTCCAATTAATGTGACAGCTTATGATTATTTATGCTATTTTTGTTTTTAAATTTTCTTTTAAGGAGATTGATAACTTCATTGAAACCAGAACCAAATACATTTAACTAGTTAAGGGAGACTTGAATAATGGTTTGGAAGATGCATTTCAAGTGGTGCTAAGACAGTCTTGAATTATTCAGGATTGGATCTATTATGGAGCACCCAGAGAAGCCAGTTTAACTCCACAGGAGAGAGATTGCCTCCTAATGGGAATTGTCAACATTATCACTAAAGTATCATTGTTAACTCATTATGCTCATGCATATAATTATACTAAACTTGTAGAATTTTTCAGAAGTATACTCAGACAAATTTTATCCATAGATGCATGTTGGTGGAGTATATATATATTATGGATTAATGCACTATGCACTGCAATGAAGCTATCAATAGTACAATAATTACACTGCTGGGTGTGTGTATGTGTGTGGGGGGTGGGGTGTATGAAATCTTTACAACAGCTCTGAGAGATAAGAACTAAGGAAATTTCTGGGCTTGGTGGTGCACACCTTTAATCCTAGCACTTGGGAGGCAGAGACAGGTGGACCTCTGTGAGTTCAAGGCCTGCCTGGTCTACATAGCGAGCTCCAGGCCAGCTGGGACTAAAGGGAGACCCTGTCTCAAAAATACCAAAAAAAAAGAGCTAAGGAAATTAAAGGAGTATTAATCAGAAAAGAAGTTAAGCTATTCCTTTTTGCAGATGATATGATAGTTTACCTAAGGGATGCTAAAAAGTCCACCAGAAAACTTCTAGAAACAATTGTAGTAAAGTGTCAGGCTACAAAATTAACCTAGAAAAATCAGTAGCCTTTCTTTACACCAACAATAAACAATTGGAAAAGGAATACAAGAAGACCTTTGACTCATGATAGCCTCAAAAATAATAAGCTATCTGGGAACAAACATAACCAAAGATTCCAAAGATCTCTATAACAAAAATTTTAAACCCCTGAAGAAGGAGATTGAAAATGACATCAAAAGATGGAATGACCTCCCATGCTCATGGATTGGGAAAATTAATATAGTCAAAATGTCCATTTTACCCAAACTGATATACAGATTCAACACAATCCCAATCAAAATCCCTACAAGCTTCTTCATAGACTTGGAAAAACAAATTGTTAAATTCAAATGAAAAACAAAAGACCCCAAATAGCTAAAGCAACCCTGAGTGAAAAATGCAATACAGGGGGGATTGCCCTCCCAGACTTCAAACTATATTACAGGGCCATAGTCATAAAGAGAGCCTGGTACCTGCACAAAAACAGACCAGTTGACCAATGGAACAAAATTGAAGACCCAAATTTGATTCATACAATTTCAGCCACCTCATACTTGACAAAGGGGCAAAAAACCCTTGATGGAGGAAGGATAGCATCTTTAGCAAATGGTGCTGGCAAAATTGGATCACCATCTGTAGAAGAACAAAATTAAACCCTTACCTCTCACCCTATACAAAAATAAACTCCAACTGGATTAAAGATCTCAACATGAAGCCTGAAACCCTGAAGGTGATAAAAGAAAAAGTTGGCAACAACCTACAAGACATAGGTGTAAGAAAAGACTTTCTAAATCAGACAGCAGCCACACAGGAAGTAAGGTCTACAGTTGACAAATGGGACCTCATAAAACTCAAAAGCTTCTGTACAGTGAAAGAAACAATCAAGGAGGTGAAGAGAAAAACCAGAATGGGAAGAAATCTTTACCAGTAACATCTGACAGAGCATTAACATCAAGAATATATAAACTACTCAAAAAACAAAGAAGTAAGAAGACAAATGACCTACTCAAAAGATGGAGTAAAGAGCTGAACAGAGTCTTCACCAGTGAGGAATTAAAGATGGCTGAGAAATATCTTAAAAAGTGTTCAACATCATTCATAATTAAGGAAATGCAAATTAAAACCACTCTCAGATATCATCGCACTCCAGTATGGCTAGCTAAGATCAAGAAAACAAAAGACAACAGATGCTGGAGAGGTTGTGGGGAAAGGGGAATACTCATCCACTGTTGATGGGAATGTAAACTTGTACAACCATTATGGAAAGCAGTGTGGAGAACCCTTAAAAGACTTGGAATGAGCTTACCATCTGACCCAATCATACCACTCCTGGGTATATACCCCAAAGACTCATCCTACTGCAAAGATACATGCACATCCATGTTTATTGCAGCTCTCTTCAAAACAGCGAAGAGCTGGAACCAACTCAAATGCCCCTCAACAGACAAGTGGATGACAAAAATGTGGTATACCTACACAATGGAGTATTATTCAATGGTAAAGAAAGATGGTGTTATGAACTTTGCAGGTAAATGGATGGAGCTCGAAGCCATTATGCTGAATGAAGTAACACAGTCCCAGAAAGACAGAGAATGGTTTCCCTCGTTTGTGGATGCTAACACCAAATTCCCCAGATGAAAGGCAAACTGAATGACATTATGGTTATATTTTTGTTTATCTGAAAGCAATTATGTTGTTATAAGGTGAATCAGTGGGCTCTAGAATCCACCCACCAATTATTTTCAGAATATGTAATTACTGTATGTGGGTTGAGAATATGTATCCATGTTTTAGAGTAATATAAAATTAATGGAGGAAAATGTGAATTCCTAAGCATAAAAAAAGACAGAGAAAGAAGCAGGACAGTTATGGTAGAATGCATGATCTGGGATGGGATGGGGTGGGGTGGGGGGAAGTGATAGGGGAATGTGCCTGAACAGAAATGAAAAATGATGTATGAAATACACAAAACATCAATAAATAAATAAAAAAGCAAAAAAATAACTACTGTCATTCCTACTTTACAAAAAAAGAAGCTAAAATACAGAGATTAAATAATTTGTTCATGGTCATACAGACCATTGGTGTCAGAACTGCAATTCCATCTGTATTTTGTGTATCAAGAAGGCTGCATATCAAGATATGAGAAAGGTTTTGCAGAAGTAGGGTCAAGGGCAATTTTCTTCTTTTCTTCTTTATATTTATTTTCTGTGGCATTAATATTTTACTTGTATCAGAAGGAAATGATCATTTTCACAAACACAAAATCTGTTCAACTGGAACTTCTGAACGGTAGTCATCCCCTTGACTCCAATTAGGTACCTTATTATAAAATATATTCTGAATTAAATTATTATGCTCAACTGTAGGTTGATGTAAGTATTGATATGACTGTTTCGAGTGGGGTAGGCTGAGCTGTGGTGCAGCATCTATGTTAAACCCTGTCTTGAAAAGATCAAAAAAGGGGCTGGAGAGATGGCCAGCGGTTAGAAGCGCCGACCGCTCGCTTGCAGAGGACCCGGTTCGATCCCCAGCACCCACAAGCGGCCGAGAGCCGTCTGAAACCAATTCCAAGGAGAACTCCAGTTCCAGGGAATCTGAGACCCTCTTCTGACTTCCGTGGCATTGCACGACACGGGTGCACAAACTGTATGCAGAACAGTACATGATAACCTAAAGAAATAAATAAAAATTAAAAAAAAAAAAAAAAGAAAAGACCAAAAAAAAAAAATCCTCACATGAGTACATATGCATATATAATATATACATGTGTTGGTATATGTGTATAACTTGACTGCTGCATGGACCATGAATACATAACAATTTTAGAAGATGTAAACACAGATAAAGGTATATTTATAAATACAAGCATGGCTATTGATATATTCCATCTGTTTCTATGAACTTAGTGGATTTAAAAATATTTTATTATTCTTAGTTTATGTATATGAATATTTATTTCCTGCATGTATGTAAGTGCATCTATTTCTTGCAATGCCCAGAGTCAGAAGAGGGTGTCAAATTTCCTGGAAACGAGTTTAGTGGCTATGTGGGTTCTGGGAATCAAACCTGGTTCCTCTGCAAGAGCAGCTGGTGCTCTTAAGCACTGAGCCATTTCTCTAGTCCTGAACTTAGTGTCTTGTAGTAACTTAAAATAGATATTTAAAATACATCAATAGACCAGAAGATTTTAAATGATGTTTTATTGGTCATAAGACACTTAGTATGCCTTATGAGTCAGGCAATGGACTACTTCAACCTAAAGCAAAACAAAGCATAAAAACAGCAGAAGATCTTGAGGCATCTTTCTTTGCTTTTTTTTTTTTTTTTCAAGATTTGGACTATCACAAGCCAGTTCAGCCCTATGACTTTTGGAAGGAAGTGTCCTAACATTGACACATTCTTGACATTGAGGTGCTGTGTCCTCTCACATGGCTGTAAAGTGGCCACATAACCTGCATGAAGGCAGTAATGCCAGCAGCTGGAGAAGGAAGGCATGGGGGGAGGAGGTAAGCATGACGACACTCCCTTTGATTTACTCAGCTGCTTTGGACCTTAAAGATAAGGGAGAAGATGATGATACTTTTGTCCTTCAACTTGCAGGTATTCCAGAATGAAAGCTATTCTTTATGTGTATCAAATCCAGAAATTGTGATCTGTCATTAGACCAGTGTACCAGATGACACCTCCAAGTGCTTGTTTTAGGGACTAGTTGTAACTATGGAACTCATGAGTCTTCAGGAGACCCAGGGAAGGTCTCCTAACAGCATCTGCTCTGGACCTTCTGCTGAGCAATCAGTCGTCACAAAGATTACTTAAAGTGCATACTGGGTCTCTCCTTGGAGAATTGTTACTTCATAAGCTTTAACATTTTATTCCTGTTAAATGATTTTCTAGACATTAGCTCATTCCAGACTGAGGTTCTGGTCCTCTCACTGCCATAAGGCAAAGCTGTCTTCAAAAATTATAGATTACTTTGTCAAGAAAATTCTCAAAAGCAACAACAAAAAAGATTTTTAGTGACATTCCATGAGAAAAAGTATTTCATGAACATCTGGTAATAGTGAAGAAAGGACATCTGATATAAAGGCAGCAAGGGAAATGGCAGTTACATTGATTGGGTTGAGGAGAGAAGACTTTTTCCTACGAAGCCTATGTTATCAGTCAGCTACATGGTGTGAATTATATCACTCATTCTGTGGAGTCTCAGTTTCTCCTTCTATAAATGAAGCTATTGGAACTTAATGTACATATTGAGACTCCAAACTGATTCTATATATCTATGTAATAGTAAGTTGCAGTATAAATGTGGACAATTCTATGCTGGCTAAAATAACTGAAGAGGCTGGAGTGTTAATGTAAAATCCTTTGTGTACATAGATATTTGCTACCCTATCAAAGTCTACTTTTCTATTCTCTTCTCCTCTACCCCTCTCTTCTTTTTTCCCTCATTCCTTTTCTTCTTGGTTTAATTTCCACATCTTGCTCTGTAGCAGTCTAAGAGAACTGCAATATTACCTTCTCATCCACCTTTGTCTGTCACAACAGCTTTTTTTTAAATAAAATTATTATTCACCGGGGGGTTGGAGAGATAGCCTAGCGGTTAAGACCACCGCCTGCTCTTGCAGAGGACCCGGGTTCGATCCCCAGCACCCACATGGCGGCTGAGAACCGTCTGTAATTCCAATTCCAGGAGAACTCCAGTTCCAGGGGAATCCGAGACCCTCTTCTGACCTCCGCGGCATTGCATGACACGGGTGCACAAACCTACATGCAGACAGTACACTCATACACATAAATAAATAAATAATTAAAAAAACAAAACAAAACAAAACAATTATTCACCAATGCTCAGTAATTATTCACCAATGCTCAGTAATTTAAGTGTGCTGAGAGAGAAGGAGTTGGGTAATATCTTTAGGTAAGGGAACTTGCAAGAAAGTATATAACGGGTTCAGTTAAAGTCAGCCTGGAAATTTGCCTACAGTGCACTGTCACACAATGCATTTCAGAGGCAGTTGATCATTGCACATGCCCATCAGCCTAAAAACATAGAGAAGGCAATGACAATTTAGTGAGGAAATCACCAAAACACACATCACATTTATTCTATTCAGAACCTAATTGTTCCTCAACTGTTTTTTTTTCCTAGTTAAGTTTGATTTATCTGTTTGTCAAGATGACAGAAACTCATTTGGAATCGATGAAGACAGCTGACAGAAAGTGCGTTAAAAAATTAGATTTTGAATTCAAAGAATGAATGCTTTAAATTATGACAGTCAAGCCAGTAGGACAAGATTGATACCTGACGCTATTTTGCTCATGTTATTAAGGAGGTATCTCAGCCTTGAAGAGACTTTGTCACTACATAGCTTCTGCCTATGTAAATCTATGTAAATAAGAATGAAATGAATATGTCTGCTGTCACAGATTAAAAAAATACTATTCAATGCCTCAAAACAACAGGCAGGGTGACACAAGGAAAACATTAAAATCTAAAAAAAAAAATCTTAGAGGTTGTGTATTCTCTCTCAAGTTCCTTATTGCGTATTTGCAAGAATGAAAACCTCATTGCAGGAGGAAAGCGGATGTGTTGTAAATGTATGAGTTATTTCCTTTAAATCAAGGAGTTTAATTAAAGGAAGGACTCAACCATTTTCTTCACAATTGGCTTCAGGAAGTCACTAGGAAGTTTAGGCACTATGGTAATGAACATTCGCTTACTGTGTGTATCTGTGGGCATTTGTGTTTCATTTTTAGTCTTGTTCAGAATGAATTCTGCTTTTTGGTGGCATTCTATTTTATTCTTGGGGAATTTATCTTTCCTGTTTCATGACTTTTGCATTATTTTATAGCACTGGGGTGCAAAGGATGTAAGCACTCTACCACTATGTTAAATCCTTCTCCATTTATTATACATGTTCTTGATGAGACTGCAGATTAAAATATCATTCCCTCCTTAGTCAGGCATATACAGTATGGCTTTCCCACACAAGGTAAGTTCACCAGTCTCATCCAATATGGAGACAAACTTATGATGAAAGTGGATTAAATTTGGCCTAGGCTGAGAGTTCACTTATTCTCTCTAGCCACAATGAAGACTATCCATTGATTCTGGTTCAAAACCCCTAAATCCAAGCCACCCCCCCCCGATTTTCCCTGTTTTTCTTAAGTTCTATGAGGTTCTTGACTATTTTAAATTATGTAGTTTCTGGTACTTACAGTCAAAAAAATCTCAACATATATTTTACATATAGTATAGATATAATTATACTGTATTCACAAGGTGGTGAAGTTGCTTTTCAAAAATGAATCTATAAACAAACGACGAATGGTATCCCTCATCTGTGGATGCTAGTGCCAATTACCCAGTTGTAAGTATTTCTTGTGTGGGGCCCCCTGAGCTTTTGTACAAAGCAGTTGGCGGTAATGCATTTTGAAAACAACAACAACAACAACAGAAAAGACTGCATCAAAGAACTGACTGAAACAGTGAACTTCTTCTCAAAACAGTCAACTTCCCCATGGAAAATATTGAGAAAGACTAAGAGATGAAAAGCATATTTGGCAGAATGCATGAGCTCTGGCGGGGTGGGGGAATGGGCGGAAACACGGGTCTAGATTTGTTAAAAATAAATAAATAAATAAATAAATAAATAAATAAATAAATAAATAAATAAATAAATTTATGTGAAAAAAAAGAAAAGCAGAAAAAAAACAACAAAAAAACCCGAATCTATGTTAAAATTTCTTGCTTACAGAATACTTAGATCCAAATAAAAGTCATTTGCTTGTTTTTAAAATAACTTTCCTGTAATAATCTCACCTGTACATGTGGCTTCTGCTGAGATGTTTGAGAAAATATATGAGTCACATATTTAATTCCTAAGGAACACTTTTGATGAGGCAGCATTCTCACACATTGATCCTTTGGAGGTCCTAGCTAAGTGCCCAACCCACAGGCTAAGCAAGCTTCCAGTGATGGTCCAAATGACAATGTCTTCCATAGGCTCCAAGTATTTAAATATTTGGCCACAATTGATGGCAAAGTTTGCAGAGGTTTAGGGGGTCTGGTCCAGCTGGAGGAAGCGTGCTACTGAGGGTGGACCTTCACAGTTCTTAAGCCTTGCCCAATTTCCAGTTTCTCTCTCTGCTTCCTGTGCCTGCTTGAAGATGTGAGTGCTTACCTTTCTGTTTCGGCCATCTCTGCTGCCATGTCTCCTGTACCACGATGGACTTTCATCTCTAGAACCTGAAACCAATAAACTCTCCCTTCCATTGATTGCCTTGGCTGTGGTATTATATCATAGCAACAGAGAAATAATTACTGTCCTAAGAACATGCCTTCCTAAAAATGAATTCCCATGCTGGGGTGGTGGTGCACACCTTTAATCCTAGCACTCAGAAGGCAGAGGCAGGTGAATCTTTGTGAGTTCAGGCCAGCCTGGTCTACAGAGTGAGTTCCAGGATAGCTGGCACTACAGGGAGACCCTGTAGTGAAAAGACCAAAAACAAAAAATGAATTCCCCAACATTAGCATCTTTTTTGAATTGGACTTTACCACATCAAATCTTGGTTCTTTCTTGCTTGACATTTCTCTTACATTCCATTACAGGGAACAGCAGACAGAAATCTGGCCACATTTTGTCATTTTTAGTAGCATGATTCAAACTTGCACTATTCTTGCTATTTGATCATCCTTGATTATCAGATTAACTACTGTATATCAGTTCAAGAGAACTGATTCAAAAGAGGCAACCGGTCTGAAAAAAAAAAAAAAACCCACACTGACCAAGGGAACTTATACATATACATAGAAGGGTTTATTTGAGCTTATATGGTTCCAGGGGAATAAGAGTCCATCATGGCAGGGACAAATGGTGACAGGAGGTGTCAGAGCAGAAGTAAGAATAAGAGACTCCCATCTTCAAGCAGGCATAGGAAGCAGAGAGCAGCTGAAGATCAGGCAAGACTTCAGAACTCTCTAAGCCTGCCCCCAGTGACATGCTTCCTCTTACATGGCCATGCTTGGTAAGTCCTCCTAAAACACTACCACCAACTGAAGAAAAATGTCCAAGTACTTGGAGCCTCTGAGGGACATTCTCATTCAAACCACCACAAGGTCACAAAGCATGTAAGAGCAGATTCACTCTGGTGCAGTGTGGCAATGCTGCAGAGAACACAGGAAAATCCAGAGTGTAGATGGGGTTCACTATTGGCTATAGTTTCAGACATTCACTACAGGGGAAGGGGGTAAACTTTTAAAATGTATCTCTCAGGGCTGGAGAGATGGCCTAGCAGTTAAGAGCGCCAACCGTTCTTACAGAGGACCCGGGTTCGATCCCCAGCACCCACATGGCATCCAGGAACCATCTGAAACTCCAATTCCAGGAGAACCCCAGTTCCAGGGGAATCCGAGACCCTCTTCTGACTTCCACGGCATTGCATGACATGGGTGCACAAACTTGCATGCAGACAGTACATTCATACACATACAGAAATAAATAAAATTAATAAAAAAAATTAAAAAATAAAATAAAATGTATCTCTCACAAATATAAGGGTTGGTGTGACTATTGAATCTTCATGCCTGGTACTGTGGACCTAGTCAGAGGCCCATAGTTGGGGAGTTCATAAAACATAGAGGTAAATGTACCATTTTGTTCTGACATGCTGTTGCACTACCTCTTAAATATTTAGTTTATACCTATAGGTTAGCCCTGACCTCATCCTTACTCAGAGAAGCATCTTTATGTTTGTTTCAAATGATGATTAAGAGGCTGGTGGATATTCAAGGTACTGAAAATAGCTGACAGTTGAGTGCTCACACCTCAACAGGACATCCATAGCACCCCCTATACCATTCAAGGAACATCGTGAAAGAGGAGGTGGAAAGAATGTAAGAGTGGAATGATGGGCAGGGATGTGACAAGCTGTATTCTGGCTATGATCTGGCTTTTGCACCATGAACTCACAGAAGCTATGGTTGCCTATAGAAGACTATTCCCATCAACATTAGGTCATGGCTGGAAACGGGGCTTACAGAGTTCTTCCATTCCCTGAGCAGCTATGGGGAGTAGATGGCTACCTTGAGAGACACTCATTGTCTTCCGTGGTGGAGCCACTGGTGAGTGGATCTGTGCTCCAGAGGACAGTTCCATAACCATGTGCATATAGTGATCCTGGTTTAACTGAGTGTGTAACAGACAGAACAAAGTAAAACGACATGACAATGAAAAGGGGAACTGGTTGGAAGAAGCAGGTATGAGAAGGAGAAAAGAACTCAGGGGTGTGACTAGAATGTATGTACATATGTATGAAATTGTCCAAGAATAAATTAATTTTTTCAAAAAGAATTCTCTTTCAGATCTGCAGAACATGCTCCTTATTTCCTTCTGAGTGCCCAGCAGTGGTACATTTAGCATGCACATCATTATCAACTTTTGGTTTACGATGACTTGTATTCTCTAAGATTATTGACTTTCATCCCTGTGCTCTGATTTTTCTTTTGAGATCTCTTCATTTTACCCTTTGATGCTTGTATCTCCACCTAATAGTTCTTTAAAATAGTCTTGGCCTCTTCATGCTGCACTCTTTCAGTCTCTACGTATTACCCATATTGCTCTATACTGCATTATACAAAATTACTTCCATACTTTTGGAACTGCCTATAATTTTTATTCCTATAGTTTGGGGGCTTTTGGTTAAGTGTAGCATCTGTAGGTTTTTGTTGCAGGCAACATTTAGGTATTTAATGTTCAGGTGCTAAAATCTATGTGTTTCCTTTACACAACAGACATTTGCTGTCTTGGGGGTTAACATACTTGAGTTTTTAAAGTTAGAGATATTTACTCTTTCTCAGTTCAGTAGACTCAAAGTTTGAGATTGGCGAAACTGTTCTGAAGTCAGGCTGTCTCCAGAGTTGCAGTCCCTCTGGTGCCTCCAATGGAAAATCTGCTTCTTGCCTCTGTTAGCTTTTCATCCAGGGCAGCCTTCTTTGGACTCTAATGTCTCTATGACTACATTTTCTTCTCTTGTCAAATCTCTTGTAGACACAAGAGATTGCATTAAGGACAATCAGATTGTCCAAGGTAATAGGCCCATTTCAGTATCCTTGATTGAAACAAATCTTCAAACCCCACACCATCTCTTTCTGTAGTACTAGGCATGGAATACATGGTTTAGCATGTGCAGAGAAAATGCTGTTTCTCTGAGCTGTACCCACAAACCTGATAAATCTTTGTGTGCCATGTAAAGTTCAGCAGGATGTGAATGTGTGCTGGCTGGCTATTTTTCACCTTAGCCCATGTTTGCTCTCACTTCCAACCAATGTTTTTGCCTATTTCAATTTCATAAAAAGTTCTTCTTATAAGTAGCCTCAGGCTGACATTTTAGGACATCTAAAATTTAGCTGAATGAGAGAATTTCATGTAGCAGAATACATATTTAAAATTTAAAATTTTGTTCAAGGGGCTTTTTTTTTTTTTGGTTAATAGTAACTCTTTTAATATAGACCTAAATGGCGATTCACCACATGCACCCTCGTCGGAGTTAGCATAATGTGAATCTTTCTCTTAAAATTTTAAATTTTCTACAAGTCAATGGATAATTGTTAATATATAGTAAATCATTCAGAAGATCTTCAATATAAGGTTTTATATGAAAATGACATTGGTTAAACCAATATGCACAGTGAAAGCTACAGAGAATATTACCATTCAGTACAATCACACATTATGAAATTTGAATAGTGTAAAGGACAAAGGAAAGAACTTCAATATTTCTCCAATTTGCTTCTGTCTAGATAGTTGAGTTAAATTCTTGACCTATTTTAGCTATTGAATTGCTCTTTTACTTTCTTCTGGACTTCTCTTCATCTCTTCCAAACTATTGTCTATAAATCTCCTGATTTTCTTATCCCACACATTTACCACATGACCAGAATTGATCTCTTATTACAGATGAAAAAGAAACAATGTAAATTTTATTCTCTTATGTTTCTTGAGGTTAGAGATGCAAAATGTTCTAATATGGCTATGCTTCTTGAGGAAACTAAAGTAGAAAATCAGTTCTCTTGCTTTCAAAAGGCTGTATTATTCAAGGGCTTTATAGTATAATCCCCCTTCCAACAGCATGCTATCCTCCAAAATCTGTCTCTACTGTGCTACCACACTGTGTTCTATGATCCTCCTGAATTCCTTATAAGGTTACTGTAATTATACTGTACCCATGCAGATTATCTAGGATAATCTTCTCACTTCCAAACAATTAATTGTTTCTGGTATCAGATTTGCTGCTTCTGCAGATTAGAATAAAAGTGTCGCTGGGGTAGCAGCAGCTATTCATGCTACCATACAGAGCTTGGAAAACTCTTTATTGTTTATTTTCATTGAATTTCTGTGTTTCATACGTAACATCTTATCATCTTTGTACCTCTGTTGCATTTGGCACCCTCCCACAGCCATACGCACTAGACCGCAATCATTCTTTGCCTTATGCTAAGGCGTATAGAGTCAAGTTAGTGTCACCATATGACCCTCAGTACAAGTTTATCCATGGATTCTAGCCAGAGTCTCTCCCTTATAGAAGATCAGCTCTTCCTCAACCAGCAATAATCAGCTGCTCAATTGTTCTTTGGGTAAGATTGGGGTCTGCTGCCCTTTTGCACAAATCTGTGCTGTGTTTTTGTCTTGAGTTTGCATGGGTCTGTACCTGCTGTTACCACTACTGTAAGTTTATATGAGCGAGGCCTCAGGAGCTGTAAGACAATTTCCATATGGTCATGTACCTCCTCCCCTGGATCTTAGAATCTGTCCTCCCCTCCCCTCTCTTCTGAGTTCTGGGTGGGTGAGAATTAATACAGGAGTCCTATTCAAGGACCCATACTCTGGAGACAATTATTTTCTAGACTTTGCCCATTTGTAACCCTTTGTGCACATTGTGCCCTGCTGCGTATCATTGCTGAGAGTTGAGAGTTGCATTATAATTCTCCTTACCCCCTAGATGTACTATGTTCTGTGAACCTTAGGTATAGAGAATCTATTGTAGATGTTCACTTAGGGTTGGGCATTTCACAGCCACTTAATCTCTGTGTGTGATCAATTGTAGAACTCTATAATAGTCTCCATCTATTGTAAAAGAAGCTCCTTTGATGAATGGTGACTGACATACTTGTCCATAAATATAAGGATCCATATTTAGCACATATTGAGAAATTACGTTTGTCTAGGAATGTAAGAGCCTTGGGCTTTTCTCTAAGATCTATGACCTCCTCACCCAGTCAGTCTGACCAAGATCAAGAGAACAAAGGATACCAAATGTTGGAGAGGATGTGAAAAGGGGAAGATGCATGCATTGTTGGTGGGAATGCAGACTTGGAGACTCACTATGAAAAGCAGTATATAGGACACTTAAAAAACTGAAAATGAACCTACCATATGGCACAGTTATATCACTCTTTGTTATATACCCAAAGGACTCATCCTACTTCAGAGATGCTTGTACATCCATGTCTGTTGCTGCCTTTTTCACAGTAGCTAAGAAATGGAAGCAACCTCCGTGTCCCTCAACTGAGGAAAGAATCATGAAAATGTGGGACATTTACACAATGGACTTCTACTCAGTGGTAAAGAAAGACAAAAATCATGAAACCTGCAGATAAATACATGGACACAGACTCAGAAAACTAAACGACATGTGTTCTCCCTTGTTTATAGATCCTAGCACCAAATTCTTACTATGTGAGTATACTGATGTAACTTTGGGAGCCAGAAAATGGAAAGGAACCAGGGAGGGAAAGGGAAAGGAAGAGCTTGAGACAGGAGTGAGATATAGGTGTTACCAAGGGTGTATTTAAATGGGAGGCAGAGAGGGAGACTTATACAAGGAACTCTGCAGGTAGAGTAAGAAGAACCTCAAGAGAAGGGGGACCAAATGGAACAGGTACTATCAAAGGTGAAATGGGGAAAATAGTGGGACTTTAACTGGGGAGGGAAACTTAGACAGGGAGAGAGAGGAGAGGCAAACAATGCCTCGCTGGTATAAAAGACAAGAGGGAAATGTACTTGTTAAAAAACATACTGAAAAATTACACATACAATATCTCTACATGAGTCCTTGTGTATAGCTGAAAACTATATAAGAAACTGTGGCAGAAAGGAGGAACCTCCCTTTGAGTCACTGGCCAGGGTAGTCCAAGAGACTTTCATCATTGCCACAGCCTTTGATTTTATTCCAGAACTGAAAGACAAGACCCTATTGTTGAGGACAGGACATACTTTGGACACAGGACTTGGACCAATGGAGCTGAATTGACCTGGAAGCCACCTCCCTGAAGGCAAGTTCTCACAGTTTTGATGGACACTGCGTAAGCTTCTAAGGGAGAACATCAATCGCTTATCCAACTACAGCTTTAAGGCCTAATAACCACAACAATGACTGGCACAGCATGCTATATTGCAGCAGTAGTGGCACTTTTATCTTGAGGATAATCAACAGCTACCTAATTGAACTTGAAGTTCACGCAATGGGATGGAACTCATATGTGGTACAGCAAACATTCCTGAATACACACGCCACATTGTTAAATATATTTCTTTATTGCTTTTGTAGAAAATTCTCTATGTATGCTAGCTAGCACAAATGGTCAAAACTGCATTTAAGTAGGCATAGGTGACATATTTTAAATTTGGTGTGAAACTTGAAACCAAACATTCATTGGTAGACATTCAAACTGTCTGAGGGTAACATAATAATCATTAATCTTCACTGCAAGAGGATTGTGGCTTCTGGCTCACTGCTGCATGGTCTTGCCTGTCCATAATATTTGGTGAGTGGTAGATCAAGGAAAGGCAGAGCAATGGTTGCAACATAGGTGTCCTCTTGCCATGACTTAATCAAACAGAGTTGGATGATGATTGTAAATCATGATCAAGTGAGGTGATAAGCCAACTTGTTTTCAGCTAGCAGAGAAAAGGTGGTATGCTTAGTTAGAGGTGGAATGAACATGATTCAGAGAGTTTGGACAACAGGATGGCATATTATGTATTCCTTTGACAAGAGGGTAATGATGGCCAATTCACTTTAACTTTGTGGACCATAGTGAGCTCAGCTCATTGGCCTATAAAATCTTAACCAGGATTAGCCTTGATATTTAGTGATGTTGTTTCTCTTGTTTAGCCTTTCACACTAATGGAAATATTAGTTGCATGTTCTGGAGGGACAATGGGTTCTTTTATGGTTTTAATTCAAACAAATTGCTATTTCTTAGAAGATGGTAAAGAAGTCTTTATCAAGGCAACTTGCTTATTAGCTCTAAGAAAATGTCAGCAGAGGAGGATAAAGTGAATTAAACAGTTAATGACTTTGTAATCTGAGGCTGAACAGAATTGCAGAAGTAGAGACTATTCATGTTAAGGAACATTCCAGTTTTCTAAATCCCATCAGACAGTATTACATGTTGTGCACAGGTTTTCTCCTCTTACAGGACTATATTTAATGGAATGTATACAATTTCTGAAATATACTGAGTGGTTTTGGGCTTACTGAGATGTGTAAACGTTTAAAAAAGGCACTCAAACTATAGACAAAAATGACTTTGTATTGCACAAGTTCTGGTGTATCACTGCATAGCACTTGACCATCTATTTGTTGGATTCTATGAATCATCTCTTTAATCAACCAGCAAAGCTTTGCTGAAGAGATATGCCATAGGCTCTACTGAATATTAAATTAGGTACATTGAATTAAATATATTCACTATCATTTACTATGTCTTTGGGTTACATGAGATAGAGAAGCAGCTGGGAATAAACTCAAGTTAAAATGAAAGGTATACAGTAATGTCTGCCTCGTGAAGCATCCAGAAGTATACACTAAATGGTCCCCAAAGCTAACTGCTAGAATTTGACCTTCAAATCTCCTATCCCCAGCTGCATTGCTTTGAGTAAATTATTCTGACTCTCCTTGTGACTCGAGCTCGCTAGTTTGAAAAAGGGTTCATGTTTGAACTTTGCAGGTAAATGGATGGAACTCAAAGCCATTATGCTAAGTAAAGTAACACAGTCCCAGAAAAACAAACGACAAATAGTATCCCTCATTTGTGGATGCTAGCACCAAATCCCTAGTTGAAAGGCAAGCTGAACATTGTTAATGTTATATTTCTTTTTATCTGAAAACAAATGTACTGTTATAATGTGAATGCCTTAATGGGCTCTAGAATTAACTTACCACTTATTTTCATACTTTGTAATTGTGGTATATGGGTGGAGGGTATGTATTCATATTTAAGAGTAATATAAAATAAAAGGGAAAAATGTGAACTCCTAAAAATATTTTGGAATCAGCATACAGTTTATTTTCAGAGGTCATAATTTTGGTATATATGTGATGTATATATAGGCATATTTTGGAACAATATAAATGAGAGGGAACAACAACAAAAGGACTGGGTCAAAGAACTGACTGAAACAGTTAACTTTTGCCCAAAACAATAATCCTCTACATAGAAAAAATTTAAAAAGACTGAGAAAAAGACGCAAGACATGTATGGCAGAATGCATGAACTAGGGTGGATTGGGGGGCATGGAAAAGGGAATGTGTCTAAATTGGCCTGAGAAATGATGTATGAAATACACAAAACATCAATAAAAATATGTTATATAAAACATAAACACTAAAAAAAAATACTAAAAACAGAGCTGGGGAGAGAACTTAGTGATTAGGTAAGAGCACTGGCTGTTTTTGCAGAAGATCTGGGTCTGAATCCCAGCGCCCATGTGGCAGCTAACAACCATCCATAATTCCAACTCCAGGGGGTCTGACACCCTCCTCTGTACTCCAGAGTCACTGCCCTATATGGGTACATTTACACAGGCAGGCATAACACTTATACGCATAAAATAAAAATATTAATTAATTTAAAAATACTAAAAGAAATACTATCAACCCCGAAATAATCAATGTTCTTAGAAATCGGCATATCAATTCCATTCGAGGATGAGGGTAGAGTCAGTGGTTCAGAATGAGCAAAAGTATATTCTGAAACCTTTTTCATGATTTGCTTTGGGGTCGAGTTATTTGTGACAAGGGCATAATTCCTTTGCAAAAATTGAGCAAGGTCTATGTTTATTAAATTTTTGCTTTTCTGAATGGATATTGCTTTTTCAATAAAAAAATAGTTGTGATATACAGTGGCAATAAAGGTATGATCAAAGCAAATATAAGCTATGTTCAAATCATAAAGCTTAGAAAGTCTTAGGTAGAGAGGAAATCACTTCTGAATGGAACAGTGGGCAATTATTTTAGGGATAACATATTTGAACTAGAGCCTCTATATGAGGAGTCCTGAGCATGCAAAATAGGTGAAGAGCTCCTCTTCTTAAAGCATATACCATATATTCAAGAAAGTATAAGAAATCAGCTCTCAATATTAATTCCAGGTCCATGGTTTAAAATCAGCTTTACACAACCTATCAAATTCTTTGACGTGTTTTCTTTTTCCATGGAAAAAGTGAGGTTAAATGTCTCTGCTTCATATAATTGCTGCAATGCCAAATAAATAGGATATACAATGGCTCTGTCACAGAAATTAGTGCAGTTAATGACCAGGTGTGATGGTGCATGCTTGTAATCCCAACACTTGGGAGGCTCAAGCGGAAGGCTCCTAAGTTTGAGGTTGGCCAGGCCCAAGCTGTGACACCCTGTGTGGAAAAAAAAAATTGAAAAAAAAAAAAAAGAAAAGAAGGCAGAAATAAGAACATCGCAAAAGAAAAACAGAAAACATTGCTGTGATTACGTGTCCCTAAAATGGGAAGCTGTATACAGTACTACCAAATTAGTCACTTAATTTTCATAGTTTATATTTCTAATTCATTTTCCACTAGGCTTTTATTACTCTCAATTATTTGTAAAAACAACATACTTGAGAACTATTGGAATAAAAAAAGAGATATTTTCATTTTTTTTCTATTTTAATTTAACTGATAATTACTGACACTATTTTTATCTTACTTGTACATACTCCTCAACTTTATTTTAATTAAGTAAGATAAGTAATTATAAGAACAGCCAATTCTCTAATTCCTTTAACTTGAGATTTTATGAAAAAAAGCACATAAAATTTTGGTAAAAAATCTCTCCAAAAATTCAAACTCAGAATGAATTATTTAGTTCGAACAATGATGAAAAGCTAATTGAAAGGACCATTGGAGCCTAGAAAGGTTGAATATTAGGCCATACTTTTCAAGAGAGCATCTACGAAAAGTACAGTATGGTGATCAAAACCACTACATCAGCCATACTTGATTTGTGGAGGAATCTGTCCCTTTTCCAGCTGGCAGTCGCTCCACACTCTAGTGTGTTGGAGCAAATACCACTCTAGGGGCAAGGCAGGGGGTGGGACTCCAAAGCCTTATTTCCTGGTACAGCTTACATAGAGGGGGCCTACCAATCAGTAAAAAAGGCACCAGAGCAGATCCAATCACTGTAAAAGTGTGTGTGGGGGGGATTGCAGTCAATCACAGTGTGGGCACGGGGTGTCTCCAGTGCCAGGAAATGTGCTACTCAGTCTTTCAGTGAGGGGGTGGCAGGTGCCTGTACCAGGAAAGCTGCTGCATGGCCTCCTAATTAGGCCCAGAAATGGCCTACATGTCCCCCATTTTTATTCACTTAAAGTAGCCTGAAAGAGGGGAGACAGTGGGACCCACCCATAACACATAGTGTGTTGGAATGGGGCTAGATGTTTCAAACCTCCAGTTGTGTCAGGGCCAGGTGGGTCCAGACAGGGGCATGGTGGAGAAGATGTTCATGAATGATTTTAGCCAGCATTGCTATTTACTACTGCTGTGACTTAATTCTGGATCAGAGTGACCTGACACCACTCAGTAGGATCAGAATGCATGGACAGAATTTTAAAGGGGTTGTTAACCAAGATCCTATCAAGCTTAGATGATCTATAAATTCTTGCACCAGGGAGGGTAGGGGGTACAACATCAATTCTAGTAAGGGGTGACATAGTGTGACAATATCTGACACCACAAGGCAGTCCCATCATGTCACATGAATGTCCAATTGAGTTTGTAAATTGCTAATGCCCAGCCCAACATGCTCAAGGGAGGAGGCAGCAGTGCTGAACCCCTCTAAAGTCACTGACACTGACAACAAGCTAACAAGCTGTTGAAGGTCCATGTCCCAGCCACTTGGTTGGAGACAATGACCCCAGCAGTCACCGCCAAGGTGACCAGGGAGATCAAGGAGAGGATGCTGGCCTGGCGACAACCAGTGCCGCTGCTCGTCTGGCGCACTGCAAGAGATCCATCAGTAGAAGTCAAGCATCTGAGTGGGAGTTATCTGTCATGTTGACTGGTACCCAGATAAATGGAGATGTTCCTAGAAAGAAAACACAGTCTCTTTCTCAAAGGGCATGATTAACAAGGCAGTTGGTGATATTTAAGGTCCTTTAATCGATTGAAGGGATCGATTGATGATGAGAAAGGCAAAGCCAGAATACAGACAGGTAGGGAAAAAAAAGCGTGGGGCGGCGGGGGTGGGGTGGGTGGGTGATAACCACTTGTGGCAGGAGAAATTAGAGATAAAGGCTCCCTGGTAGAAGGGGTTAGTTGTATAGTTGGGTGAAACCCACCAGCACACTGTGCCTGTCTACAAAGAGATAATGCAACTGTAACAGGGAAAAGTTGACTGCATATTTGCTAGGGATGCATCTTCCTGTAAGGGGTAAACAGATTCATTACAAGAAATGGATTGTGCAACCACACCCCACCTGTAGGGTCCAATTATCACAGGCCTCGGTAGGTCACTGGGCTGGGTATGTAGCCCCAGAGAATATGAGAGTCCGTTGGTTGTGGTGCAATGGACAAGCATGCCATTCCCAGAAGAATAGCTTTGATACTTGCCTTCCGAAAGGTAATCACTTGATCGGTGTTCACCCTTTCTCGTTTCTTGGGTCTTCTCCACTTTCTTTTGTTATCTAGAGTCAGTCTATGGAGTAGTTTGGTTGTCCACCATAACTTCCTTCTCTCCTTGATATTGTGGGGGAAAGTGTGCCCTAAATGGCAGCAAGAGGTGTCACTTGGCCAGGGTGGCTCCTCCAATTCCATCCCTCTTGGGATTGGCCATTATCCCGAGAAGGACAGAGGACTATCATTTCCCACGATATCAGGATGAACATCCAGAGGTATAGGTGCATCCAGAGTATCATTGCCTCTGTTGGGGTCATCGAATGGTCAGACTGCCCCAGCAGGGACTCTGATGGGGGCAGAGTGATCCTGCAGAAGCACACATGCAAAGCTCCTTCCTATTGTGAGGAGAGGGTCTCCAAATGCTGGAGATACTGTTTTTCTTTCTGTACAATACAGGTAGCAAGTATTGTGTCTCCCCCCAGTGCCCTAGAATACCAGGCCTGGGGATTTTGAGTTTAGTGGTTGTGATGTGATTCAGTACATTCAGTGTAAAAAGAGCCAGTGACAATTATATCTGGGGCGTGGGAGGGTATTAGGTGGTCATTTTTTGTAACTGTTGTTTTAGTGTGCAATTTGTTCTTTCAATGATCCCCTGCCCATGGGGATTATACAGGTTGCTGGTGACATGATGGATATTTCAGATTTTACAGAATTGGGAAAAAGCCTGGCTGGTAAAAGCAGGCCCATTGTCTGTTTTGAGTTGTGCTGGCTTGTCCATAACTGCAAAGCACTGTAAAGGGTGATTTTTAAGGTCCTTGGACATTTCTCCAGTATGTGGCCTATAGGAACTTAGAGTGATATATATAACAATATATATATATAACAATATATATATATAACAATATATATATACATATATATCCATATGTATAGATACATATTGTATATATATACATATATATATACAACATATATATGTTGTATATATGTGATATGTTGTATGTATATGTTGTATATATATGTTGTAGATATCACATATATACAACATATATATATGTTGTATATATGTGATATGAGTATATATGTGATATGAGTGAGCAAGAGATGATTGAGTTGAAGCATTAAGGGGGAAATTGGGTTAGAGTCTAACCGTACCTGGGCGCGAGGAAGCCTAGGTATCAGGTTCATCAGGTTTTACAAATAGAGGCTGTCTTTTGTCTTGTGAACAAGTTAAGGGGATTCTGGATCAACTCAAGTGCTAGAATAAGGGCATGCAACTCCTTTGCCTGCGAAGAGCTGGTGGCTGGCTCGAATACCTGTCGTTTGGGTTCCAATGAGGCAGGGGCATAGATGACCACAGTGATTCCCTGTGACCCAACATCATTACATCTCTCAGATATAGGATCACTGGCAAAGATCTTGAATGGGGACCACTGTAATTTGGCAGGCTGGCGGCCCAGTGGGTGTTAGGGTAATGGTTGTCTGCCTTTCCTGGGAAGTCGAGGAGGGCCATGGACATCCTGAGATGATGTTGCAGGAGCCATGTGGGGTCCTTCTCCCTGCCAATAGGAGTGTGGAGCCACTTGAGAATCTCCATACCTTGTGCTATCAGGCCAATGGTGGTTGGATAGGTGTAAAATTAGTAATTGCAGTGGCAGCGAGGGCTTATAGCACTCCAGGCTGGTGTCTTGTAAGGCAGGCTAGATTTTATCTACAGCTTGTAAGGCTTCTGGGGTGAGCTTTATCTTTAGCCAGGGGTGAGGGGCCGGGGGAGGGGGCATGGCAAGGCCAAGAAGTTGAAATAGCAGCACTAATTCACTGGTGGCCACATTGACCCATGGCCTCAGGCAATTAACTTCCCCTAGAAAGAGTTGTAGACCCACCACTATGAGTGGCATTGAGAGTGACACTAGAGGTTTTATAGGCCTGAGGTAGTTAAGATGAATCTCTGTATCCAAAACGTGGAAGGGATAAACTGAATTTTATCAGAGGCTACCATAAGACCATGAGAGTATAGTCCCTAAATCAGAACTGGTAAGTTACTGTTAAGCATCTCAGAGTTATCTGTAAGAACCCTGAGATCGTCCATATAATGATAGATTTCTATGTCCCCTAGGAGGTCACCTTGACTCCTGTGAATTGCATGGGAGACAGCCTCCTGACATATGGCGGGGCTATTTGGCATGCCCTGAGGTAAGCACCTCCACTCATATGTAGGGCTAGGGTGCTTCTTGTTAAGCACCGGGACACAGAAGGCAAACCTTTTGGTGTCTCTTGGGTCTAAGGGAACTGTGAAAAAGCAGTCTTTGTGGTCAAGTGTTACTTGGGATATATGCCATGGAGGGAACCCCTCGTTACAACGTGCCCCAGATAATAATGGGACTATTTTCTTCTCTGAGATCCTGTAATAGGCCCCATTTCCTGGACTTCGGGAGGATTTGACATGACCTAAGGAGAGCTGTGGCTGCACTAATTCATGTAGAGTCTGGACTTTCTCCAGTAAAGCGACCATTGATCCAACCAGATGGGCTCTTTTGAACCCCATTCTATCTAGGGCTGGGGTTTTGTATGTGTCAACGGCTGTTAGTATTAGGGGTGCTTCTCTGTAACCTTCAAGTCCCTCTGTTCCAGGTCCACCGCATCATAAAATGTCTTGTTGTCAGTGGTAAGGACAGCCTCCATCTGACTCAGTATGTCCTGACCCAATAAGCTGCCAAGGGCTTGCACTTCCCTGTTTCTGTCAGGATCTTCCCAAATTACCCACTCTCTGCACTGCCAGGCCTTTTGTGACCCACCAACCACAGCCAGTGTTGGCCTGGAACTATGGACCATGATGAGGGATTTGAGTCTTTCTCAGAATAGTTTTATCAGCTCCTGATCTAGTAGACATTTAAATCTTTTCCCATTGGAAGACACTGCCAATTTGGGGCAGATACCCTCTTCTAAAGGAATGGGGATCAAGACGTTTTTCCCTGCCCTTGGCCACCAGTGCTGCCTCGTTGTCCTCCCACTCTAGATCCTGATCTCCTTCCTCCTCATTCAACCAAGGGCAAGATAGAGGGTCTTCCGTAGATCCTGGACCTGACCTTCACTAACCTCGATGCCCTGGACTGGAGCAGAACATGCAAACAACTGATCTTGGGGTTCACTTGCTGTGACAAATTGCCCATCGAGAGGATTACTTACCTGAGAGTCCAGGCTTGCAGTAGGTTTGTGGGTCCCTGTTCGGGCACCACAAGCCGACAGTCAGTCCGGTCCACACTTTACCAAAGGTAAGTGCAAGGGAGCAAATACCACTCCTCAGGGGAGGCAGGGGCAAGACTCAAAAGCTGTATTTCTTGGTACAGCTTATATAGAGGGCTTCCACCAATCAGCATAAAGGGCACCAGAGCACATCCAATCTCTGTAAAGGTCCGGGCGGGGGGGGGTTGTCAGGGAGAGCTGCAGCCAATCACAGTGTGGGGGCGGGGGGTCTCCAGTGCTAGGAAATGTGCTACTAAGCCTTCCAGTGAGGGGTCAGTGACTCCGGTGCAGGTGCCAGGAAAGCCACTAATTTAGTCCCAGAATGGCCTACAGGAATCAGCATAAGAGAAACCCTGGTTAATCCGTATGATCATTAATTTATCCAATATTATTGGGTGAACACCTGCTCACATTTATAGCTCAGGTGATAGAGTTAACGTTACACAAATAACAGTTCTCTAACCTCCTCCAGTCAATACCTGCTTTCTAGAAGCGTCATGAACTTTGCCCCATTCTAAGATCCTCTCACTATTTCCTCTTGGAAGCTTTTCACTGTCTTTCTACCTGACCTCTTTCCTGAAGGTCTCCCTTTCTTTCTGTACAAACTGACCTAGACACGTATATTTTGCACTTGTGTTATTTTTCCTCTTCTTTTCCTTACATCCACTGCCCAATCTTTTCTCGATAGTGTAACGGCCAGGAGGCCAATGCCAGGTCTTCCCCTGACTTCTCCTAATCTTTATTTATGGCAGTGTTCTTGTATGGAGATCTATGAGGGACACCAAAGAAAACTGGAAAGCCCGAGAGAAAAGCGTCTCCAGAAAGGATCACTGCCTCCTGCTCTTATTTGTTTTGAGCTTTGTTTCTGGCACAGCCCCTTTAGTGTCAGAGTCTTCCCTTCATAGCTTTGTTTCACACTATGCTAAAAATTATTTTCTCCTCTTTTACTTTTTGCCTTAGGGATGTAATGTTTCTATTTTTGTTGGTGTCTGGGTGTTGCTAGCTCTTCTCACAGATGTGCATGCAGTCCTCTATTTATGGATTCTTGGATTTTTTTTTTCCTGTGGAGGTCCTGATTCAAGCCCTATGCAGAGTATGTAACTGTTACAGTTTTCAAATTCATATCACAATGATTTAAATAAACTGGTGTAGGAATGGGCCTATTGATAGTGAAGAATTCCTATTGTTTGTACAAAATAGCGTTTAGCAACTAGTGGGATTAAATAAATGTTTCCCAAAGTAAAGAAATAAACATCAACTCTGTCTATATTTACATATGTCCTTTTCCAACAAATTTTAACACTTGAGAAGCTTAAGATACTGCAAGATACTTTAAAGATACACTGTAAGTGAAAAATTCTGTATAAGATGTTTACTAGGGTAGATACTACAAGGAAACCAGTGTGATCATTCTTGAGTATTTAGAATTTGTTTTGTAGGATACACTGGTAATTCTGAGAGAACCTGAGCTTTGCTGCTGTAGCTTTCCCAGCAAACTTTATCCTTTGTCATCATAAAACATGACATATGTCTGGGCATGGTGGTGCACGCCTTTAATTCCAACACTTGGGAGGCAGAGGCAAGAGGATCTCTGTGAGTTCAAGGCCAGCCTAGTCTACATAGTGAGTTCCAGGTCAGCTGGGGCTATATAGGAGGACCCTGCCTTGAAAAGACAAAGAAAAAAAAGACATGTAATCTTTTGAATTCACATATTTTTTTAAATATTCATTATTTTATGTGTATGATTATATTTCCTTAATGGATGCAAGTGCACATCTGTCCTGCAATGCCTGGAGGTCAGAAGAGGGCTTTGGATACCCTGGAACTGGAGCTGCTATGTGGGTGCTAGGAATCAAACCTCATTCTTCTGCAAGAGTAACCAGTGATCTTAACAGCTGAGCCATCTCTCCAGACCCAAATTCATATATTTTTCTTATAAGTCAACTCCTACGCATGTCTGAGTTCAGGGATAGCCATGCAACCAGAGTCTGTATGGTCATAGCACCATATCCAGGAGCCACAGCGTCTGGGTTGGAAATAGGTGTATGATCTGAGTTGGAAAATTAGGAGTCTGTTTTCAAGTGTTGATATTATGATTCTCAGAAACCCTTAACCACATTCTCCTTTCCCCATTTTTATGAGTAAATATCCCTGTTTACAGGTGGCTTTTCTAGTCTGAGATTTGGGTAAGACACTGTAGTATAGGCCTTGGGAACTGATTTCCTGGAAGAATAGCAAATGCTAGAAAATAAGAGGACAACAGATGCTATTCTCATTCTCTTTCTTATTATTATTCTTCATGTTAAGCTAGTTTTCTCCATTTATTTTTTTATTAATTTTATTTATTTCTGTATGTGTATGAATGTACTGTCTGCATGCAAGTTTGTGCACCCGTGTCGTGCAATGCCGCAGAGGTCAGAAGAGGGTCTCAGATTCCCCTGGAACTGGAGTTCTCCTGGAATTGGAGTTTCAGAGAGTTCTCGGCTGCCATGTGGGTGCTGGGGATCGAACCCAGGTCCTCTGCAAGAGCAGTCGGCACTCTTAACTGCTAGGCCATCTCTCCAGCCCTTATTTCCTCCTCATTGTGTAGCTCAGGCTGGCTTGAGACTCAGGGTCATGCTCCCACTTTAGTTTCTTGAGTACTGGGATTATAGGTGGGTTCCACTATGTCTGCCTCACTTATGCCACTTCTGTCTTTCACTTCCTCTTGCAGTCCTAGTCTGATCTTTTTCAAACAAACAAAACAAATAGACAAAAATTCCCCTCCATTAGGATATTTTTTTTAAAAATGCTTTCTTCAATATCCAGTGTAAACTACAGTCCTCATTTGAAATGCTTGTTAAAACTATCCAGAAAGAAGTCTTTCTGATACTTTACTAAACATTTAGATCATAGAGTCATCTTGAAAAGAGAATTTGAGGGGTTAGGGCTATCTATCACTTTGGTAGAGTGCTTGTCTAGAATATACAAAGCCCTGGGTTTGAATACCCAGTATCACATAAAGCAAGAATGTTAGTGAATCGCTACCAGAATGAATGTAATCTCTACATTTTTTAAGTGGACACAGGAGAATTAGAAAAGAGAAGTTGGGCCTGGAGAGATGGCCTAGTGGTTAAGAGCACCGACTGCTCTTGGAGAGGACCCGGGTTTGATCCCCAGCACCCACACGGCGGCTGAGAACTGTCCTTGACTCCAATTCTAGGGGAAATCCAATGCCCTCTTCTGACCTCCGTGGCATTGCATGACACAGGTGCACAAACCTGCATGCAGACGGTACACTCATACACATAAAAATAAATAAAGGGAAACTCTAACAAAAAAAAGAGAAGTTGATGAAGAATATAGTAAAGTAATTAGAAAGCTGAAAGTTAAATAGAAGAGACAGATTTCCAAGGATATTATCAAAGGCTTGTGGTTCATTTTCATTAATGTGAGCTTTATTATTGGCTATTTGAACTCTGTGTGCATACCTTAAAAGTCAATCTACAATGTGATGCAGATGATGCCCATCTATTGACAATATTCTTATGGCTCTGAGTTTGGTAACATGGAGAGAGCATGTTGAAAAGCTGACTGGGGTGAAACTGGATTATATCGAAAGTAAGTTTCCTTCTTTTAGAAATCAAAGTTATTTTGCAAGAAGAGATTTGAACAAAAAGAGAAAAGATTGGAAGTTATCTGTAAGAGAAGGTATATAGAGAAATCTGTTATTTTTTATTGCTGAGAAAATTAATGATTATACTCAGTGGTTTAACCCAACAGAGATTTGTCTGAAGATTATGCTGGTCAGAAGCCCAAAGCCAGTCTCTCTGGGCTAAGCTGGAAATATCAACAGGGATGATTCCTCAAGAAGCCTCTAGGAGAAAAATTATTTCCTTTTGTTTCCAAGACTCCAGAGACTTCCTACACTTTTTATTCTGTGACTCCTTTCCTTTTTCAAAGAAGCAATGGCCAGTTGAATCTTTCTTCTGTATTACATCTTTTCTAGGATTCTTCCTTAAATGAGTATACACAGATAGCCCAGGCCATCTCCATATTCTTAAACCTAGTTAACTAAAAGCATAATTGTTAAGCTGAGCATGAGGCACAGAGGAATGCCACATATGTCATTATCAAAATAAGACCCCTTTAATAATTAGTCAGTGGTCGAGAGGGAGGTCATACCCCAAGAACTCTGGATCCTGAGAAGAGGCAGGGTAGGGTTTATAAGCTTAAAACCACAGTTACATCATCCTAGATAGGGGCAAAGTCAATAACCATAGTTACATTATAACAGAAGCAAGTCTATAATTACACCATGGCACAGTCAGTTTACAAAGACGTTTTCAGTCAACAAAGAAGTTTCTAAGTTTCCTTCAGGAAAAACAAGTTTCTTGATATTGCAGAAACAATGCACTTCTTGAAGCTGAAAGTACAGCTGGGAGAGAACTTCTGTCTGACTGAATGTCAGCTTCCCAGTATTGTAGAGATGGTGCACTAGCTAAATGCAGGTGTAACCTCTATGGGAATGTTCTGCCTGGCTACAGTTAGGGAGAACAGAGGAAGTGGCTGGGCAAAAGTCAGAATAAAATAGTCAGGTTGGCCATTTCAGTAATTCTGTGTGATGCCACACTTCCTTTTGTTGTGCAATGCAAAATAATCATAGGCTCCAGATACTATAATTGGGTATGTTTGAGAGTTCAGTTTTCTAGTTAACTTAGAAAGAAAAAAAATGCCCCTTGAATGGTGTTCTGTACAGCCTCATCTAGGATAACCTTACTTTTCAGAGTAATAAAGAATTGATATGGTCTTCCAAATGGATTTTAGCAGAAAAGAAGTCATATGTTATTGTTTTATTTTAACAAAAATAATTCAGGTTTGACATTCATTTTGGAAGTTACTATTAGAAGAGTCCTTTGTTTTCTTATTTGTGTACTCTGACAAATAGGTACTAAAAATAGTCCAAAACTGTGAACAGAGCTACAAATCTATTTCACCATGTAAAGTAACTTATTTACAGGTCCAATGGGTGAGACTTCTTTGAAAAAATAATAGAAGCTTTTCCTAAATTCCTGTAGAATTTGTTATATATCATTTTCATTTAGGGTGATTGTGTCTTTGTATAAATAACAGTGAGATAGTAAGAATTTTGAAAACATGAAGCATGAGTAAAATTTTGCATCCTCTCAAATGGAAATTTAGTGAGACTAATATTCCCTTATATTTGTTTAGCACCAAAATAGTGTCAAGCAGATCATGGAACAAAATAGAACAAAGAACAGCAGCAAAAGAAGCTCTAGTAACTACATGAAGTCATGGAGATTAAACAACACACTCCTGGGTCAAAGAAGAAATTAAGTAAGAAAAGACTTCACAATAACAAGGAGCTGGAACCAACCCAAATGCCCCTCAACTGACAAGTGGATAGAGAAAATGTGGTACATCAACACAATGGAGTTCTATGCAGCAGTAAAGAAAGATGACATCATGAGCTTTGCAGGAAAATGGCTGGGGCTAGAGGACATCATGCTGAGTGAAGTAACACAGTCCCAGAAAAAAAACAACGAATGGCTATCCTCATTATGGATGCTAGTTCCAGTTACCTAGTTGTAAGTATTTCTTGTGCATGGCCCCTTGAGCTTTTGTCCAAGCAGTTGGGGTGTGCATATTGAAAACACAACAACAACAACAAACAACAACAACAAACGGGACTGCATCAAGACAATGATTAAGCAGAGTGAACTTCTGTCTCTAAACAGTCAACTTCCATAAGAATATGAGAAAGACTGAAGAAAGAGATGAAAAGTATGTTTGGCAGAATACATGAGTTCTGGTTAGGGTGGGGGGATAGGGTGGGGGAAAGGGGTTTAGATTTGATAATCTTGTACAAAATATATATTAAAAAAGAAATAAAATACCTTGGAATAAAAAAAACGACAAAGAAGTATGCCTGTAAAAAAAATTCAAAATGACCATCCATCCCTCTGGGATGCTTTAAAAGCAGTCCTAAGAGGGAAGTTTATAGCTCTAAGTGTCTACATTAAAAAAAAAATCAGAAAGAACATATAAGTGACATAACACTACAATTACAGATATTTTTATATTTATTAGTTAAACATTGGTCTACCTGGACATTAAAGTATTCCACTCTAAGACAGAGGGAAATGTGAAGGCTTGGGAAACTCCTGAGAAATACACATACCATGTCTGAACATTAGCACAAGTGTATACCTGGAAACTGTATAGCAAGGTGCATAGTACCAGACAGGAGAGATCTCCCTGAGTAATTGGTCAGAGCAGTCTAAGAGACTCCCAAAATAACATGGGCACAGCCCTGGGTTATTGCCTAGAACAGGAAGGTAAGACCCTTCTGCTGAAGACAGGATATAATCCAGACATAGGACTTGGAACAATGTAGCAGGAACTGACCTGGAAGCCTTCTCCCTGAAGACAGCTCTCATAGTTCTAGGGGATACTATGCAAGTTGCTAAAGGAGAAAATCTATCAATGGTTCAACTCAGTTGTAAAGCTGAATAACCATAACCACTGGCACAACAAACTACCTCCATTGGTGTGTTAGTAGGGGTTAATAAATAACTATGTCATTGAATTTAAAGCACTCTCAGTGTGGATGAACCCATGGGTGGCAAATATACATGGATGGAGAAGTCATAAATCCTACAGAAAACATATCTCTGTCATATCTCTAGACAAATGAAATTTCTTTTTTTTTTTTTTTTTGGTCTTTTCGAGACAGGGTCTCCCTGTAGTCCCAGCTGTCCTGGAACTCACTCTGTAGACCAGGCTAGCCTTGAACTCACAAAGATCAGCCTGCCTCTGCCTCCCAAGTGCTAGGATTAAAGGCATGAGCCATATGGATCCTTATATTTACAAATTGGAATACAGTGCAGCACTTACCAAGGAAGCTTCTTTCTGCAACAGATTGAGGCTACTGAAGTGTTCTACAACTGGTTACATAGAGACTATACATCTCAGAGATGTCATTCCTAGGTGACATATCTACAGTGGAACCTCTATACCTAAGGTTCATGGAACACAGTGGAACAGGAAGTGGAAAGAATACTAACTCATTCAACTCTCACCAGCAAAACTTCCTTATATAACAAAGTGTGATGCACACAGAAGGGCACAACTGGCTGGACTGCAGGGAATAGGAGACTGCAGAGTGTGTCCCTGGATAGGACTCCTATATTAAGCCTCAACCACACATGTTTCAGGAACCATTGAGGGAGAGGGGGCAGAAAGCGTGTAAGGGCAAGGGTTGGTCCGTGAACATGGGGAAACAGGCTTTTAAGTCACTGGAAGCTTGCTCATGTGAACTGTGGCAATGGTGGTGTTGCGCTCAAGACCCATGCTTACTCACGGGCCCACAAACAAGGGCCCAGAGTGGTGAGGGAAGTGTCAGTGGACTAGCCTTAGCCTGAAAACTGCTGGAAACTGATTACAGCTGGATTAGGGAGAGTAGACCTTCCTTAAGAACTCTAGACAGGCTGAAGAAACTCTAGTGGATGAACTTGCACTGAAGAACATCCGGGTAAAATGCTCATACAGCAGAATACATATAGGGGCAAAGTCAATAACCACAGTTATCGAGGGGAGTGATAGGCATGGATGGTAGCAGGGGTCTAAATTTTATTAAAAACTGTTGCATGAGGGGTTGGAGAGATGGCCTAGCGGTTAAGAGCGCCGACTGCTCTTACAGAGGACCCGGGTTTGATCCCCAGCGGCTGAGAACCATCTGTAACTCCAATTCCAGGAGAACTTCAGTTCCAGGGGAATCCAACACCCTCTTCTGACCTCCGCTGCATTGCACGACATGGGTGCACAGACCTACATGCAGACAGTACATTCATACGCATAAATAAATAAATAAAATATTAAAAAAATAAAAAAAATAAAAACTGTTGCATGAAATGTTTAAAAGTTCACTGAAAATATTTTAAAAATATTCCACCGTATTCTCATTGTCTTTAGCTTTTGCTGAAAGCATCTAAAAATTAAAATTACAATCTCTTTTGAGATAGACATTAAATGCTATTAAAATTAATTACCGAAAATTTCTCAAAAATATCACTCTATGATTTTAAGTCACTTCATGATTTGTAAGGCCTGGAAGTTTGGCTTCTTTGATTCTCTGCTGAATGTGTCTGTGTCATTAGTGCTGTGTACCTCCATCTTATTTCACACGAAAGGCCAAGAACTGCTTCATGGGCAACGGACAGAATTTCACATTATTTTCATGAATAGTTATTTTTTAATCTGTCTTGTAATCACAATTTACCATAATCATTCAATACTCCCTTTTGTAAAAAAAATAAAAATTAGCTTGTTGAACTATAATTCGAAGTAAGTCACAATTTATTCTTATTTTAAAAACACTCGAGTTAATTATAATTAATGTTTGACAGTTTGAAAGACATCTGTTATATTAACATAATGGTCTTATTACACATGAAGTGCTGCACATTAAACACTCCACAGAGTTGAATTCTGGGTATCTTTCAAATTAAAGGAGGACATTGTTGATAAAATACATAGTTTTTCTCAGTATTTGCTAAGTAAAATTTAATTTCTCTCATAACATAGTTAATGATATAGATGCACACACTCTACTGCATTTTAAGCTTTTTCATTTTGTAGATAGATACCTATATTTCATAGTTTGAAAGGCACTTACATGGCTTATATTCCTATGTATTTTACTGATTGCTTTGCCATAAGTGAGAGAAGTCAGACTTTTTAGAACATTTCATGGTATTGGAAATGAGACTTTAAATAAATAAATAAATAAATAAATAAATAAATATCCCATTATCACATGTCAGGGGTTTCTGACAAACATCCTGCTGTAGGAAACACCCTGCCTATCTTCCAATCAGAAATATCAATAGTTTGAGGGTCATGAAATCCTTTCTTAAGTCATCAATAAAAAAAAATCAAAAGACAGTTCTGAAGATATCAATATATTGACACAGTCTGGAGTGCCTTTTGATACACCAAGTATACAGAGGCAAACTTGGTAAGTACAGATGAATATCCTATTTATTCATTCCATAGATTTGTGTTTACAAAAAGTTATCTTTGAACATTACTTTTTCACTTGGCTTATAAAACAAAGGAATCTGCTGTGATTGATTTTACCAGGGATTGATTTCATTGTGTGTGTTTTCTTTCCATTACAGGATTGTAAAGTTCAAGTAAAGCCACTAATTTAGTAAATTAGGAAAGTGATTACAAAAGGAGAATAAGCTAGGACAATATAAATACCCAAAGATAGATACCATGTGAGCTCAAAATGGGCTGATTATTTTATTTAAGCTACCTGTTGGGAAACCTTACAAGGGAATCTCTGTGAAGCAAGATTTTCAGGCCTCATAAATTGAATTTAAATACACTTGTCGATACATTACTTAAGTGGGTCCAATCTAATGTCTGAAACATAGAAGGTACTCAGTTAGTACGTGCTAAGTCTGGACAGTGAATGAACAGACAAAACAAGCAAATGAGCAACCGAATAAAAGTGAAAGCCAAACATCTAAAAACAAAGCAAAAAGAAACGAAAACCAAACAAAACAAACAATGAAAAGTTGTGAAAACTATGTTGTTATAATGCAAATCTCTTAATGGGCTCTAGAATCAATCTACCACTTACTTTCAGACTCTGTAATTACTGTATATGAATAGAAAGTATCTATTCATATTTTACAGTAATATAAAATTAAAAGAGGAAAATGTGAACTCTTAAACATAAATAAAAGACTGAGAGAAAGATACAGGACACTTATGGCAGAGTGCATGATCTGGGCTGGGGTGAAGGAAAGGGAAAGGGGAATATGTCTAAAATGAACAGACAAATGATGTCTGAAACACACAAAACATCAATAAAAGCATTATATAAAAAAAGAAAATTCTTTAAAAGTACAAGCTAGTATTAAAGGAATCCTACATGGATGGCACTTCTATGTGAGTTTCGGTCTTTCCTAGAATAGTCATTTTCCCACCTTTGTGGTTAGTCATCTTCTCAACAAGTAAACATATAAGGCACAAAAATTACCCGATAGATAAACATAGTGAATCTCTGTTATCCTGGCATCCAGATAGTCAATGCTCTATACAGGTGATGTTCTGGGTTACTATGCTTTGATTTGTTGAATCCTTATAATACTTCTGTAATTCCTTAACCCCGTGGTGTGATAGTCTCTCTCTTATTATTACCAATGGCTAAGAAGGTTTTCTCGGTGCTTCACCAAAGCAGATAACTAGGGAATACTTCTTTTACTTGCTTGGAATATGTTTCTGTAAACATAATGTATTCAATTTGAGTTTATCCAAAGGCGATCCATATATATATATATATTCTCCTACTAAAGCAGTTTTTTTTTTTCTTTTTACCTATTTGTCCTAGTTTGTCTTCCATTGCTGAGACAAAACACTCTGACCAACACCAACTTGGGGAGGAAAGGGTTTATTCAGCTTACATCTCATGGGTCACAGTTCATCATTCAGGGAGCCCAAGGCAGGAACTCAGGGCAGGAACCTGGAGGCAGGAGCTGAAGCATAGGCCATGGAGGAATACTGTTCACTGGCTTGCTTCCCTGGCCCATGCCCAGCCTGACCTCTTATACAGTACACAACAACCTGCCCAGGGTGGCACCACCCACATTGGCCTGGGCCCTCCCACATTGCTCAGCAATCAAGACAATATTCCACAGACGTGGCCACAGACCAGTCCAATGGAGCCAATTCCCCAATTAAGTCTCCCTCAACCCAGGTGTGTCAAGTTGACACTAAAGCTATCCAGCACACTATTTAAATTTGTCAGAAAGATAATCAATGGACAAATAAAATTTTGGAGTTAATGGGTCAAATTTTACTGGCTGAAACAGTAAACTGCCCATAACAATAAACCTCTGCATAGAAAAACTTTTAAAAGACTGAGAAAGAGATGCAAGACATGTATGGCAGAATGCATGAATTCAGATTCATGAAAAAGGGAGTGTGTCTAAATTGTACTGAGAAATGATGTATGAAACACACAAAACACCAATAAAATATTTTATTAAGAAATTCAAGGGTTAAAACTCTTCTTTATCACATGGTGCAATGGTGGAATTGACATCTTCACAGCCCTGGGCTTGATTCGCGGTACCACACAAACACAAAATTGAACCTACCCTCAATAGTAATTACATACTAGCTTTGATTATAGCATCTGACGTTGTGATCTGGGATGAACTGATTTTTGGTTTATGCTGGGTTTATGTACACATTATAGCTCTAGAATTGGCTGTCCAGTAGCAGGGTCAAGGAGAAAGCTGGCCTTGTACTTCTTGTAATTGAACAGGCTAGTGTGATTCATACTAAGTCATACTTAAATACATCAGGGGGATCCAACCATTTCAAAGAGTATTTAGCTAGAAGTTAAATATATAAATGTTGCTCAAGATATTAGTTGTTAAAATATTTTATTTATACCCAACCATACTGGGCATGTACCCATAAGACTCATCTTACTGCAGAGATACATGCACAGCCATGTTTATTGCAGCTCTCTTCACACTAGAAAGGAGCTGGAACCAACCCAAATGCCCCTCAACTGACGAGTGGATAGAGAAAATGTAGTACATCTACACAAAGGAGTTCTATGCAGCAGTAAAGAAAGATGACATCACGAGCTTTGCAAGTAAATGGCTGGAGCTAGAAGATATGCTGAGTGAAGTAACACAGTCCCAGAAAAACAAACAATGAATGGCATCCCTCATCTGTGGATGCTAGTACCAATTACCTAATTTTATGGCAAACTGAGCAACATTAATGTGATTTGAAAACAACTGTGCTGTTATATTGTGAATCCCTTAAAATATAATAAATAATAAAAAAAGACAAAGACAGAAAAAATAAAAATAATTAATTTACTGAGAAAAAAAGAAAATGATATTTTAATATATGGTGTTCCTTGTTTTAAAAAATAAAATATTTTATTTATTATTTATTTTGTGTGTATAAAATTTTTGTCTACATGTGTTAAGTGCACATGTGTCATGCCTTCAGAGGTTTGGCCTGAACCCTCCAGACAATTACCTTGGAACTGGAGTTACAGACAATTATTATCTACCTTGTAGTACTAGAATTGAACCTGGGTCCTCTGCAAAAGCAACCAGTGCTCTTAACCAATGAGCTGGCTCCTATGATGTTAGTTTTACGTAGCATTTTATTTTTTTATTTTTTATGTGTATGAATGTACTATCTGCATGTAGGTTTGTGCACCCATGTCATGCAATGCTGTGGAGGTCAGAAGAAGGTGTCAGATTCCCCTGGAACAGAAGTTAAAGATGGTTCTCAGCCACCATGTGGGTGCTGGGATTGAACCCCGGTTCTCTGTAAGAGCAGTCAGCGCTCTTAATCACTAGGCCATCTCTCCAGCCCCTATGTAGCACTTTTATTAAGTTTTTATTGTAGCACCTTTAAATGACTTGTATTTGCTTGTTTCTTTGCTGTGAATTAGTGAAGCTGTCAGAAGAGTCATTGGATCCTTGACTGGCCACTTAGTTGGTGAAATCCTGGCCAGGGAACTCCCTTGGTAACCAGCCCAAACTGCTCTCTTAGGTGGTTTGGACATTTTTAAATACCCTAGTAGCTGTAGAGGATCACTGCAAACATGTCCCCTGCTTCAGGAGGCCCAGCTGAAGTCACAGCCACTTCGGACAACCTGCCCTGTTCTTGGCAGCCATCATTCTGAGACAAGCTTCCATGAACTCTAAATGACTCAAATTTTATAGGGAGCGTACTCAATAAATTAGTTAAAATTCCTTGTTAAAAACAACCCCTTAGTTCTACTCTCCAACTATTCTCATTCAGGTCAGGGAAGAACTTCCCTTGGTGGCTTAGAAGATGATAAGACTGATCTTTCTGTAAACACTGTAATTAGTGGAGCTGGAAGCTATGCTGTCCTTGCCCAATACAATCCATCAATGTGTTACTTACATCACTCTTCCATACTGGCTCTAACCAAAGCATTCAGATGACATTTCCACCAGCTGGGAGATAACCCCTGTACCATGATCAATAACATGATCAATAAAATATTCTCCAAAATGATCCTTGCTTTGTCTTGATTTTTTATAAGTAGAATGAGATGAGCTGGTGGCAAGAGGAGACAGCAGACTCTGCCACTGCAGGGGGAGCAACCATAGCAGCCCTTTCCTTGGCAGCAGCAGCAGCAGCAGCAGCAGCAGCAGCAGCAGCAATCACGTCAGTTGTGGCAAGAAGGTGACTGAAGAGTCCCAGAGGGTACCTAGGGACAGAGGTGGTGGCAAGCAGAGGCTAGAGGTGGCAGATTTCACAAAGGATGTTGTAAATATACAAAAGGCTGTGAAGAGCTAAAGCAATGGACTATAGCCCTGATCACTGGATGACTCCCAGGAAGCTGGTAAGCCCTGGTGGGTAAGGGTCCCTGATACCTGAAGCTTTCTAGCTTCCACAATGGTTGCTCTTATGGGATGGGGACAATGACACTCAAAGCTGGATAAATTGTATCTGTTGCTGACTGTTGCAACTGGCGGTTGCCACTGAGATTTAAAATTATATTAGCTTCTAACCATCAAGCCAATGGTATTCACAGCCCAGAACAATAAGATTCCAACATAGGTACCTGGAGTGATCCATCTCTCTCCTCTGAAGTCCTACACTGTAAGCCTCTATTTCTCATGGCTTGGAGCTATGAGGCTCTGTCAGACCAGCTCTTAAGCTTTAAAGGGTCAGGTCTTCTAATCCTGGAAGAATTTCACCTTGTCTACTTGAAATTTCTGAGTAGAGTAAATGGACTCAAGCCAGCTGTCTGAAAACATTACAGTCTTGATATATGATATTGTTGAAACCTGTTGTATAGTAATGAATAATAAAAGTAAGTTTAGAAATAGTGAATAATTATTTTTAATTGCATACTTTCTTTTTTAGTTTTATTTTTTTATGTGTATGAATGTACTGTCTGCATGTAGGTCTGTGCACCCGTGTTGTGCAAAGTCGTCGAGGTCAGAAGAGGGCGTTGGATTCCCCTGGAACTGGAGTTAAAGATGACTCTCAGCCACCATGTGGGTGCTGGGGATTGAACCCGGGTCCTCTGCAAGAGCAGTTGGCACTCTTAACTGCTAGGCTATCTCTCCAGCCCTCATTCTTTCTTTATGAAAGGTTTAGAAGCCAAATTAGACCAGATTAAACAAACAAAGACAGGTTTAATGGCACAGCTCTCCGGCAGGTTCCTGGGTCCCAGGGGACAAGGCCAGGGAAGTCACTTGCTGGAGCTGGGGCAGGGAGGTTTTATAGGTCACTAGTGAGGGAAGATGACGAGTTAGCTTGAGCCCCAGGGCAGCCACTTGGGTGGACTTGAGAGATGGTGAGAAGAAATGATGTACTACTCAGGAGCTGGGTTATGTCCAAGTATGATCATAGGCTGAGAGCATGGATACTTGGGTGGGCTGGTGACATCAGGGATGTAGGTTACATCAGCCTCCTGGAATGTGGAACCTGGGCTTCGCTGTCATCCAGGTACTTGGGATTCCAGCATGGGTGTCTAAGGAACTGAACTCACAGAATATATATATATATATATAGTAGAATGGTTTAGAACTGATGGGTCTGCACAGTCCAGTAATGGACATCTACATGCTGGAGATGTTGAGAATTTCAGTAGCTGCTCAACACACAAGGCTGGATGCCTCCCTCAGTTGTCCAATCTGTGCTGAATGCCAGGAAGATGTCTGGAGGGCCTTTGGTCTGCAGTCCCTGTTGGAAGGCTGAATGGCCTGGGTTCTAATTTCAGTGAAGGATGACTGCAGCAGCAGCAGCAGCAGCAGCAGCAGCAGCAGCAGCAGCAGCAGCAGCAGCAGAATAAACACTAGCAGGAAGGTAGGGCAGGCAAGCAAGTAACATGCCTGCTTCATGAAATCTCTCTACATCTTTACATGGGAAAGGTGTTCTCCCTTTAGTTAGTCATGGAAATATCCTCACCAACCTTCCTAGAGGATTCCAGAGCTCCAAAAATTGACAACCAAAATTAACCATCACACAAGTACAACACATAATTATATTGTCAAATTAACAAAAATATGATTAAGAGAATAGACATGATGTTATTGTTGATAATGTTTGTCTTTTGGTTTTGCACTGAAGTTTATACTTCCTTTATTCACAAATAAGTTAAATAATATAAATGTTAGTTTTTGTGTTCCTGGCACATTTTGCTTAGAGTAATGTAAGTTAAGTTGATTATGTAACAACTGATAGTATTTCATTTTTAAGACTAGGAAATACATATATTAATTTTTATATTTATATACTTTAAAATAAATGGTTATATATTTACATGTGACATGTATATAGAAATCTATACCTAAATATGTATACAAATATATTTATACAAATTATAATACTGATAAAAGTTTTGTGAATTGAGGCTGGAGAGATGGCTCAGTGGTAAGATCACTGACTGCACTTGCGGAGGACCCAGGTTTGGTTCCAAGAACCCACCTGGCAGCTAACTGTCACTCCAGTTCCAGGGGAAGGTAACAGCTTCTTCTGGCTTCCATGGGCATTTCATGAAATGGGTGCAATTATATACATAAGGCAACTCACTCATACACATAAAATAAAATATTATAAAAAAGATTTGTGTGCTATATATAAACCTTCTGGAAATGTACCCACTATAGAATTGTTATCATGTTTTTTTTTTTAATTGTAGAATAATCTCCTTAATGACTATGTCAATTTACTTAGTTTATATTCCAAATGACAGACATAAGAGTTAATATTTCATAGAATTCTTTTTAACATTTATTAGTTTCTGTGTGTTTACTTTTTGGTGGATTGGGGGTGCAGTCCAGGGCCTGGATATGCTGGCCTAGTGCCCTAACACTCAGCTACACTCAAACCAAATTTCTGCTTTTTGACAATAGCTACTCTAAATTCTATGAGGGGATATCAAACTGAGATTTTGATTTTCATTCCCTGATAATTAATGATTGGAAGGACCACACAACTTATGACCACATATATGTTTTCATTTGAGAAATATCTATTTGGTTCACCATTTGTTTAAACATTGACACTTGTCATTGGCACAAACAGGACACAATACAAGTTCAGTAAATGTACATAAGCACATGTTCCCATTCATTTGTAGAAGCTGAAAATTTGCCTATAATGTGATATTAAGTTGAATAAATGTTATATTGACTCTTTGATGTAGAGCTTGGACCTACATTCTCTTAATGAAGTCTGTAGCTTCTCTTTTTATTTTGCTAAATTTTACTTCATTATGTACGCATTTTAATGTGGTATAGTTGTTTGAAACTATAGATGAGTTGTTTTCTGCTTTTTATCTTTTTTTGTTTTTGTTATGATCAGCTGTTAAGGTATGCTTATCCTGATTTATATATTATGCAACATTTACATGTATTACATAAGCACTCAAATCATAGGTACAGTTTTTATGTTTTAGGAGTTAGTTACATTTTTTAGAAAAATCATATAAAATACCTTTTATCTCTTTGTTAAAATTATTTTAAAATATATTTTATTTTAAATAATTCCATAAATATTATATTTTTAATATTTTCATCCTCCCAGTCACCCCCCCCAATTCCTCCCATTACCCACCCCCCCATTCAATTTCAATTCCTTGTCTTCTTCTTTGATTATTATTGCTAGATATATACATACATTTACACACACACACATGCATATATATTCACTGAGTCCATTTAGTGGTATTCCTGTGCCCCTGTGTTAGGGCTGCCCACTTGGGATTAAATAACCTCTGAAGGAGCTAGTCCCTGGAGAAAACTGTTTTTTCTTCATCTTAAGATGGAACCTAGAAATTTCCTCCATTCACCTTGGCATGTAAACTGGTTTCATCATTATGCAGATCTCTCTTGATTATCATCCTTTGGAGATTTCACTGGTGAAGCTTCCCTGTCATGTCTAGAACGACTTAACTAACAGGTAGTTAGTTGTCTTGTCCTTCTACCTCTTACATGTTTCCCAGCCCCTCTTCCAAGATGTTCCCTGAGCCTTAGGTAAAGAAGTTGAATTGTAGATGTGTCACTTAGAACTGACTACCTCACAGTCACTTATTCTCTGCATTTGACCAGATATGGAACCTTGTAGTAAAGATATGGACTCTCTAACATTATTTCTGTATATTAAATGAAACAGCTCTTCCTGTCAATCTGTTGAACTGGTTGTGTAGAGAAAATGAGACTCCATGAACAAGTTTAGGCAGAGAGTTTGGTCTGGGTACCTTGCAAACCTTTGCCATATATTTTTCATATTAGTGCCTCAAAGGAAGTAAGATAGAAACCAGTTTCTTTAAGACTAGGCAGAAAAGTTGAGATTGTCTGATGTGTGGTGTGTTTTGATCCCCTTCTGTCAGAGTGAAGTTGGAAATAGGAGTTGACCCCTCGTTTCTTCTACATTTAGATGGAAATGTTGAAAATTCCTGCCCATTCATTCAGACTGATATCACTGTTCCAGATTGAGTTTTTTTTTTTTTTTTTTTTTTTTTTTTTTTTTGGACAGGGTCTTCTGTAGCCCCATCTGGCCGGGAACTCACTATGTAGACCAGACTAGTCTCAATCCCACAGAGATATACCTGATTCTGCCTCCTCAATGCTGGTATTAAAGCTTTGTGTCACAATGTCAGGAGTCTAGTTTACTTTCTATTGCTGTGATAAACACTGTGACCAAACCAACTTGGAAAAAAAAAAGAGTTTATTTCATTGTACAGTATAGACCTTCTTTGAGGAAAGCCAGGAGAGGAGCTCATGCAGGAACTCAGTGACAGAAGCTGTAGCAGAGACAATGGAGGAACACTGCTTACTGGCTGGTTCCTCTGACCTGCACTAAGCCTTCTTTCTTGTATAATCCAAGAACACCTACTCAAAGGTGGCTCCATCTACAGAAGCTGGACCATCTAACAGACATCCCCATAGGCCAATCTGATAGAGATGTCTTCCAGTTGAGATACCCTCTCCCTGGTGTGTCAAGTTGACAACTGAAGCTAACCAGCACAGTCACACCATGCACTTAGCACTGAGTCTCTGGTAGATGCCCATAGTTGGGATAAATATTCTTGAATTAACATTTCATTTTGTATTTTCAAATAATCATTTGAAAAGAGTATGATCATACTGATTTTATAAAGTACCAGAGTCTGAGAAGTTATGATGCTATAAATGTCACAATGAGACATAGAGAAATAATCAAAGATATTTTTAGGTAGGAGACTTTTAGACCAATATTTATCTTTACTGGACACTTAAGAATCTTAACATTATTCATTGTGAAGAATAAGCAGAGCCCAAGAAAATTATTGTGGATTGACTCCAATTATAGTAAATCACAGGCAAATCAGAGTTTATTCCAAAATTTATATTTATGTTTCTACATTGTTTTCTAAGGATATTGTTCTATTATTTTCAATGAGAAAAGAGTCAGTCACCATTGCTCAATCTAAGAGTTCCATATCAAGGTAGACATCTCAAACCTAACACATTTGACTCAATTGAGAATAGTATGCTCCTATTAATCATTTAGCCCAATGTATATGGCTAAAGTCTTCTATCTTGTGCAATGGTACACACTCTGGATCTGCTCCATAGCTATTTTAGATCAGTTTACCTGAGAATGGAAGGCTTCATAGAGAAGTTGGCCAAGGGTAGGATAAAGAACTTCATGTTTCCATATTACTTTTTAGAAACAACTTTAAAAAAGAAAAGCTCAAAAGGCTTAGGTGGTAGGCACAGAGGAAATTTACAAAGATTTGTATGTTCAAAGTAAGTATGACACCAGTTTTAGCATGAGAATCGAAAAGAAAATATATAGCTTCTCTCCTTTGGGAACCAGTCAAAAGATTTTAATACTGCTGGTGGGTGAGATGGCATTTTTTTTCCTTAATAGGTTGAACAACATTGCTGGAAAAAAGTGGAAAATCAAAGATAAAGGAAGATAAATGATGAAATTTCCTCCCCATCTTATTGGCAAATCCAACCACTGCCTCAGAAATGACATGTGCAGTCAGAGTAAGCAGAGTAATAGAAACATGAGAGTCTTCAAGTCTTTGACTGTTCACACATAGGATTTGGCTTTAGCAAATACAAGATAGCCAGAAAAGCCACTTAAAGTCACTGGTGGCCACCAAGAAATTGATACGTGGGGCTATTGAGGGAGAAGCAAAACTGTCAAGGAGAAGTAAATTTTAACAAATTAGACCCCAAATCATTTGTGTACCTCAGTAGTGAACACTGAGTTACATAGGAAGACTGATGATAAGTAAGACATGCGAGCTACCCTCAGGCTACCTCAGTCTGATGAGCACGTGGTTCTGGGGATTACACTGCAAAGCTCCTGGATAATACAACTCAGTCATGCTCTTTTGCTCATTCCCACTGTCACACTTCACGAGCAGCAAGCACCATCGTATAATAGATTTCATATTTTTAGATGTAGTATTTTGTAGAAAGAATTGCACACTTTTTTCAACATGCATGTCAGATCCTGTGGGGCTGTCAAGCCCCCTACTGAGAGGAAACGTGAGTGGAGAATGGACTCAGTGGGAAACAGCATCCTGGAAGAGAGATAAGGATGTAACAAGGCAGTGTGGATGCCTTGTATGACACACATCCCTGGCTGACACAAGGCTCTCTGTGAAATGTATAGCATGTTTAATAGATGTGTGAATGGCTATATACTATACCAAAAGAAAGGAAGACTCTTGTCTTCACTATCAGGATTTCTATAATAATCTTCCTGTATGTGGGAAGTGGTGAGCCATGATATCCTTGTGCTGCATGTCAAGATAAAGATCTTTATCTGGTTTCAGTAGGAATAAGTGATAAAAATCTTAATATTTTCCAACATCAATTCCTTTCAGAATCTCTAATAATTGAAGATAATTTATTCCTTCTTACTGACGTTTTTTTAGATTCAAACATAATTTATTACATGACAAAAGAAAAAAACCCACAAAATACCACATATTGTGCAATTACATTTGGATAAAATGTGCAGAAAAACAAACCTTTAGATATAGGAAAGACTGGATAGAGCTCAGACTAGGAAAGGGGATTGGCTGTGAGTAGGCACAAGGGATCCTGTTGGGGTGGTGGAAATGTTCTGCACCTGAAGCTTGCGGATGGTTGCTTATCTTGGCAAAGTTACTAAAAGTAATTTGAAATGGAGGCATTTTATGATATTGTAACTTTATTTTTTGGTACTGGAGATTAAGCCAAGAGCCTTTACTATGTTAAGCCAACTACTCTACCACTGAGGTACATCCTCCACCCATCGTTCGTATTTCATTTTGTGACAGGGTCTCTCTAAGCTACTCTGCTGGTTTTATACCTGCTATGCTTCTTCCTTCAGCACCAGAGGAGTGGGCTTTCCAGTCGTGCCAGCAAGACAATCTTTAAACTTTGTTTTAATAAAATTGTTGAAGATTCCAAGTTGGAATTAAAGATGTAGTGTGAAAATATAAACATCTCTGCTGTGAAAAAAAACTTGTTGAAACTTATCTCTATGTACATGTTTAAACACATGTGTATCAAAGTGCTGATTATTATCTGATTAACTTTTTAAATACTGATTTATGTGTATGGTATATTGCCTACATATATGTAAGTGCATCCATGTCATGCAATGCCTGCAGAGGTCAGAAGATGGTATCAGAGTCCCTTGTAACTGAAGTTATGGACAGTTGTAAGCTGCCATGTGTGTGCTTGGAATTGAACCTGAGTTCTCTGCAAAAGCAGCCAGTGCTGTTAACTGCTGAGCCATTTCTCCAGCCCACATGATTTTTACATGGGTTCTAAAGAGGGAACTCATATCCTCTAGCCCTACAAATAAAAATAAGTAAAAAAAAAATTGAAAGGAACCTTGAAAATAAAGAAGAATTAAAGACATAAAGGAAGAGAGAAAACAAGCAGGAAAGGAGATTTTCATGAGGAAATTAAAAACAGGAATGAACAACTCACTTCTATCTTCAGTGCTTGTGAACGCGCAAGGCTCATAGCATTTCTGACACCCTTTTCCACACTGATAGCACTTGTAGTCTGGGATGAAAGGTGCAGAAGGGGATTAAAGACAGTGTGATACAGGTAATGTTGCGTATCCTAATTTCACATGCTTCATTGCTTACCTGGTTATTCATTTCCACCTGTCCTCAGGGACCAAATCAATGAGAAAGCTGATGTCGTGTTTTTGTGTGATCATCATTTATTTGGAACCAATGTTTGGACATTATAGAAAGCAACATATTTAATAACACTGTGAAAAAATTAGTTGTGGATGGAAATAGAAAACAAATAGGCTTTCAATCCAAGTTCTTCTATAGTAGATGAGAATGTGCAGCCGTGTGTTCAAGGGCTCAGAATATGACGACACTGAATAATGAATGGGTTAGCAAATGTCCATCAGGAGCACTTTGATTATGTTAATCAACTGTGTCATTTACATGTGAAAGAAATCATAGATAACCCACAAACAAGAAACCATGGTTAGGTTCAAATAAAACTTTATTTGTGAGAATAGGCAGCTATTTCAGAAGCTGTAATAGACAATAATATAACATCCAGTTTTGCCATCATCATAGTACAACACCACTGTTATCTTTCAGCCATTCCTTAAACCTACTGATACCTATGTACATGTGCATCAGGCATAGCTAAATAGGTGTCTCTGCGTCTGTGTCATTTATGTGTGTTTTGGTTTATGTGTTTATGTGTTTGTGCATGTATTCATGTTTGTACATATATGTATGTATGTATGTATGTATGTATTTATGTATGTGTGTGCCTTCCTTTGTGCATGTGACTGGGTACGTGTGTGTGTGTGTGTGTGTGTGTGTGTGTATGTGTGTATTAGTCACTTCTCTGTTACTGTGATAGAATCACCATGACCAAGGGAACTTATAAAAAGAAGTTTACTTGGGCTTATGTTCAAGGGGAATTAGAATCCATCATGGCAGGGAGGCATGTCGGCAGGAGGTACCTGAGTAGAAAGCAGAGGTTCATAAGCAAGCAGGCACAGGAAGTAGAGAGAGGGACTAGAGATTTGCAGGGCTTTTTAAGCTCTTTAAGCCCGACCTCAGTGACGAGCTTTGTCCAGCATGACCATACCTTCTAATACCTCCCCAAAATTGCCACCAACTGGGGACAGAATGTCCAAATACTTGGAGCCTATGGGGGCATTCTTATTAAAACCACCACAGTGTATATGCGTATATTTGTGTATGTGTATGCATGTTTGGGTGGTAATGTAGTATTTTCCTATTCTTCACTTCAGGTGAATGTCTAGGCTATGACCACCCAATCACTTAGATCTAGTTTAGAAGCTGGACTGAAGTAGCCAAAAGTTACTGAGATCCCCTCCATCATTTGTAGATAATTTCCATGTACTTTAATTTTAAAATGAACTTTTATTTTTTTTTATTTTTTTTTATTTATTTTTTTTTTCAAACTCCAAGGAAAATTTATTTCTTAAGGCTTTTCCCTCTCTGTACATTTGCAAATAAAGTTAGCATAAGGCTTCTAAAATTATCTTCCTTCCTTCTTTCCTTTCTTCAGTCCTAATACTCATTTACAAAGCAATTAATATAACATTTGTCTTAGGTAATGCTTACAAAAATGAATAAGACAGAATCACCTTTTATGCAGAAATTATATCCTTATAAGAATGATAGGCTACTGATGAGATATTTTCAATAACAATATAACAGTAGGTAGGTAAAAATGAACTTTTAATATATAGAGTAGTTTTAGGAGACAAAATTATTTTGAAGATAACACAGACTCCCCCATGGTCAATTTCTTTCCATTATTAGTGTCTTCTATCAGTTTGGTGTGTGTTATAATAAATGAACCATTTTGATGTCGCATCATTACATCCTTCCATTATATTTCTTCATTTTCCTCATGTGTCTTTTTACTGTTGCAATACCTGATACCAGATACTAAGCTATATTTAACAGCTCTGCTTTCTTTATTCTGCCTCTCTTACCTGTGACAATTTTTCATACATTCCTTGTTTTGATGATCTTGATAGTTTTCAAGATTACTGGACAGATGTCATATAGACTTCAATGAGGGCTTTATCTGATGCTTCCATCTATGTTAGGCTGGGTCTGGGGCTTCAAGGGCATATATTTACACCATGACTTATCATGCTTGCTCTTAGAGTGGGGAACTTGATGAAGTGTGTTCCACTAAAATGTTCTTTCTCTCATTTTCCAGACAGTATTCTTCAGAATGCTGTGGTAATGTGTAATGGACACTGACTGGAGGGTTATACTGTACTTATTGTTCAGTGTAGAGGCAACGCAGATTGGAATTTTTCTGCATGAGTGATGCATCTATCTCCATATTTATTATTTGGCTATTCACTCATTTATATCTGTATACCCACAGGTATCTTTTTTTTTTCATTTTTTAAAATTAAATTTTATTTTATTTTTATTTATGTGTATGAATGTACTGTCTGCATGTAGGTTTGTGCACTCGTGTTGTGCAATGCCGCGGAGGTCAGAAGAGGGGTTGGATTCCCCTGGAACTGGAGTTCTCCTGGAATTGGAGTTTCAGACGGTTTTCAGCCGCCGTATGGGTGCTGGGGATCGAACCTGGGTCCTCTGCAAGAGCAAGCACTCTTAACTGCTAGGCTATCTCTCCAGCCCAGGTATCTGTTTTATAATTTGGATTGTTAATCTATGTTTGCGCTGGTTGTGGTTTATTGTCAAGTTGACACAACCTAGAGTAACCTGGGAGGAGGGAAACTCAATTGAAGAAATGTCTCCATCAGACTGTCCTGTGGGCATGGCTGTGGGGAATTGTCTTGACTGATGGTTAATGCAGAAAGGCTCAGCCCACTATAGGCAGCACCATTCTCATACAGATGGGCTGAGCTGTATCAGAAAACTAGGAGAGAGAGAGAGAGAGAGAGAGAGAGAGAGAGAGAGAGAGAGCCAATAAACTGCATTCCTCCAAATTTCCTCTCAGTTCCTGTCCGACCTCCTTCAGTGATGGACTGTTTCTTACCCGGAAGTGTAACCTGAAGCAAACTCTTCCCTCCCCGATTTGCTCATTACAGCAACAGAAAGCAAGCTAGAGCACGGCTTTTCTATGTTCACGCCGTTTAGTTCTGCTCACAGGGAGCACTTTCAGTTTGTTCTTGCATACCTTTGACACATCTCAGTGACTCTGAGTGTGTGTGTGACAGAAAGAGAAAGAGAGAGAGAGAGAGTGAGAGAGAGAGAGAGAGCCCAGGTTCTGTGAGTTAGATGCTCTCTGGGTAGATGCTAGATGCTACTGAGATGCTTCTAAAATTTCTCACCTATCAGAGGTTTTCTTTATGTGAAGCATAGCTCATATGTGTATAGACACTATAAATGTTCCTATAGATATGTTAATTCTAATCCACTACACCATGAATCATTCTATTATTTACCTATAATATCTCTCTCCAACAGAAAGAACATCTCTGCCGTCTATTTAATTGTTCATTTTCAGTACAGCTGCACAGTGGATTTCGAATTGCTAACCTACACACCTATGGGAAAAACTTTATTGCTAGAATGTAACAAGTCTTCATTCTTATAGAGTCCATTTATTTCCAAAGTTACTTGTATCAGCACTGTATTTGCACCTCTCCCTTTACCCATCTTGGTCAGGTTGTTACATATCTGTAATGACTGTTTTGGTCAAATTTTACACCATATCCTGTGATGTCCTAGGCTTGTAAATTTATTTTTGAAAATTTGCATATATTAAGATTTATTCTTCATACCGTAAATATATATATATATATATATATATGATATATATATACAACGTATATATATATATCATATATATACAATGTATATATATGATATACATTGTATATATATATTGATGAATGAAAAATGCTTTATATTTATTATGACACTAGTATCCATGATAATTTCACTATGCCAATTCCTCAGTGACCCATTTCTTCTAGCTTTCTCTTACCTTTCATTACTATATGTATGGCAACACTGAAGATGATTAGTTTTAAAAAATTTCTTACTGACAAATGATTTTGAGCAATATTCTTTAATTTAATTTGACTTAAAGTGCCACTCATATGTCTTCTTTGGTGAGCTGTCTTAAGACATTTTCCCATTTTGAAATTTGTTTTACATATCATTGAGACTTAAGGGGACTTTTTCTACTTTGGATATAAGTCATTTGTCAGACACATGCTTTATAAATATTTCCTCTGTATCTGTGGCATGTATTTCTTTCCCTTAGCAATGCTTTCTGCAGGTATGTCTTAATACATGGGTTTAATAATATCTATGGTTTGAATTTCTTTCCTCGTAGATTATGTTACTGGTATTATATTTAAATCTCACCATAAAACCCAGAATGATGAAGTTTTTCTCTTATGTTTTCTTATAAAATCACATACTTTTGTATTTTTAAACTTAAATCTCAGATCAATTTGAATTCTTTTTGTAAGATATATTGCGTGGTGCTAGGGTTATTACTTTTATTTGTGTAATATTATTTTAAGGAGTTCAATGCTGCTGCATTTTTATTATAAAGATGTTCTCTCTCCCATATTTTGTGGATATTGTAAACATCTATGCTTTTAAATTCTGGTAATTAGATTATAGGAAATCGATTGCTTTTTCATGTTATCCCTCTACCTTCTCTCTCTTTCTATATTCACTTATTAGATACAGGAGTTTTACTTTTGTGGATTTCAACTCTGTAAGGTTTTCTACATCAATATATCATCTGCAAAGAAAGCATAAGTTCTTTTTCAACTGCGTACTTTTCTTCCTTATCTTATCTTATTATACTACCTACTGATTCAGTGCATTGTGACCAAGTTTAGTGACTAGATGTATTTTCTCCTGCTGCTTAGCAAGGAAGTATATAATTTCTTACCAGTGAGCATGATGGTAGCTACAGGGATTTCTGGGTGTTCTTTATCAAGCTGAGACAGCTCCCCTGTGGTCATAGTTTGCTGAGAATTTTCCTCATGAATGAGCAGTAGATTTTTCTAGTAATTTTGTGCTTCAAGTGATATGATTCTGATTTTTCTTCATTAGTCTGTTGTTCTAGATACCAGTCATTGTTTTTAAAATGTTGAATCAATGATACTTGGAATGAATCCAATTGCTTGTCACGTAAACTTCTATTTGGATTGGTGTGCAAAAGTGTTATTGAGAATTTTATTTCCTACATTCATTTTTTTTCTTTTTGTGTGCTTTATTTTCAAACCCATGTTTGTATATACACAGAGGATTTGTTTATGCAACACATACAATCAAATTTTCCATGCACATAAACATACGCTTGAGTACTGAACCTGGCTTGCCTTCCTGATTTGTAGTCAAAACAACTTAAGTGATATACAACCTGATTTAATAAACCATGCAATAAATATGAGGAGCTTTTAAGATTGAAGAGCAACAAGATGAAAATGATAGGATATCAAAAAGACAAAAATATTTAGAAATCTAAAACAATAACAAGAGCAGCAAAAGAAACAAGCATTTTGGATAAAACAGTATTTATTTGATCAAGGTAAGATTGAGTTTCTAAAAAAATCCATAATTTTGGACTTTTCTATTCTTCCCAGGGCCTATGTAAGAGCAGCCAATGCTATTAATTGCTGAGCCATCTCTCCAGCCCCTTGTTTTCCTTTTTTAATAAACATTTTATCTTCTTTGAGAATTTCATGCAGTATATTTTCATCATATTCACCTGGCTTCTTCCTTTAAATCCTTCTAGATCATCCCTACTGCACTGCACTCTCAACTTTGTGTCCTCCTTTTTTATTTAATTTAATAATCCATGGACTCCAATTTCTTCTGCCCTTAAAATTCTAGATATGGTGCTATCCACTAGGCTGTGATTGACCTAGCAGGAGTCACAAGCTTAACAAAAGCTGACTCTTTCTCTCCAAGAAGGCCTCAACTGAAAACAGCTCCTTAGGTAGTGGTGAGACTCATGAACTACTTCACACTCCATGCTGAAATGTTGACTGTTATGATGTTATATGAGTCTTCTGACCAGAACTGCTATGAGCTCATGAAGGCAGTGGTCTTGTAATGCCCAGAAGACACGGCCTCTTTCATGTCCTCCCAACTTCTGGCTCTTAATCTTGGCACAACCTTTTCTCTGATTGTCCCCAAGGCTTGGGGAGGAAGGTAATACAGATGCCCCACTAGTGACTGAGTGTAGAAATGACTTTTACCTAATCTTGTAACCAAAGATGACTTCATCTCACTTAACACTATTTCAGCTTGCTTATAATGTGAAACAAGCCTACAAGATTTGGGAGCCTCTTGTGACCTCTTGTAATATAGCTTTAGTTTTCATGATCCTTCCTTGCCCTTGACTCAGAACAATGTATGAGTGTGTGTGTGTGTGTGTGTGTGTGTGTGTGTGTGTGTATGTGTGTGTTTGTGTGTGTGACATATCAAGTATTGCCAGCAGAGGGATATCTATTGGAAGCAGTTTATCCCATTTGTGTTACAAACAATAGATAAGACTAAATTGAAAACCTCTGTGATTATGTGCCTGCTGACACAGGTCATGGAGGGCCAGGGGGCACAAAATCTTCTGAGAAGAGTCTGTATTCTCTCACCATTTCATGCTGGATATACTGTTTCAATGAAAGAAAAGGCAAGGCCTTTGTTCCAGAACACAGTTCACAGAGAATTTTGAAGGACCAGGTACCCAGAGTACTTTGGGTCTGTTTACCCTTGCTTAAAATATATGTTAAGATTCAGGCTATCTTTATTCAAGAATCAATGCAAGGTAGCCTCTCATAGTAACCACCATTGCTGAGTACTGCATTCACTTTTTCTCTGCATTTTGACCAGTTGTGGGTTTCTTCATTAACTGCCATCCTCTGCACAAAGAAACTTCTCTGACTAGCTCTGAGTACTGAACTCATCTATAAGTAAAGAAACAGGAGTAAAGAAGGCAGTTTGATACCATGTCTGTTAGCAGTTAGCAGAATAATAGCAATTGATTCACCCCTGGGCCCTGGTTTCTTGGCCAGATTTGCAGTACTAGGCATATGTGGAGTGGGCGTTAAATCCAATCAGAAAGAGTTTGGCTACCCCAATAATATCAGTGCCACTCTTGCACCCATGGTCATATCTTGCTATTCCAATTATTATTGAAGTACACAGATTTCACATCTGTTTAAAATGTTGGCTACTTTTTTCTACCAGAAACCTGCATTGTATCTTCCAGTACTATGAGAGCTAGCTAGCAAAGAGAAAGCTTCTTAGTCAGGAAGGAATAAAGCAGATGGAGTTTTCAGTAAGGAAAGAGATGGGTGGGTGAAGTAAAGAAGGGCTTTGTGGAAATAATTCAGTGTATCTGAAATAGTCATATAGAAGCCTACTTTTTTGTAAGCATCATATATGGTCATATATGTATACATATATTTTCAAAACAGTCTATTTTGTGTTAACCTATCATATATAAGGGATTATGCTCCTCCCAGAAGCCATAGCTTGCAAAATATACAACCCCATGTCCAGTGTGAAATAGCTCCCCTCAATTTTTCAGAGGTGTCCTGGAGACCCCCAAACAATATGGGCTATTGCTGTAGCTTTTGGTTGCCCACCAGAACTTGCTAGTGAGAGTCTACTTCTGTGTGTAGTTTCTTACAACTTTCGTTCTACTTATTTACCTTATCTATTATTTTTATGATTTACTATTAAAATTGTATATTTCATTATACAAACTGATGTTTTGACATAGGTATATATTATGAAGTGGCTAAATCAAGCAATTAACATTGATACTATCTTATAATCACAACTTTTTTTGACAGAAGTACAAAATAGCCTCAGAAATTTCAGCCTATATAATATATGCTTTCTAACTATACTATCTAACTGATCTCTTGATTTTTTCCTGTTGACTGAAATTTTGTGTTCTTTGATTATATCTTTCCTTCCCAGCCTCTAGTAAGTGCTATTCTTTATTAATATTTTATTTGTTATTTTATTTTATTTTATTTTATTTTATTTTATGAGTGTAGTGCATTGCCTGCCATATTGCACAGTGCCTGCAGAGGTAAGAAGAGGGCATTGGATACCCTGGAACTAGAGTTTGGAATAGTTGCTATCATCTATGTAGGTGATAGGAATTGAACCTGGGTCCTCTTAACCGCTGATCCATCTCTCCAGCCTTGGTAGACACTATTCTAATTTCTACTTCTATTTGATAATGTATGTTTACAGAATTTTCCTCATCTAGTCATCTGATGCACTTGGGTCGGCCTCCTGCCTTGACTATGTGAATAATGCTTTAGTGTATACAGAAGTAGAGGTAACCCTTTCCGTTGGCTTAACTGTTATTTTCAATTTCCTTGATTTCTGCTCTAACTTTTATTTTCATATTTTTGCCTACTTTACCCTTCAGTTGCTTTTTTCTCATGGATGTTTTAAGGCAGAAGCTTAGGTTACTAATTTAAATCTTTTTCTTTCTATAATTGATGTGTCCCATGATATACATATCCCCCTCAGCACTTTCTTCTGCAGCATCTCACCAGTTGGGTGCATTATACTTTCATTTGCATTTACTTCTAAAGATTTTAAAATTTCTCTTGGGGACTTTTAAAATCTACTTGTTATTTAGAAGTATGTTGCTTAATTTTCAAATATCTGAGAGAGGGAGGGTGTATTCTAGCTCTCTTTCTGCTGAGAAACCACGACAAATGGTTTCTATTACCTTTTCTTTTTGGTATGTGTATGGTGTTTGTGTATCTATGTATGCATTTCATGTAGGTATGTGTTCATGTGGGTATTTGTACACATGCATGTGGATCCCCATTTATATGCGTAAGTGCACATGTGGACAGTGGAGGTTGGAGCTAGACCTTTGTTTTTGAGGCCAAGTTTCTCAGTGATCCTGAAATTTGTGCTGGTTAGGCTGGCCAGGCATTCCAGGAATCCACTTATTTCTCCCCCTTCAGATCTCCCATGGTGGGGTTACAGATACGCGCCCCATCCAGATTTTATTCTTTTGTTTCTATTAAGATAAGCTTTGCGTTCTGGAATGTGTTCCATCTTGTTGAACACCCCAAGTAAGCTGGAGAAGGATGTGTTTTCTGTTCTTAGAAGGAGTATTCACAAAGTGGGAATTAAATCAAGTTGATGGATAGAGCTATTCAGGTAAAGTGTGACCTTATTGATTTTCTGACTGCTTCATTTGTCAGTTGCTGGTGGGAGATGTTGAAATCTCTAACTGTAATAGTTGGATCTGTTCTTTTTTCTGTAAGTTTTATGTTTTACCCAACATATTTTGATGCTCTTTGGTCAGTGCAGCCAGATTTATGTTTATGGTGTATTAGGGGAGAGTTGCTAGTAAACAGCTATGCAATGCCTCTTTTGTAAGAGTTCCATAGTTTAAAAAATTTGCTACCAGAAATTAAAATATTCGGCTTTCTTTGGTTTAATGTCAGCATGGTATATATTTCTCTATTCCTCTAAATGTAGTAGTGTCTGTCTATTTAAATGCAGTTTTTAAAAAATTTTAATATCTCTTAATCTGTCTTTTCAAACATTTCTATCTAAAGTGGTTATTAACTTGTTGGAGTAATGTAAAGTGTGTTTATAACCTATATTCTATCCATTCCCTATTTTAAATGTTTTTATTTGTCGTATTGCTTTGATTTTATGTACATGATTCAGGGTTTCTTTTTTCTCCTCTTTTGGTGCGTGTTTTGGTGTTAATACTTTGTTGTTATTCATGTTAAAAATGGTTGTCCTAACTTAACACCACATGTTTTAAGAAGCTTATAGCCTCTGTTCTGTTCCTTGTGGATAAGAAAAACATTTTATGTTTCATGTTAGAGCTAGTCTATTGCTAGTCTAATTTTTGTGTGCCTGAGAAAGTCTTCTTTATTTTTTCTCTCTTTTGGAGTATCATTTAGTGTGTTCTAGGATTCCACAGTGTTTTCTTTTTCTTCTAACACTCAATATTTCACATTCATTGTCTTGTGGTCTACGTGGTTTCTGATAAGACAAAGAATATTATTCTTAAACTTTTCTTTTTATAGATAAGTTTCTTCCATCCAACTTATTTCAGTATTATTTCTTTGTGATTGCTTTTGTGCATTTGAATATAACATGCTTGGGTTTCATTTGTGGGTATGAGACGATGTCACCTTTGTTGGTCTCTTTTGAGATCCACTTAGTTAAATGTCATTAATTTTGGAGCCAATTCTTTGCCATTATTCACTATTTCTTCAAATGTTTCTTTCATTCCATAATTTCTTCACATTCAAATATTTCATTTATATTTGAATTTCACATTTTAATTTTTAAAAATATTTTATTGATTTTTATTTTATGTGCATGACTGTATTTCCTTCTTGTAGGTTGTGCAATGCACAACCCATGTTGTGCAATGCGGGCAAAGGTCAGAAGAGGACGTTGGATACACTGGACGTGGAGTTATGGATGGTTAGCTAGCATGTAGGTGCTGGGATCCAAACCTAAGTCTTCTGCAAAAGCATCCAGTGCACTTAGCCTTAACTGCTGAGTCATCTTTCCAGCTACACCTCCTTGCTAGAACCATGTAGGGAACTATCCTGTGTCATCACTGTGAGATCTTGGTGATGTTTCTGGGTTACGCCACAAAAGTTTAAGTACCCACAAGCACCCACTACCAGCCTCTAGGAATTCTACAAAATCATCATTTAACGGCTTCTGCAGCACCTGCTCTGCGTGTGCATATTTGGTCATTGGTTTCTGGATTCGCTTTTCTCCCCAGATTTCAGAGTCCCCAGATTTCAGAGTGATGACATGCTCTAGAAACTCTGTTCACAAAGGTTCCAGGTGAAGTTACTGTCTTCCTATTCTTGCAACCTTCTTTTTTTTATTTTACTTATTATTGCTATTTTTAATTTATTATTGTCATTAAACTATTTCTATACATCATACATCATTTCTCAATCGAATTTAGAGTCACTACCCTTCCCGTGCCCTCCCACCTCACTTGAGTTCATGCACTCTTTTTCAGTCTTTCCAGAGTTTTTTTTTTCAAAGCAGAGGCTTATTTTTGGGGGGGAGAACATCACTACTTCAGTCTTTCCCCCCTCCTTTTGTTATTGTTCTCTCCAATTTGTATTGCATATATATATATATATATATATATATATATATATATATATAAATATATACATACAATTGTACATATACATATTACCTGAGTTGGAGGATCTTGCAGCCTTCTTACTGTGAGGGCGGGAGTCCTCACTCCTAAGCCCTTTACATGCTAGTGTCAAAACAGAAAGTCTGCCATATCCTTTTGATGATTTGTTTTTCTTTCCCCTTTGTCACGCCAAATGTCATTTCTTTAAGATGTTCTTTTTTTATTATTCATGATTTTCCAGTCCATTAAGACACGGAAATGTCAGCTGTGAACACATTCAAAGTCTTAATGTGGTAAACTGGCATGTACAATACCAGTTCTGCTCCAAATGGTAGAGAGGAGGATCTTCTTTCTTATTATTATAGCTAATAAAGTCTATGTTTTAGTGACTTTGTACTATGTGTCCATTTTCCTGAGCATTGAATATAGCAATGGCATATCACAGAAACTCAGAGTATTTTGCCAATATACTAGTAAAAAATTCACTAGCTGTTCACCAGTTTACATAGTGCATATCTGGGGTTAAAGCAGATTAAGATATTCTTAGAGACCTTATGAGAAAGTTGAAGTCTTAATTTTCAGATTATTTTTATGATTTCTAAAATTATGTCAACTTTCAGTCTTCTGTAGGTTATAATACAAATGTATAATCATTTAAAATCTCTTATGAGATTGTTGGAGGATTACCTTTACTTTTTGAAAATGCTTAGCATAGTGCTTTGCAAATGGTAAGAGGAAATTGAATTGCAATTTGTTTCATCTTCATTTTTATTGGCAAGAAATCTGAAGTTGTGAAAGGGTCCTGCTCTTCCCAGAATAACATCATTAGGCAAAGCCTGAGCCACAAGATGGGTGATAGATAGCTCATTCTTAATACTCAATATGGATCTTTATATAGTACAATATTAATGGGTTAAAAGTAATAATTTTAATATGCTTTTTCTGGTTGATTGAAAATCCCTGAATAAATACAGTTAAAGGAATTTGGTTCTTTTTCATGCACACTTGCATCAAATATGGAAATTAGGGCATGTTTCCTCAAATCCACTCAGAGTAAGCCCTCCACATCCCCAGAGCCTGGGGTGCTCACGAAGGAAAGTCTAAGCCTCAGCCACACAGCAGTGTAGTCCTTAATTAAATGATGCAGCAACATATGGGAATTAGCAGAGAGATTAAGAGACTAATAAAGCAGAACATGGCAATGTTGATATAAATGGAGAAGAACTCCATGTTGGAAATTTTTTGAAAACAAAAACATAATAACCCATGAGAAAATGCAGAATCACATAAAATCATCAGAGCACTGAATAGTTGATAGATCCTGAAGATTGATCGTTTGGCCATTACCAGATTCTGTGTTCAAGCTCCTGGAAACTTGTTAGAGAAGGTGGCTCAGCCCTCCTACAAAGCTCGAGTGAATGTGGTAAGGGAATATCAGGTATCTTTCTAGGCTCTGTTGTACTTAGCTTGAGAGGCTGGGTTCCCAGAATCTAAACAGACACCTAAGCTACCTCAGGCTACACATTTTTTTGTTCTTATCTTGTGAATTCAAATAATAAAATTCATAGTTCATGAAGGTGAGTTTTAGTAAGAAGTGTTTTATTATATGGAGCTGAGGAGAAACAAAGAAGGCAGAGCTCCTATATAACAGGAGGGGTCCCTGGCATTGGGATACCACCAAGCCTCACTTCTCTGGAATTAGTGAGGCTTTGGTGAATTAAAGAAGGGAGATGAGGTGGTTAGTTCAGTTCTCATTCCAGGGGTTCAGGTCCCTTGCATTTTATGATTTCTGGGAGTGTGGTACTCTTTTGCAGAAAAGAGATAAGAAAAAAAAAAAAAAAACAGGCCCCCTTTCTGGCATCCCCAGCCTTTGGCCATGGTAAAACCAGAAATATTTTGGCTCAGGCTCTTCTGGTATCTTGAACCTTGGCAAAGACAAGTCTGCTGGCAAACCCAAGGACATTTCCAGATCTTAGCCAAGAAAGAAACTGGTCACTTTTGTGATCTCTTTACTCAGACTGTCTACCTAATTCTTATCTCCTGTTCTCATCAAATGGAAATGGAAAGAACCACTCTAAAAGTCATTTTAACTGTTTATCCTATCCATTCACTCAACTGATTCTTCAAAGATTTGATCAATAACTGTCTATTGAAGTTGATCTTGTGTCACTGCTGTCATGAGCAGGCCTTAAAGGACATAAGAAAGGTATGGTTCCTGACCCCATGAAAACATTCCCCCAAATGAGAAATTGTCTTACATTAAGCCATCATTAATGTCCCTAGCAGTTCTCGATTTCTTTTAAACCCTCTAGGACTATCATTTCTCTGTATGTATTATTTTCTCAAATGACGGAAGGTAGCTATTGCATTCTATAATTTCTTTCACCTTTTTTTTAAATTTTTTTATTAATTTTATTTATTTCTGTATGTGTATGAATGTACTGTCTGCATGCAAGTTTGTGCACTCGTGTTGTGCAATGCCGCGGAGGTCAGAAGAGGGTGTCGGATTCCCCTGGAACTGGAGTTCTCCTGGAATTGGAGTTTCAGACGGTTCTCGGCCACCATGTGGGTGCTGGGGATCGAACCCAGGTCCTCTGTAAGAGCGGTTGGCACTCTTAACCGCTAAGCCATCTCTTCTTTCACCTTTATGGCTAAATCAATTCATTTTCCTATATATCAGATTATGGTTTGTTTGGACTAATAGCAAAGGCTTTGAATTCCCAGATAGTGTTGAAGGAATAAAAGAGAAATTATCTAAGTGTTGTTTCTACCAACTGTCAGACACGGATGGTTTTATACTTTCCAAACTGTGTCTCTGTGCTGTCCAACTACTTACCATCTGTTTGAGTTTCACCAAGAGTATGGTGTATGCTTAACTGTTGGTGAAGAATTAAAGGTCCCCATCCATCTCCAAATCAGTACTGCAATATGTACTAGCTTCTTTTGCCTATGAAGAGATGTGGCTGGTGGATGAATATGAGCAAAGTACTATGTCGTGACTCCTAGTGATGGCAACTATTACTTAATGTAGCACAAATATGGGTATTTATACAGATAGAGTTCAAGTAATACATTCAGAGCTGCTTGTTGTTCTATCATATTGACCATACCCTCCTTTCTGTTGATTTATGGTCTTTGCTAAAACCTGTACTTTTACCAAGTTCCATAGGGGACCATAAATAAGTCTAACATGACTGTGACTAGATGCACCTGCCCTGAGTCACCCTTTTATCGTAGTACCTGGGCTATTAACTTATTGGATAAGCACATCAATGACAAATACTAATAACTACATTTTTACTTTATCTGACTGTAGAACTGTAGACTAATCAAAATATTCTAAAGAATAAAAATCCAAGCCAGGCATGGTGATGCATGCCTTTAATCCCAGCACTTGGGAGGCAGAGACAGGTGGATCTCTGTGAGTTCAAAGCCAGCTTGGTCTACATAGGGAGTTCCAGGACTGCTGTGGCTGCAGGGAGACTCTGTCTCAAAAAGCCCCCCCCTCAAAAAAAAAAAAAGAATAAAAATCCAGTATTATGAGGTCTGTTGAAAAAGACACAGAGGGCAGAGAGATGGCCTAGCGGTTAAGAGCACTGACTGCTCTTGCAGAGGACCCGAGTTCGATCCCCAGCACCCACATGGTGTGTGAGAACCGTCTGTAACTCCAATTCCAGGAGAACTCCAGTTCCAGGGAAATCCGAGACCCTCTTCTGACCTCCACGGCATTGCACGACATGGGTGCACAGACCTACATGCAGACAGTACATTCATACACATAAATAAATAAATAAAATAAAAAAATAAAAAGACACAAACAGAGCTGTAGTGGAATTTAATCTACATTTGGTTGAGAGAGAGAGAGAGAGAGAGAGAGAGAGAGAGAGAGAGAGAGAAAGAAACCATTCCATGTTCCTAGAGAAATGGATGAGATGAAAACATCACTCAGTGGTATAGCATTTAGCTAGCCTCGCTGAGCCTTGTGCTCAGTTTTCAATCCTGTAAAAGGAAAAACAAATAAGAAAAGGTAAAGAAGAGAGAAAGATAAATTGGCCAAGCCTGGGCATGAAGAAATCTGGTACAGAGGAGACGGGAATAGCAATATCATTTTGAAATGGACCAATACAAAAAGTTAATTATTTTTTAATTTTATTTTATGTGTACAAATGTATTGCTTGCATGTAGGTAGATGCACCCATGTCATGCAATGCCCATACATATCAAAACAAAATATTGGATCCCCTGGAACTGGAATTAAGAATGGCTGTTAGCTGTCCTGTAGCTGCTGGGAATTGAAATTGGGTCCTTTACAAGAGCAATATTCTTAAGGACTGAGCCATCTATCCAGTCCCTCAGAAAAGCAATTTTATTCTAGATAAATCATAAATGAGTGTAATGCTCTTCATCTAGTAGCTTTTACATAATTTTCATTAATATGATTGTGAAATAAACTTAGAGGGTCTACGTGCTTGAACACCTGTTTCCTAGGTAGTAGCATTGTTTCATAAGGCGTTGTTTCCTACACCTTTAGAAAGCAGATATTCTTTGGGGGAAATGAGCCCATTGGGGCAGTTTTGAGGTTTTAAAGGTTGGCCCTACTTACTACATTTCTCACAGATTCCTAACTGTGGATCCAACGTGACGAGCTGCTTCATACTCCTGCCTCTATTCCTTCCCTGATGCAATGAACTATAGATTCTAAAATTGTGAGCAAAAATGAACATTTCCTCTCTTATATTGCTTCTTTTTAGTTGTTTGATCACAACAATGAGAAAAATAATTAATATTATATGATATATGCAATAAGAGAGATATAATGAAAAATAGCTAACAGCCACTAAAGATTTTATGTCAACTCTATTTAGATGTTTGGCAATATGTCTTAATAATCTTCACACAAGCCCTGGTCTGGATAACTTTGGAAGAGGCCCATCACACAAAGAAAGAATCCCAGGATTTCATAGCAAGTGCAAAATCAAGCCAGGATTTGTCACTTAGTCTGATTTCAGCATAAATGCACTTAAGTGTTAAAATGCATGGTGTGAAAATATACTCCTGCATAGAAAATATAGTGAAGACTTAGATTAATTATGCTAGTGTCATACCTTTTGGAAGAGTTCAGTGGTTTCTTATACCTCTTTTATAATGAGTGAGGAGGACACAATGAAAGCCTAGACAGGAGATAACTGTGTGGTCCCATCCTAGTTCCTTTCTTTATACCACACAAACAATGAAAGCCACATTCTGAACCGCTGCATTCTCATTCTGCTTTCAAACTCAAATACACCAATATTAGCTTTATTTCTGTATCCCCCAGCCATAAAATACTCCAAGTTATTATTTCATGAAGGGGAAGGAGAATAAAAAAGGAACTCCAAAAAGGAATTCTTGCAGTTCACAGCATCTCATCACAGCCCATTTAATGTGGATGATTTTTATATGTTCCTTGGAAGTGTTCACATTTCAGAGCATTTAAAACAAATGAGACATTTATTAGTGTAACCTTTATTCTGGAGATGATTTAAGCTATTTCAAAAGTAACTAAAAGAAGAACAGTATTTCTCTTACCATTGAGTCATCCCTATGGCCCTACCAGTCCACAAAATGCTTCAGTAATTTTAATGTTCTGTACATCTTCTGAAATACCTACATAAATAATCTATTGTTCAAAAGGTCACAAAGGTAGAGGGCCACTTGGAAATGTCAGGAAAGTAAGTGAATGGGTAATGTGGTAATATACATTAGATATATTCATAACCCCTTATCTTTACTTACAGGTAGGTACTGGAGGAAAAGAGATGGCTGACCTATGCATGAAAGTCTCTAGGTCCTGAAAAGGATTGGAGAATGACTAGATGTCTGCAGGCTCTTTCCCCAGGACAAAAACTATGAAGTGTCTTGTGACATGGCATTTTTGCTAACCTTCCTTGTAATTCTTCAAAATGGATAAAACCTCATTAAAATACTCAGTCTCAAAGACACAGTTCAGCCACAGATCTATCTTGTGTTAAAGGCCACCCCATGAACATTGCCCTAAGAGTTCACTTGCACCTTTCAAACATTCCATAAATTTGCTGTTAATAGGAAGGTTGATAAATTCTCTTTCATTTTAACTGCTGTTCAGAGCTGTCATTTTTCTTGATAGATGTCATTGCCTAGAGAAAGGACTTCTAAGATGTTAAATGTCACTGCAAGTTTGAGCATTCCAAATTATTTTTGCATATAACCTGAATAACTATTAAAAAGCTCTCATAGACACATAAAGCATTAGTTGGAATTGGACATATCAGAGAAATAAATGTATTACAACCTTTATTTTATAGGATGGAGTGTTGAGTGGGGACATGGGGTATAACTGGAGACTCTAGAGTGACTAGAATCACAGACTATTTACTCCCAGACATCCTGTGTTCTTTCTAAGACTACAGAAATGCCAACTTCCTCATTTTGCAAATTAGCCACTTTCCCACAGGAACTGGAGACCAGAAGGCTAAATGTCCTCAATTACAGCCTGTGGTTGTAAATAAGCACATTTTCTAACAGTTCCAAGCTCTGCACAGCACCATCTGTTAGAATGAGCTACATCCAGCCATGGAACAGTAAGGACAAGGTTTTTTGCATACTATAGATAGCTCCAGCTTCATCAAGTCCTGGTTAACTTGAAGCTCAATGCTGAAGCAGGTACTAATCTTTATGACTAGTACTTTGACCAAATTGTTTTGTTCTGACACTAGCTATACTAAACACATAATTCTTGAGGTAAAGACAATCAACTGATTATGATGTAATCAAAATCCCTTAGTCTGTCTTCATTATTCCCCAATACTAATCAATGTTCCTGGGAACTTATGATCACAAACCTATCATCCTGACTCAATGAAAACCAGAAGATATCATTTGGCCACAGAAATTTCTAATCTACCTACTCTTTGTCACACAGTAGATTAGCTACTATTCAGTGGTGTATATAGCTGGATTGGCTACAGTGAGGATGGAAGTTGGAGAAATTGCCCGAGTAACATAGAGGTCCAAAGTGTGACACAGTAGTATGTGACCAACCTACATTTGTTTTTTTGACAATCTGGCCTATGAATGTAAGTGTTCACTTCACTGACATCAAATCTTAATTTGGGGCTAGAGGATGTAGCTCAGGGATAGAGTGCTTACCTAGCATACCTGAGGCCCTGGGGTTGAGTCCTAGTAATGAAAATAAACAAAACACAAATACAAAATTTAAAAATCAGATTAAGGCACTGCCTAAAAATATACCTACATCTTTTGCTTTCACTATTTATAAAATGTGCAGAGGAAAATTCTCCAAAAATAAGCAATTCATAAATCACTCTACAAGAGTATATTTATCTCCAAAATTTATAATGTGAAATCATAGTCTTTCAGGATTTCGGGCTTTAGATTAAAAAAAAAAAAATCTAAAGTTTTCCATCAACAAAAAGTAACATAGGTCACATTTAAGTTTTTTTTTAATAAAATACTTTTATTGATGTTTTGTGTATTTTATACGTCATTTTTCAGTTCAGTTTACCCTGCCCCCGACCCCAGCCCAGTTCATGCACTCTGCCATACATGTCCTGCATCTTTCTCTCAATCTTTTTAAAGTTTTTCTCTTCAGAGGTTTATTGTTTGGGGCAGAATTTAACTGTATCAATCAGTTCTTTGATCCACTCCTTATGTTGCTGTCGTTCTCTCCCATTTGTATTGCTCTAAAATATGCCTATATAAACGTCACATATGCACCAGAATTATGTCCTCCAGAAATAAACTGTATGTTAATTCCAAAATATATTTATAAATTCACCTTTTTTTATGAATCAATGAAGAGAAAAGTGATGGTGGTCATCTTATGTCCACCAAGTCCTCACCTTCCTCAGTCCATACCAGGCTTGCTGATTCCTCCAGGCCATGCCACACCAGCAGTTTGATGTTTAGCATCGTTGTCTCAAAGTGCCTTTCCACAGAAACCTCCAGCTTCCTTACCCTGATTGACTTTTTGTGCAAGCAACATCTGTCCATTTGTATTATTTCATCCTGCCTACCTCTCTCACCTGAAACCAACTTGAAGTTCAAAACCTTGAATGATTTAACTTTAGTATTCTTGACACGGGAAAGAAGCTACGTCTCAATATTTATCTTTAGTCATTTTATTTATTATTTTATTTTACGTGTATGAGTATATTGCTAGCATGTATGTAAGTGCACCCCTGTCATGTCAGGCAATGATCTTGGAGGTCAGAAGATGGTGTTGGATTCCCCTGGAACTGGGATTATGGATGATTTTTAGCCAAAATATGGGCACTTTGAATTAAACCCAGGACTTCTATAAGAGTAGACAGAGCTCTTAAACTCCAAGTCACATCTCCAAACCCCTCAATATTGCTTCTTAAGTTAAGTAATATATTGATTTATTTCAGTATGGAGTATCCAAATACACCATCTTCTAAGAAACAACACTGTCTGTTAAACCTGTGAGATTTCTGACTCAGAAAGACTACTATGTTATTTACGTTGCCATGGAAATTCAGAACAACAAAGCAAGAACGAGGAAAACAAAGAATAAATTGAAGATAATAGAAAAATCAACTTTGCTGAGTGTTTATTCAAGGAAACTTATTACAGTATAATCCAAGCTTTGAAAACATCTTGTAAGAAAGGTACTACTAGGTATATTTGACTAATGAGGAATACGCAGCTCTAAGAAGTTACATAATTTGTACAAGGTCAGTGATTGGTAAATGATGTTTACTGAATTCAAAACTATTTGTACTTACACCCTTCTCACTGTGTAGTGCTGGTAGTCTGAATAGGTGTGACAGTGAAAACAACTAAGATTACACTTTATTATGACAAATATATTTTAAATTGGGGTCATTGGTTACCTTTCTAAGTTCACATGATGCAAAAATTAAAAGTTTTAAAACATACCAACATTGAGCAACAGTATACATCACAGGCAAAATAAAACATAATGGAGACATATGACTTGACAGTAGCTTGATAGAAGGGAATTCATGTGTAAAGCTCTTTCCTGTACCATCTTCAATAAGAAATTTATATTTCTAAGCAAGGGGAGGGGAAGTTGGAGAAAATCCAAGTTCTTGAAAAAAGCTTAGTAACTCCCACTCTTTTCCATAGAAATATTCAATCCTCTTAAATTTATTGAGTGGTCTAATCTTCCATAGGACACTGAATGCTAGAAAAATCCCAGATAAATGCATGCAGATAAGATCTTCAGAATTAGGAAACAGTAAATACATGTAGGTTGCAGCACTGACTAGCTCAGTGTTTATGTGCAGATCTGAATGGAAACTGAGTAGCCAGTAGAGCAGGAGTCTAAATCTGTTTTGTATTACTATCACAAAACACTTAAGTCTGGATACTTAACAAAGCATAGAGGTCCTGGAACTGGTGTGATGACTTGGATGTAAAGGTACTTGCCATCAAACCTGCCAACTCAGGTTTGAGCCCCAGAACCCACATGATGGAAAGAAAGAATTGACTGTCCCAAGCTGTTCTTTGATCTCCACATATACACTGTGACATGTATACCTCCACCAACAAGTCAATCAGTAAATGTAAAAAAAAAAATTTAAAGTGACAGAGATCATTTATTTTGTACTTCTGGAGGCTAAGAAGGCCAAAAGCACATGACTGACTTCTGGTAATGGTATTTTCCCTCCGTCACAACATGGCAGTATCATCCATTTGTGAGGTAGAGAAAGCAGGCCAGAGAGAGCTCACTTTTATACCCAAGACATTTCTGTGACAGTCCATTAGTTTATGAATGGATCAATCTATTCATGAGGACAAAGGCCTTAGGAGAAAATCATCAAAGGCCCACCCCTCCCAATATTGTTACAATGAAGACCAAACTGTAATCTGAGTATAGATGGGGACAAGCCATAATCAGCCATAGTGGTAGGCAAATGGGAGGGAAAGATGTGATGCAGAGATATGTGAGATGTCTGTAAGGTCAAAATACATGTTACATGCTAAATAGATTTAAAGGCAAATTAATTAGTATTGTCTATGTCATTTGTTTTGACCCAAATTAAGTATGAAAAATAATACTAATGGGGCTGGAGAGATGGCCTAGCGGTTAAGAGACCGACCACTCTTACAGAGGACCCGGGTTCAATCCCCAGCACCCACATGGTGGCCGAGAACCGTCTGAAACTCCAATTCCAGGAGAACTCCAGTTCCAGGGGAATCCGACACCCTCTTCTGACCTCCTCGGTATTGCACGACACGGGTGCACAAACTTGCATGCAGACAGTACATTCATACACATACAGAAATAAAAAAAAAAGAAAAAGAATATTAATGGATGGGTTCATTTTATTTATTTATTTATTTATTTATTTATTTATTCTTTATGTGTATGAATGTACTGTCTCGCATGCAGGTCTTTGCACCTGTGTCATACAATGCCACGGAGGCCAGAAGAGGGCATTGGATTCCCCTGGAACTGGAGTTAAAGATGGCTCTCAGCCACCATGTGGGTGCTGGGGATCGAACCCGGGTCCTCTGCAAGAGCAGTCGGCGCTCTTAACTGCTAGACCATCTCCCCAGCCCCATGGATTGGCTCATTTTTTAATAATTGCCAGATCATGTCATATTCGGGGATGAGACATCTGGGGACTGAATGGATTTTTATGCTTAAATTGCTCTATGATACATATGTGTAATGGTCTGAATAACAATGACCCTGTAAGATCCATGTATTTGAACACACTGTTCTCAGCTGTTAGTGCTGTTTTGGGAGGTTTAGCAGGTATGACCATGATAGAAGAAGCAAGTCACTGGGGGTACAGGCTTTGAAAATTCATTGCCTTGGCTCATATTCAGTTTGTCTTCTCTGCTTCCTGTGCCTGCTTGAAGATGTGACCTCTCAGTTTTCTGTTCCAGCTGTCTCTTCTGTTATGATGGACTCTTAGTCCTCTGGAATCATAAGCCAAATAAAATCTTCCTTCTATAAATTTCCTTGGTCATGGGGTTTTACTGAAAGAAGAGTACCAAAGAGTGAGAAACTGCTTTGAAGAACCTGACCACACTGTTTTGTGGAGGAATGTGGAAGACTTTGGAAGTTTGGAGTAGAAAAGGTAGTGAATGCTCTATGGAGACTTAATGTGCCTTTTTAGTAGGAGCCTGGAAGAAAGTTCTTAGAGTAATATAATTACAGATAGAAATAAGGGCTTAAACAATAACTGGAATATTTTGGCAGAAAACCTAGAAATGGTCTGCCTGTCACCTTACTAGGGGCAAAATTTAAGGGTAATGGAATAATTTCTTTGATGGAGGAAATTTCAAGACCACCTAATGTTGAACCTATGGTGTGATTATTAACAGTGAATGTTATGCAAATCTACAATGGAAAACAATGGTGAGACAGAAGGAAATACAAAATATATAGTTCAGAAAGAAAAAAAGAGCACTAGGAACCTTGAAGTTGGAACCAAGGCAGCTAAGATATGTTCTGAAAGAGAGGCTCTCATTGTTAACATGATTAGAACTATTAAGAGGCCTCCTGTTCTACTTAACAATAATAAGAATACACTCAGGGCAAAACAATCTTCCAGCTAAATTTTCAATTTATGAAACAGAGCCTAACTGTTATTCTGCTCCTAGAAAACCACACAGAACAAAAGTTGTTGGTAATATGAATGAAGCTGGTAGATGAACTTATTAGTGTCATTCACATGGTGATGGCATTTGAGCCATGAATGATGCAAGAATGAAGAGGTCATTGATTTTCCTCTAAGGTTTCAGAGAGCCTCTGTGGCCAGGTTATCTGTAGCAGAGGTCTCTGAACAAAGAAGGCCCTGACAGGCCAAGAGGCCCTAAGGGGCCATTATATGAACCTATGTAGTTGAAGCCTGGTTTGAAGAAAAGGCTACAAGATGGTGATGATACCAGGGCCATGAGACATCTACCAAGGAAAGCTGTACACAAGTAGTCATACTAGCTCAAGAGAGCAATGCAGGCAGCAAGGGTGGACCAGTGGAATCATCTAAGTCCTTTGGAATTAATGTTCCAGACACCACATATAGAGCTATGAGATTTGGTGTTTGTCATGCTAGTTTTCCATATTGGCTTATTTGGGGCCAGTATTTCCTCACTATTCACCCATTCCACCTCTTTGGAATTGGGATGTATATTCTGTGCCTGTATGCTGGAACTATGTAATTTGCTTTTTGATTTTGTAGGGGGTTATATTTTGAGTAACTTGAAGCTCGGGAAAAGGTTTGGGCTTTCCCTTTTGAATAGTACTGAGACTATTAAAGAATATGGGGACTATTTAAGTTGGAGTAAACGCATTTTGCATTATAATATGGTCATGAGCCTATGAGGGCCAGGGAGTGGAAAGTGGTGATTTGAATGATACTGTCCCCCATAGGCTGGAAGGATGTGAACACTTTGTCCCCAGTTGTTTGTGCCATTTTGGGAAGTTTAGGAGGTGTGGTCTTGTTGGAAGAAGCAGGTAAACTGGGGACAGACTTTGAGAGTTCTTGGCTTCCCCCCACTTCAGTTTACCCTCTCTGATTCCTGTCCCTGCTTGAAGATGTGAGTTCTCAGCTTTCTTCTCTGGTCACCCCTACTACATATAGGACTCTTTGTCCTTTGGAACTATAAGTCAAATAAACTCTTCCTTCTATAAGTTACCTTAATCACATCAACAGAAAAACGGCTAATACAATGTTGTATTAAAACACATGAAAATTAAAAATATTTATTAAGTCATTTTTTTCTTACATTTTATTCAAATAAGTGATATTTCAAAACCTCTATCCTAGAGTCATCCTACATGGCCCAGAGACCTCTGTTGGATGCATGCATCCCCTTGTCATTGGCCCAAAGCCACAGCACCACTTTCTAGGAAAAGCCATCTTCTCCAGGCCCCTTTGCTGTTTGCCGAATCCCAATGCAATCTCCATCAAAGACTCTTCTACCTGCTGGGAAAGTCTGGCCACTCCCTCCCATCAGAACTCCCCATAGCCATGCCAGCTACCTGGTTAGGCCCCTCCAATTGTTCCATCCAGCCTTGAGACCCAGGATCAGTGCAAAATGTCAGAAGTAACCCATGTCCAGCTTGTCAATCAAGCCACTGCAAACACCAAACTGTAGCTCTCAAGAAGAAGACCCATGATATAAAATATATAAGCAGAAAAACAAAGGAAATTGACATCCCAACTACACTATGAAACAAGCCCCTCCTGAACATTATAGACAACTCTATGAAAAAAAGGTGAATTGAACAAAAAAGAAAAAAAGTCTAGAAGTGCAAATCTCAATACAGATCTAAAAACTTAGGTCAATCTTCCTCATGAACATAGACACAAATTCCCTCAATAAAATACTTGCAAATCTAATTAAAATGAACATCAAAAAGATTATGCATCATGAACACACATGATTCATATGCCAGAAATGCAATATATATAATATATATAATATATATATTATATATATAATATCTATATCTATTAAACAAAATTCATGTAATAAGAAGACATAAATACAGAAATTACATGACGCTATTCATTAAATGCAGAAAAGCCCTTTGACCAAATTCAAATTCAACATGTCTTTTCAGGATAAAAGTCATTGATAATCTAATGACACAGAGGGCATATCTCAACATAATAAAGTCAATATACAAGAGGCCTACAGCCAACATCATGCTAAATGGTGAAAATTCAAAGCATTACCATTAAAATCAGGAAAAAGATGAAATTTTCCACATTCCTTATTCCTATTAATTACAGAGCTTGAAACTATAGCTAAAGCAATGAGACAGTTGAAATAGATTTCATTTTACCCCAATCAGTATGATTAAGCGTGGGGGTCCCTAGACTATGTCAGGTATCTAGCTTCTTCTACTCAGCCAAAGTAGTAATTTTCCATTGGGTCCCCTCTCAAGGTCAGTTCATCAGCCTGTAGGGAAGTCGGTTTAACTTTAACCATGAAATGTTCTGTAAACAGGATGTTCCTTGAACCCTAGTGTTGACTAATCCCAATGATCTGTATCAGCATGTTTGTTCCTTTATGCAACCTTGTTGCAAACACTTCCTCTTATGCTTTACGCCTACCCTTTTTATTCTGTGTATGAACCTGCAGTAAACGAGACTTGATCAGAACCTGTCTTGTCTCCATTCCTTGCATCTCTTGTCCCTTCCCCTCACTCCTTCTCTTCCAGATCCCCGTTGACTGATCTGCTGGACGGGTCAATTAAGATCATAAAATCACAAAACATACCTTTACACAGGATTATTATTCAGCTTTTAAGAAAAATGGAATTAACATGTAGATGGAACTGGGAAAAATCATCATAAATGAGGTAACCCAGACCCAGAAAGACAAATATCACACATTCTCTCTCCATAGAGGTCAAGAATCTAGTTAATGCCCAGGGGGATGTCTTCCTGGGAGGACAGAATAGAATGCAGTGATATAAATGGGAAGGGGAAGAATGGAACAGGAAGGTTAAATGGAGAGGAGTGGACAAGCAGGGTATCAGAGGGATAACTAACTGAAAGTGTTTTCAGGAAGTCAAGTAGAATCCTACTGCTGTAGAAATTTCTTCAAATACATACATATTAATTAATTAATTAATTAAATTTTTTTTTTGGTCTTTTTGAGACAGGGTCTCCCTGTCGCTCTGGCTGGCCTGGAACTCACTCTGTAGACCAGGCTGGCCTTGAACTCACAAAGATCCGCCTGCCTCTGCCTCCCGAGTGCTAGGATTAAAGGTGTGTGCCACCACGCCCAGCATACATATTAATTTATAAAGCATTTAAGTGTCATTTCTCTATACAGGGGTAAATGTCTCTACTAGACAGTACTAGCTAGCAAACAAAAGCTCAATGCCAGGCATGAATCCCTCTTTTGGAGTTGTTGGTTAGAGGGTCTCGTAGACCCTCAAATAACACTGGCTATTATTGCTCATGATTGCCTTCCAGAACTCCATGACAATATTCTACTGCTGAAGATCAAACATGTGTGAAGGATATATTGAACATGGGAAATCCAGCTGGTACAGACCTTGAAACTTCATCTCTAGTGTCTAGATTTCATAGCTCTAGAAGGTGCTATGCATGTTACTTAATGATAAAAGTAACTGTCAGTTTTACTCAGATTCCATCCCTGTGAGCACTTGTTTGACTGTCTTGGAAAGGTATGTCCACCGGTGCAGTATTGGCATAAACATTATGAGAGTACTCAACCAGCTTCTGATTAAATAGGGCCCACTTCACAAGATGGAGCCCTTCCCTGGCACTGGTATTAGGGCCAAGAATCTGTAGCTAGACAGGCCATAGGCAGTACAGGAGATCCTACAAGTATTATGGTCCTAAATGGGCATAGTATATTAAACAAACTCCTAACAACTTATTGTAGATGAATACATATTTCAAGTCATACCAGAGAAGGTTCTTGCAGAACACAGAAACCCCCATCTGGCCAACATGCAGAGAATATGAGATTGCAGAGAGCTCATCTCTAAATGGAACACCTATAGCACACCTTCTAACTCCCAAGATTCAGAAATCATTGTGTTAGAGAGGACAGAAAGATTGTAAGAGCCAGTGGTGGTGAACGAATATAAGGAAACCATGTTCTCTGGACACAATAGGGAAGTTACACCTAAGAATCCACACTTCTTGTGATAGCATGCAAAGGACCTACAGAAGCCCCAACCTGACAAAATCCTCACATGTGGGGGAGGTAGGCAAGTATCCCCAGCCCTGGTTAAGGAATTATTGGTAATTGGTTGCTGGTTGGAGAAAGAGTCAATTTTCTTTAAGAGTATGACAACAAGTAGGTTGACCAGACATCACGGGATAGACCTAAAAGCATCTGGGGAACACAAATAAGAGCAGATAGTCTTAAAAGATAATAGAGGGGGCTGAAGAAATGGCTTACTGATAAAGAACACTTGCTACTCTTGAAGAGGACCCAGGTTCAGTTGCCAGCACCCACATGGCAGCTGACAACCATCCATAACTTCAGTTCCAGGGGCTTCAAGGCTCTCTCCTGTGGGCATTGCATGCAAGCAAAATGCTCATACACATAAAATAAAAATAATTCAACCTAAATAAATAAAAATGTGCAAAAGTAAGGTATTGTAGTGGATCAGTGTATGGTTTTAAAAGAAAGGACATGCTTGAGAATAGGACTGAGTCAACTAACACAATGAAAATAGTATTTTAATTATGAATTGCAAAATTTATTGAATTTTACATTTAAATTATGTTTTAAAATTGAAATTTCCACTTCTATTACAAAAGAAGCATGATCTTTTGTCTCTGTAACATCTTAGCATATGAATAATGATGTTTTCCTTATTTTGCATTCTTTACAAGACATGGTTAATGTATGTAATTTCATCTATGGCATGAACTAGTTAATAATAGGTAATCTTAAGAAACATATTTGAGGAGCCAAATAGATGGCTCAGTGGTTAAAAGCACTGGCTGCTCTTGTAGAAGACCCAGGTTCGATTCCCAGCACCTACATGGTGGCTAAAAACTGTCCATAACTCCAGTTCCAGTGGATCCAACATTCTTTCTTCTGACCTCTGCAGGCATTGCTCAACGCAGGTGCATTTACACACATGCAGGCAATATACCCATACACAAAATATAAAAGTAATAGATAAAATATTTTTAAAAGACACATATTTGAGTCTTAATACCTGATATTCTATAGAGAATTCAGGAGGTCCTGTGACAGAAAAATGACAAGGCATTTGGAGCTAAGTGGCAATGTATAGAACAAGGGAAAACATTTTGGAGCTAGATGTTTGAAGAAAGAGATTAACATTCCTGATTCCCAGTTCCCCCCTTCATTAAATAAAAAGTGGATACTTAATGTCCATGAGAACATATCAAGATGGTAGTCAGAAATATTAACACAGACATTAGTTGGAACTCCATGTCATTCTTTTACTTCTCTACTTTAAAATTTAATTGAGTAACTTTAGTAAAATAATACTTAACATATATCCATGAATTAAACATTGTTTCTGCTTTCCCTATATTGTTTAAGTCTTCTCAGATTTAAGTTGATTGGGTTACTGGTGAAATTTCAGTAAAGCTTAAAAACAATTTAAGAGGGTCCAACCCATTCCCAACATTCGATTTCATGAAAGTATAATTGTTTTCATTATACTCAGGCAAATGGGATCTTATTGGAGGATCAAATAATCCATGAGGGGAGAGCAATTATAGAGTGGTTAAGAATGACTTCTCATCCACCTGTGCCCCTTTTTTAAGCCTAGGGAACAATCTGCGGAAGAGGGGGCATGGTAGAATATAAAGGCTGCGATTGGGGTGAACGGTGAAACTACAGCGATGTAGTCTGGACACTCATTTGATCAACTTGATTGAACAAACAACCTGTCACCCCCCACTGGATGGTGGGACTGTGGGGGTTTGGGCACAACAGTCTGTAGATTGGTTTTGCACGAAGGATGCTTATACTCATGGATTATCACTTATAGCTAAAAAATGAAAAAAAAAAACCTGAAAGATGCAGGACAGTTATGGCAGAATACATGATCTAGGATGGGGTGGGGGTGGGGGGGAAGGGAAAGGGAAATATGCCTGATCTGAATTGGAAAATGATGTATGAAATGCACAAACCATCAATAAAAATTAAATTAAAAAAAAAAAAAGAATGACTGAAGAAGTGATGGGCCACTGGCTGCCAATTGCTGTGGACCCAGGAAAATGCCCAAGCACTGATTCATCAATGCTTTCATGCAATGGGTGATCCCTTTCATTTATTATTTCTTTATTTAGTTTTTCAACAAATATTCAACCAAAGCCTAATGCATTATGTCCGACATGAAATATGAAAGAAAACATTACTATAAGACTTTATTCTACATTTTGGATAATCTTAGACAAAGGTAAAACACATAGACTCTTGATATACCTTTTGTTTCTGTGAAGTTTTACTACCTTAGAGCAAAGACTCTCCTGAAATTCATACTAAAGAGCAGTTTTCAGAATGTCAGTACTTGTGGAAGAAGCAAGAAAAAAAGCTCCAGAAACTGTGGGGAGCAGAACTTTCATGAAGAATTAGATAGATAGTGCTGTCCCAGAAGGTAAGAACATAGTGATCGCTATGTCACACCCATGGGCACATTTAGTGCTGCACTCAAAAGTTCTGAGTGAACCCACGGTCTAAAACATGCTTTGTTTGTTCTCTGGGTTGTAGTACTGTACTAACAAGGCTTCTTAACAATTAATTATACCTCTGTTTTACAAGTGTGAATGTTTTGATTTGTGAACTTTCTGAAGAACTTCAGGGAAATTTAAATTGCCCTCCAACAACTACCCAGTTCACTGCTCTGCACTATGTAAATTTGATAATAAATGATCAAATGTGAACCCTGAGCCCCGAGAGGTCGTGGAATCTTTTGATTTGGGACCAGGTGTATAGAGATGTTCAATTATTAAATAATTAGTTTGGAAACAATAACTAGTGTAGTTTAATCCTCTTGCTGATTTCCTAATGTTTATTAATTTAAGCACCTGTGTCTCCCCGTAACACTTTCCTGCAGAATGCTTACCAGGATATGCATGGCATGTAAATTTACAATGAATATAATTACCTTTTCTCAGCTCACTCCAGGTGCCTAAGTGAGCAGAAATGAATTATGACTTTAATTGTCAGAAAGGTTTCAATATTCTGAATATAATTATTTCAAAATTGTTTAAATTTCTAGCTAAGCAGTAATATGCTAGTATTAATTAAAGCACCAAAATATGATATTTTTTAGGATAACTGAATGTTCCATTAAGGAAGATTCAGAGAAATAATTATACAGTGAAGAGACACAGTTGTCTTGGCATACATAATTTGTTCTCAGAATAGTTCAAGAATGATTGAAGTTTTTTTAAGTAAAGACCCTTGTTTTATTCTTTAAACTTTCACACTTTTCTTGGAGGAGAAAATACATCCATTTTTGCAGAGGAATATAATGTAGACAATTCAAATCCATTTTCAAAGTTGAACTCATTATCTTCCTTTAATTCATCTCAATACATAGTATCTCCACTGCCATATAGCTAAATAAGAATGCAGAAATAGTTCTATATTTTATATATTTTTTTCAAGTTCACAACCATTGGTTAGCAATATTTTTCCTCATATATATTTCTGAACTTCCCAGGCAACCTCATTCTACATGGGTCAGTATAGTCTACTGGGATTTTCCTACTAAATGTCATCTATCTCCAGGACCCTAGTCCCTAGCTCCAAGCTGTGACCTTCAAGCAGTCTTATGAATGCCAGAGTTATTTTGCCAAAGTACAATTTAAAATAAAGAAAGTGGAGAACATGTCTTAAATATGGGCTATGAATGGGAAGAGGTGATTTTGAAAGCTGAAGGAACAATTACGTCACGTTAAAACTATCCTGGAGATCAATTCTATGAAATCAAGTTCAGCAGTGAACTATTAAACTAGTCACTTCATGTGTCCACATGTGTAAAATGAATACTCTTAGTAGATACAAACAGTAAACAAAGTAAAAACTTAAAAAAGCATAAAAATTTTCCTGGTTTTGCAATATCTATATATTTCCCCCAGACCTCCAGGTACGTTTGGCAGAGTCAGCAGGAACAGCACACTGTATTATGACATCAGTATGACCAGATCATCCCTCATCATTTTCAGACGGTTTCACCCAAGGCCCTTAGGTCAGGCCGTGGATTTACATGTGTTCTAGTTTGTCTTCCATTGCTGTGACAAAACACTGACCGACACCAACTTGGGGAAGAAAGGGTTTATTCAGCTTACATCTCCTGGGTCACAGTTCATCACTCAGGGAGCCCAAGGCAGGAACTCAGGGCAGGAACCTGGAGGCAGGAGCTGAAGCACAAGCCATGGAGGAATGCTGTTCACTGGCTTGCTCTCCTGGCTCATGCCCAGCCTGCCTTCTTATACAGTACGCAACAACCTGCCCAGGGTGGCACCACACTTGTGGGCTGCGCCCCCCCCCACCCCCCATTGCTCTACCATCAAGACAATACTCCACAGATGTGGCCACAAGTCAATCTAATGAAGCCAATTCCCCAATTGAGGGTCCCTCAACCCAGGTGTGCCAAGTTGACACTAAAGCTACCCAACACAACATGTAAGAAGTTAAATTTGTTAAACTACCTTGTTAGCACAAAATTGATTTAGAAAGACTGAGTTTTTACTAAAATAGAAATAAAATGTATAAAATAATCTTTTCAAAAATATCTGCTGGACAGGGAAACTTCATTATGTGGTATAACGTATACTGCACCGTTCATCATGGTGCATGTTAAAATGCCAGGAAATAAACAGCAGGATTGAAGTAAGAGCGAGTTTGCCTCTGCACAGCATTTCTTAGAAACCTAATTACAGCGTCATTGAAGCATGAAGGTAGCCACACATATTTGCAGCCTCTGTAATCAGTGTAATTGGCCTGCCATTTCCTCTGCACACCCTCCTTCAGTTAAGATATTAGGAGAGTTTCTGCTGAATGATACTATTAATGCCCTTTTTTTTTTCCTCTCATGCTGCTAAATCATGCTTTCCTCTGTTTTTGCCAGGACTGTATCACATGATGCTGTTTCTAGAGCACATTCATGATGAACAGACTTCCAGAGTTTTTATAAGGATATCCTATTCATGAATACAGATATTATTCTCTCTATTATCTTTCATGGCTCCTCTTATACATAATTATCCTATGAGCTCCTCCCTTAGCTTGGCTGTGACTAGTAGAATTCATATTCTGCAGTAATCATAGTAATCATACACATATAATACTATGATTATAATACTATAATCATAGTATTATACATGTATATTCACTGTTGAGGATGTGGCAAAGGAAATGTATTTACAAACTGTTAGAGTGAGTCAGGGAAAATTCTAAGGAGGATGTCTTAAACTTCTCTCCTAATAGAAGCAAATGATTCATAATGGATTGAAATGATTTTATCTGTTCATTAGACCATATATCATAGATTTATAAGCATTATAGTCATAGTTACTTTTAAACTTAGCAATTAACATGTGTGCTTTATGAAACGAGTTTTAAATTATTTTGTTATTCAGTCAACAAAAGTAAAGTGTCTTTGAATGAAGTGCTGTCTTGGACTTCTTTGAAAAAAATGTACATATTCATGTCAACTATGATGATAATGAAACATTCCCATTTCTAGATATGTAGTAATACTTTAACTGTTTCTCATTAGTTATCATGTATACAGAAAGATTGCTTCTGTCTTTACTATAAATACCAACCATATGTAAATTCCTTAAATCCATCAATTAGATGAGTAGATAACTTAGATGTTAGCTAAGATAATTAAGCTCTTCATTCACTAAACTTAAGTTTGATCCCTTATCATTAGTGTATAGTTGTAAGAATTAATCATTTGGGAACTATTTCTATCTATAATACCATACAATCTTCCCTAAGTGGGATTTAATATTTGGCATTATTTTATAATTTACTTCTAGACAATTTGGCTAATTTTATAAACTGATACAATTTCTCTCTCTCTCTCTCTCTCTCTCTCTCTCTCTCTCTCTCTCTCTCTCTTTGAGTAGGAAGTTGGGTTTATTTCAGGCATGGCGGCTGGCCTGCCTGTATTGGGATTAGGATGACCAGCAAGTAGAATGTCCCAAAGTGGAAGTTTTTTATACCCAAGCACACAAGGAAGTGGGCTTACAAAAAAGTGCTAAGATAGGGGAATGGGCATAGGTGGATCTGTGGCTGGTATCAGTAGAAGCATCTTGAGATAAACTGAAGCTTGTGACTGACTGGTATCAGTAGGAGCCTGATTAATTTTCTCAGAACTACCTCAGTGGCTTCCTGGAAAATCCCCAACTTAAGTGGGCTTACGACCTTACATTCCACCTTTTTTTGTCATGGGGATGGTTTCCTTCTAGCTGCTTTGAGCTGATGGGGGACAATGAAAAGGGGGTTAATAACCCAAGAGGGTGAGATCTTTACACCTGGGTGTAACCATTGTCAGTAGGAATGAGTTCATATTTGTCTGAAGGTAGAGCAAACAAAAATTGATTAAAACTGGTACAGGTCAGTTGTTGGATAGGGTCTCGAAAGCACCAGATAAGGCAGCGAGCTCTTACTAGGATGAGGGATGAGGCCTAAAGTTACTTAGGGGTCTAATTAGAGGATACAGTCATAGGTGTTATGTTGTCCAGGATTCCCACTCTGATTCCAGAGGAAGACACAGTTTTTGGTATCCCCCGCCTTTGTCACAGACCAGGCTGCTAAGAAACTTAAGAAGCTAGCTACTTTTTGTCTTTTTACTAAGATCTGAAGTTTTATACCTGAAGTACAATTTCTTAGGCCTTACTGATCATTTATTTCTGGTTATACTTTCCTTTTGGATGTTTAAGGCCACACAATTAGCCCAGATTAACCAAGGTTTTGTGCCTGTACTGATTTCCCTATCTGTCCTCCCCCTACCTGCACCCCTTCCTCCTCATAGGAAGCAAACATACCTTCCTAGGCCTGAACTGCTGTTGTGCTGGTCTGGCCACTCCTGGGAGTTCCCCAGCAGGTTGTGGTGGGCCACACCTTTAATCCTAGCATGGCTTCAATTCCAGCACAGCCAAGGTTTATTTAGGTTGAGGTTGAAAATAGTGATTTCTGAACAAAATGGAATTTATCTGGCCCATCTCATTTTCCATCTCTTATTAAGTTGGAAACCCAGTAGAGATATTTACTACATTTCTGAAAATGCTCTAAAGTTTTGGTTTTAAAACAAGTTTGTCATGACATTGTGTCTAACCACAGTATTTATTTTATGGGAGTGCTTCTTAGTATTTCTCCACAACTAAGGGTCAATCTGTTTATGAATGTTGTTATGTCTCATGGTATTAAGAAAGGAAAAGAGGAGGTGAGAAAAATGTTAGATATAGAAATGGAGATATTTTTAGTAAGGATTTATTTATATGAAGATGATGAGAAAGTCTATGCAAGTGAAAAGTCTGAGGAGGTTTGTTATGGCAGATAAAAGGTGAAACTATATGAATAAGGTTAATTTTCTAAGGTTCAGTCAAGTAGTTTAAGAATCAAAATGTGGGGCTGGAGAGATAGCCTAGCGGTTAAGAGCACCGACGCTCTTGCAGAGGACCCGGGTTCGATCCCCAGCACCCACATGGTGGCTAAGAACCGTCTGTAACTCCAATTCCAGGAGAACTCCAGTTCCAGGGGAATCCGAGACCCTCTTCTGACCTCCGCGGCATTGCACGACATGGGTGCACAGACCTGCATGCAGACAGTACATTCGTACACATACAAAAATAAATAAATAAATAAGTAATAAAAAAATTAAAAAAAAAGAATCAAAATGTATATCTAGTATAAGATATAGAGACTTGTTAATTTTCAGTCCACTCCTGGCTTGTATGGACTCCCTTTACAGATTATTAGTTAAATGGGCATAGACAAGTAGTGAGTTATCTCTGGCTCCTGAAAGATGTACTTTATGCTTTTCTGTATCCAGCAAGTGTTACTTTTGACCTGACAATATAATTTGGCTCAAAAGAAGCTAGGTTCTACCTTCCTGAACAAGCTGCATACAGTCCAGAAGGAGACAGTTTGAATGGGTTTGGTAATCCCTATTAGTTTGTTTCCTGTCTTTATGTATGTGATATAACTCCTAACTTTCTGGGAGAACTATAAATCAAGATATGGGGAGGGGGTCTGGGAAAGAAAGAGATTGTAATTTAGTAAAAAGTTTACATCTAAGATAGGCCTGAAATTGTTTAATTCTCTCACTCGTGGGCTATGCCTGCTCAAACTATGGTGTTAAATCTCTCTTCCAGTCAGTGTAATACAAGGCTGCTTGAGCTTTTGTCCAAGCCTTATCTAAAATATTATTCAGTAATTGAAGGTATCATGCTAGTGTAACTTAACTTTCTGGATGCTTAACAACCATACTTAATGCCCATACAAATTTGGCCAAGGTACTTAAGGGATAACTTTGTTCCTTGCCCTCAGAGGTCAACTAAGTCCCAGGGGACTATGAATGGGGGCATCTCATGAAACATCCTGCAAATGTGAGTCACCAGTCTTCCTGTGCAGGGAGGTCTTGGAGATCCACTAATGGGACTTCAGCCGGTGTCCAGTCTATAAAAAAGAAAGTATGCTCATACTTCAAGAAAGGAAGCTTGGTCTAGAAAGACCTGACTTTGTTCTCTTGTGAATGGAACTGGTAAATGAAAAGCCAAAAAGAGCCAGGGGCTCCCTCCCCCCAAAACCCAAGTGACCCCCGAAGACTAGATACTCAAATGACCTTGAGAAAACAAAAACCTTCGTTGACATTTTCTCTTTTGTAAGAGGAAGATGGAGGGCTGGAGAGAGGGCGTAGCAGTTAAGAGCGCTGACTGCTCTTGCAGAGGACCAGGGTTCGATCCCCAGTACCCACATGGCGGCTGAGAACCATCTTTAACTCCAGTTCCAGGGGAATCTGACACCCTTTTCTGACCTCCGCAGCATTGCATGACACGGGCGCACCAACCTACATGCAGAGAGTACATTCATACACATAAAAATAAATACATTTTTTTTAAAAGTTTAAAAGTAAAAGAAGAAGATGGAATTCAGACAAGAAAATGTCCTATTAATAAAAAATCATTAATATTCTTTTGTCCATTCGGCCTCTTATTGTTTTTCAGGAGCAACAATAGCAATAACAACGAAGCAGATGATAAGATTCTCTTCAGCATCAGATAAGTTTCAAGCCTTTACTAAAGATGCCTGTTCTCCTAAAGATATGCACTGTGGTGAGACAACCTCAGTATTTCAGTTGTCTTCAGCAATAGGAAAGCTGTTTGAAAATTAAAGTCTTTAGTCAGAGCCTGCCCACCAAATCTTAGTTTTCCTGCAGTTAGAGCAGCTCAACTCTCTCCATGTCCTCTGTCCATCTGCCAGCTCTGGGTCCAGGTCCACTCTTGATTTTCTGCCTCAGATCATAACTTAATCCCTTTAGACCCTCCACTGTCTGACCCTACCCCTACCTTGCCCTTGGCCTCCTGTTCTGCCTGCCTTAGACCTAACTAATACCCGGGTAAGTCAGATTCTGCTCATTGAATCTTGATTTCCCTGTACCTGAACAGCTCCATTCTCTCCATGAATTCAGTCCCCCTTCTACAATTGGACCCAGACTAGGTCAATTCTCTAGCTGCATTTGACTAGGGACATCCACAGGCTGTCCCTACCCTATGTTGCCCTTGGATGCCCTCCTGATCTGCCTACCACAAGCATACCCACTACCCAGAATAGCCTACTACCCTGCAAGAACCTGAAGCACACACCAGCTAACTTTAGCAATCAAGCTACATCAATAATATAAACAGATCTAAACTTCAACTAAACAAAGCCAGAATATAATTTCCTTTTGGAGACACAAAACCGATAAAAAAAAACATCATATACCCAAACAGAAACTCAAGAACATTAATAATATGAAAAAAAGAGGATATGTCCCCCTAAAAAGCCCACCAGTCCCACAGATGTGTATTACAAAGGAATCACCCTGAGAAACCCGCTGTGCAGAATTTAAAAGAATGGTCATGAACATGATCAAAGAACTTAAAAAACACACACTCGACTCAGAGAGTATAGGCATGAAGATGTGAGGGGGGGGCTCAATAAAGTACAGATATGTGGCTGAATGAAATAACAAAAGCAATACAGGACTTGAAATACTGAATAAAACCCAAGCTAAAATGAAGATGGAAAAGCTCAATTAAATCAATTTGAAATGAAAGGAGAAACCTTCGCTAGCAGAATGAATAGAGTGGAAAACACAATACCAAGACTGGATGACAAAGCTGCAGAACTAGACTCCTTAAGCAAGGATTTTTTTTAAAGGAATGGAATGCACAGGGAATGTGGGACACCATGAAAAGACCAAATCTATGCATCATTGGCATACAGGAAGAAAACTTCCATAAATTAAGGAAAAACATACCAATACAGACACAAGAAGCACATAGAACAGCAATTAGATAGGATCAGAACAGAAACTCCCCATGGCATATCATAGTAAAAACACTAAATGTACAGAACAAAGAGAGGGTACTGGAAGCTACTAGAGAAAACCAAAGAACATATAAGGAAAATTACAATTGACTTTTCAATGCAAGCTATGAAAGCCAGAAGAGCCTA
>VZQC01003255.1:4556883-4607234 GCA_009823505.1 Rhizomys pruinosus | reverse complement strand
AAAAAAAAAAAAAAAAAAAAAAAAAAAAAAAAATTTAAACCTAATAATCAAGAAGAAATATGAAAAATTGGAGCAGAACTTAATGAAATTGAAACAAAGAAAATAATACAAAGAGCTGGTTCATTTAAAAGTTATACAAGACAGACCCATAGCCAAGTTAGCCAAAAGAAAGAGCAAATACAAATTAAGAAAATCAGAGATGTAAAGGGAAACATTAAAAGAGACACCACATAAAAGATGAAAAATCTAGAACGTTATAAAAGAATACTTGAAAACCCTGTACTCCATTAAACTTGGAAATCTAAAAGAAATTGATGAATTTCTAAAGTCATGGAATCAACAAAGTTGAATGAAAAAGAGATCAACAACTACAATAAACCCATAACAAATAAGGAAATTGAAAGAGCCCACCTTAGAAAAGCTGAGGCCCAGATGGATTCACAGAAGAATTCTACCAGACATTCAAAGAAGATCTACAACCAATACTCCTTAAATTAAGGATATAAACAGAATATCATCTTAATACCCAAACCAGGTAAAGATAAACATAAAACTATAAGGCCACATTCTTAATTGACATAGATGCAAAGATACTCAGCCAAATACTCAAACTGCATATAGACAAAAACTGCATAAAGATCATTCACCATGATCAACTCAGATTGATTCCAGAGATGCAGGGATTCATCAATATATACGTAAGTTAATAAATTTAATAAAACATATAAATGTACTCAAAGACAAAACCACAGGGTCATCTCAATAGATGCAGAAAAAGCCTTTGACAAAATCCAACACACACTCATCTTAAAAGTCCTGGTCTGGAGAGAACATACCTCAACATAATTAAAGCTATATACACCAAACCCATAGCCAATATCATTCTAAATGGAGAAAAACTGGAAGCATTCCCATTAAAATCAGAACCCAGACAGGGCTGTCCACTATCTCTACTCCTTAATGCAGTGCTTGAAACTCTTGCATGATTGGTAAGAAAAGAGAAGGAAATTAAAGGAGTATGAATTGGAAAAGAAGAGGTCAAATTATTCCTATTTTCAGATGATATGGTATTATACATAAGAGATCCAAAAAATTCCACCAGAAAACTCCTAGGAATGATCAATACTTTCAGCAAAGTGGCAGCTTACAAAATAAACTTACAAGCTGGGCGTGGTGGCACAAGCCTTTAATCCTAGCACTTGGGAGGCAGAAGCAGGCCGATCTTTGTGAGTTCAAAGCCAGCCTGGTCTACAGAGTGAGTTCCAGGACAGCGGGGGCTACAGGGAGACCCTGTCTCGAAAAAGACAAAAACAACAGCAACAACAAAAAACAAAAACAACAACAAAAAAAAACCAAAAAAACAAAATAAACTTACAAAAGCCAGTAGCCTTTCTATGTACCAGTAACAAGAATTCAAAAATTGAATACATGGAAACTCTCCCATTCACAGTAGCCTCAAAAAACATAGGAATAAAACTAACAGAAGACATTAAAGATCTCTACAATAAAAATCCTTGAAGAAAAAGGTAGAGGAAGACATTAGATGGAAGGAACTACTGTTTATGGAATGGTAGAATTAAAATTGTGAAAATGACAATGCTACAAAGAACAATCTGTAGATTCAATACAATGCCATTCAATAGCTTCATGACATTATCCACAGAGCTAGAAAAAAATCCTAAAATTCATAAGGAATCACAGAAGAGCCCAGATTGCCAAAACAATCTTGAGGAAAAAAGAGCAAGGGTGCCCACACCATTGATCACCATATCAAATCCCAAACTATATTAAAGAGCTATAATCATAAAAACACAATGGTACTGGCACACCCAACAGAGGATTAATATCCGTAATAGACAGAGAATTTTTAAAACAAAGAAACAAAAAATAAATGACCCAATAAAAAGATGGTCTGAAGCCCATAACAGAGGATTCTCAAATTTAGAAATAAAAATGACTAAGAAACAACTTTAAAAGTATCAATAGAGAAATGGAGATCAAAATACTTTAAATCCTTAGTTATTAGAGAAATGGAGATCAAAACACTTTACATTACATCTTACCCAGTCAATCTGACTAAGATCAAGAGGACAAAAGACAAAACACTGGCAATGATGTGGAGAAGAAATGATTATTACTGCTGGTAGGAATGCAAAGTATAAACATCCCATTGTAGAGAGACCTGTACGTCCTTTTGTTTGGCTGCTCTTTCCAAACAACCTAAATGTTGTTTCTCCCTTTTTGTATCTATTGGGCTTTAAAATTTCTATGTATTCTTTGACAGTTGCACATATTTATATATGTTGATGCTACATATTCTAGTGCTCTCTTTTATCCTCCCAGTCCCCCTGAAGCCCTTGTTAATAGATACATTTTCATTGATTAGAAAAGGCAAAGCTAGGTGCTGATAAGGGCCCTATCTCCTCAGCTCCTTCCTTGGGTTCCACACGTGCAAAAGAAAGCTACATTAAACAAAAAGCATTACATACAGAGGGAGAGAAAGAAAGAAGAGTGTGAAGAAGAGAGTAGAATCTAAAAGTAATTTAGCATAATGTACCTAGACTCATTCATATTATCAAACAGCAGAATCTGTGTCTAAAGTTGAATACCTGTGACCCATACTTATGTCTTTTTCAAAGAAATACCTACTTAGACCCTTTGTCCATCTTTAATCAAGTTGTTTATTTGTTTGGCTATTGAGTTATATGAGTTCCTTTTATATTTTGTATATTACCTTCTCATCAGTTATATGATTCACAAGTATTTTTTTCTTAATTTGTAAGCTACCTAACTTCAATTTTACTATTTTAATTTATTATACATTTCTTCTTTTAAACTAATTCTGGATCTTTCCTTTATTGGTTACTATTTCTACCTTTTTGTTCATTTTCCAAATCTTTGGATTAGCTATGATAAGAGTACTGCTTAGCTATCTTGCAAATTATAATAAATGATCATTTCACTGTTCTTATTATTTCATTATGAATTTCTGAATTTTTTTTTTTGGTATTTTTGAGACAGGGTCTCCCTATAGCCCCAGCTGTCCTGGAACTCACTCTGTAGACCAGGCTGGCCTTGAACTCACAAAGATCCACCTGCCTCTGCCTCCCAAGTGCTAGGATTAAAAGCATGGGCCACCACGCCCGGCTCTTTTTTTTCTTTTTTCTTTCTTCTTTTTTTCTGAATTTTTAATTACTCAACATTGACATTCACTTCCCCAGTTCTGACTTTTGCTGACACTTCATTGTCATACTACCAATAGTCTCTATTCAGCCCAATTCAGAGTCTTTTAACATCAGTTCCTCTTTAATTTGGGATCATGAAATAAAAATAGACCTTAGATATTATCACGAGGGTGGTTTGCTGTTTGTTTTTGTTTTCTTCTTATCATTGGTTGGTTCTGATCAGACAATGGACAATTAGAGTTATAAACTAAATATTCCACAAGGTTCATATCAGTAGTGATATGTTTGGTCTCTGATTGGCTAACAGGGGAAGTCCTCTTTGGTTACCCAGAACATTCAGTGGAGGATACACTGGTGTCATACCTCAAAACATCTGTAAACTAAGCATCACTCTAATTTCATGAAAGAAAAAAGCTTAAGAATAAGACAAGAAAGGGTCAAATGTCCTTGAAGTGAATTGAGTATCAGCTTCAGGAAAGTTCAGTCTTATTTAGAGGAATATGATGCAATCCACACACTCAAGCATGAGTAACGTCCATAGGGATATGAATGAATATGGCAAGAAACACAGGACCTGAATGATAAAACACCAAGTTCAACCCATTCACAGAAGGAAAATTAATCATCTGAAACAAATTCATAATGAGAATTACTATGTAACTGATAAGCAAGCATTTAATAAATTCAATGAGAAAACTAATAGCTTATAATATTTTATTACACAATAATGAAAAACAGAGCAACAAAAATGTCCACAAAAATGGACAATTAATTCTGAGTTCCTAGTCTCCTGCTGCATGAAGGAGCTTCCTTAGCAAGAGTTAAGAGGTAGTTAATGCCTTCTTGGGTTCTTGTTCTATGATACTTGGGGCTTATGTGTAGAGGTTGCATTGTAGATACACCAGCTAGGCACGAGCAATTCACAGACCATATCTGTGTGTATCTAGTTGTGGGACTCTATACTATAATCTTTCTTTTCTGAGTGTGTCTGGGATATTTGTCTGTAAATAGAAGGATACTTTTGTTGTAGTTAGTAAAATGTTACCTTAGCCTACAGATGTACCAACATTTGGGAATTTTCTAAGATATATGGACTCTCCAGCTGTGTGCATGTGGGTATGTTAATAAATATCACACATGAGTTTCCTCCCACTGAGTGCGATTTAGGTCCAACTGATGAGCCATTGATTTTCCCTCAAGATAGAAGTTCTGCTATTGCACCAGTGTCTTATGCTGTGCTATGCATTGATGTGGATATTTGGTCTTGAGGGTGTTGTCGGGCCATTGATTTATGTGCTCTTTAGTGGCTTGTACAGTGGTCTCTAAAGCTGTGAGAGCTAGCTTTCAGGAGAGATGGCTTCCAGGTCAGATGCAGCTCTATTGCTCAAGATCTGATCTCTGAACTATGTCCTGTCTTCAGCAATAGGGAGGGTCTTACCTTCAGGTTCTGGGAGGCAATCAAGGGCTGTGGCAATAGCCTGTGTAGTCTCAGGAGTCTGTTGGCCTACCCTGGCCAACGACTCAGAGGTTTCTCCTGTCTGGTACTGTTTCTTGTAATACAACCTTCATCTCTGCATATGGACTCATATAGAGGTATCGTGTATGTAATTTGTCAATAGATTTTTAGATTAATATGATTCAGGTATTTTTACCCCATGAAAGCATTATTTTTCTCTCCTCTCTCCCTTTTCCTGTCTAGCCCTCCCTTCATGTCTCCTCCGTGTCTTCTCCATTTAAAGTATCCACATTTCTTCCTTGATACTGCCAGTCTCCTATGATCCTACTTCTCTTGGGCTCTCTTCCCTGCTTTCTCCCCACCGTTGTTTCTATAACACTTCCTCTCCTCTCCCATTAAGATATCATGATTTTATCCATTTAAAAATATTTTATTGAACTTCGTGCATTTCATATAATAGATCTTAATTAAGTTTAGAACTCCTCCCCCATCCATACTCCACACACACCCCACTGGATTATATGCATTCTGTCATAAATGTTAAGTCCTATCCAGCCAAGCACTTGTACCCAGATGTCCCTCAGTGTAAGTTCATCCACTGGAGTCTAGTCAGTCTGTGTAGAGTCACTTCCTTAAAGAAGATCTACTCTCACTCACCCAGCAGTAATCAGCTTCTGGCTAGGGTTAGGCCCTTCTGCCCATTTCCCCAGTTGTATGCTGGGTTTTTGTCAGTTTGAGTTTGCATTGGTCTTGTGCATGCTGCCACCATTGCTATAAGATCATATGAACAATTTCCCAGAGGCCTGGGAGACTCTTATGATCAACCCTGGCCCTTACAATATCTCTGCCTCTCTTCCACAACTGTCCTTGAGCTATGGATAGGTGAGATGTAATACATGAGTTCTATCCTGGGACGCCCTCTTTGCAATTTCTTTTTTTTTTCACAGTGTTTATTGATAGATACATGTACATAAAATCAGGGCATGAACATGATTTGACAGATTAAGTAGACTTAATTTCAATACTATAATAAGGGAACAGTTCAAATTCTCACTATTTGTTTCACATCCACAAAAACCACTTCAAGGGCATTAACAATCTCTCAGATCTGATCAATTTCGTGCAAGTAAACCATGTTTTTGTTTTTACAAAAAGACTGTGCACTTGCCCAGGCTCAAGGATATTGAAATCTAGCACGTAAAGCCCATTACTAGAGGTAGAAATACAGGTAATATATTATTACGGCAACAACCATCAATTACAGTTAAGGATTTTCTGTAACAACCAAATGGATAGTCTAATATTACAACAATTCAAGCATTACTGAGCAAAGTGCATTTCCACAATGTTCAGTGTTTCTAATTTTAAACAGCCCATGATAACTGGCAGCAGAGAAGGACCTCGCCATAGACTGCCTCTGCTTGAGAACCTATGGTGTAATTATTGCATGCTGTTAATATACTATCTAAACATTAAAGCTATTCCTAAAATATTTGATGGTAGACTATGATTAAGACATTATACTACAAAAAAACCTTACGCAGAAGGAAACCCTTACTGATGTGCTTCTGCTTTAAATATAGTGTCCCCAAATGAAGTCCAGCAAGCACACGTTGTGTCATGATCCCCCTGCATTGGCCTCCATGATACTGCCGAGGTAATCCAACAATGTCAGTCCATCTTCTGAGGAGGTTGGATTTCCATTAGCTGCTTAGTTCACAAGCTGAGTATCTCAGCAGTCCTCAGTCCACATTGGAAGGCCAAAAAGTAAAAAAAGCTGTATCTCGTGTCTTTGAGGAGTGCCTAAAACAGTGGCATCTACAGAGCATATGCACCTGCCTGTGAAAATAGTAGACAGGCCAAATAATGGTGTTCGCTCTCTTTTTTTTTTTTTTCTTTTTGTCTTTTTACTAAGATCTCAAGTTTTGTGTTTGCATTACAGGTTCTCTGGTCTTATTATTTATTTCTGGTTGTAGCAATTTCTTATTCTTTACACTTTGGCCAGCAGTGGCTTTCTGTGTGCATAATATTCTGTTGTATAAGAAAACTTCCCTGATAAAAATTGAAAAATGTATTATAATATTCTCTCTACCTCCTGTTCCACCATCTTCCAGGAGTCTTAGGTGTATAAGTTGCATTGTAGATGTGTCATTTAGGGCTGAGCATCTCTCAGACACATTCTTTGTGGGGACCAGTTGCAGAACCCTGTAATAGTCTCCATCTGTAGCAAAAATAAGCTTCTTTGATGAGTAGCAAATGGTATATATGTCTGTAACTATAAGGATCCATATTAAATATTAAGTAAGAAATTATATTTGTCTCCCTAGAGACAGAGGCAAAGTTTTCTTTAGGATCTGTGATTTCTCCAGCCATATGTATTTGACTATGTTTGTAGTGTCACACATGAGTTCCTTCCCGCTGAGAAGGCTTTAAGGCCAATTAGATAGATATTGCTTACCCACAAGATAAAATTGCTACTACTGCTGCAGTGCTATAGTTTGCTATGCTGGTCATTGTGGTGATTATTAGGCTCTAAAACTGAAGTTGGACAATTTACTGGTTTTCATCCTTAGCAGCTTGCATAGTATATTCCAGACCTATGAGAACTAGTCTTTAGGAAGAAAGATTCCAGACCAGTTCCAACTCCATTTCTCCAAGTCCTGTCTGAAGTATGTCCTGTCTTCACCAATAGGGTTTTACTTTCAAAGTCTTGGAGTAAATCAAGGTCTGTGGCAAAGTTATGGAAAAACACACTTGCAATAACTGAACACGTATACCTGAAGGCTATGTAAGAAGAATCACAATGCCAGACAGGAAAAACCTCCCTCTGTGTTGTTGTCACAGATCTCCCAGTATCTTCAATGAGAAATAGTACCTCTTTGTGGTTTCCAATTCTATTCATCATCGTATCATGAGAAAGTTTAGTATTTTTTTCATAAAGATTAAGGTATTTGCATTTCTTTTCCTGAGATCCCCCTTTCACATCTCTGGACCATTTCTCATGGTCTCCTAATAGCCTTCTTCTCTGTTTGACAAAAAGCTCTACATATATTAAGCATATGAATTATGCATGACAAATATTTTCCCAAGTTGATCACTTTTAATATCATCTGGCATATAACCAAATGAAAGCTTGTCAGACAGAGCAAAGATCTAAAGTTTATGAATCTGATTGAGGCCTGAGATATCATCATGTGTTGAGAACTTTTGGAAAGGTAAGTATGTTAGTTACCAACAGAATTTTAATCAACACAATGAAGACTAGAGAAAGTCTACAAGGCAAATACTATGTATGCATAAAAAAGCTAGTGCATTAAAAATCCCCAGAAAAGTATAACCTTTATTTGAAATATAATAGACATAACAGACATTCTCAATGTTTGTATACTATATTTAGATTTCATTTCAAACTAGTTAACCAACAAACAAATCTAGTATTTATAAATTGGTGGGAAAATTTAAACACTTACTGGGCATGAAGTAGCCAAAACTGGTGGAGTCCATTGGAGCATTAGTCATAGGCATGAGAGAAAGAGAATCATTATGGAATTATTATGGAAGACAGACCATTGATAAATCATTTGATTGCAGCTAGAGATTGGTAAACAAGAATAAAGTAATTTGTGTTTTGATTTTATAGGACCTTACAGTTAAGAGATTGGCCTGGGTGTCAAAAGACTTTTAAGGTGGGACTGAATGCACTTTGCATTTTATATGTTCATGAGCCTTTGGGGGCCAGGGAGTGGAATGTGGTGGTTTGAATAAGAATGACAGGCTTCAAGTATTCAGATATTTTGTCTCCAGTTGGTGGTGCTGGTTTGGGAGGTCTTAGAAAGTGTGGCCATGCTGGAGGAAGTACATTGCTGGGGGCGGGCTTAGTGAGTTCAACAAGCCTTGCCAGTCTCAAGTTGCTCTCTCTCTGCTTCCTGTGCTCAATGGAAAATGTGAACCTCAGCTTTCTGCTCCAGCCCCTGCCACCATGCCTCCCCACCATAATGGACTCTAGTTCCCTGGAACCATCAATTGTAAGCTCAAATAAACTCTTCCTTTTATAAGTTCCCTTGGTCATGGTAGTTTTATCATAGCAACAGAAAAGTGACTAACACATGTACTGAAGGGGATGAGTTGAAAAGAAGAAAGGATTCAGAAGGAAAGGAATGGGGATAACAGAGGATAATCAGGTTTACAATAATAATAATAATAATTAATAATAATGCACTGTATATGTAATGAAATTGTCAAAAAAACCAGAAAATTTGTTAAAACGATACTTCTAGACTACTTTTTGTGTGTTCGTTAGTTTTTTATTTGATACAGGGTCTCCTTGTAGTCCCAGCTCTCCTGGAACTTTCCTTATAGACCAGGCTGCCCTTGAACTCACAGAGATCTATTCGGTTCTGGCTTCAGAGTGCTGGGATTAAAGGCCAGTGCCACCACACCCAGCTACTTCTTGACTATTTTTTTTAAATGTATTTCCTTATTCTAGTTCTTCGGAGTCTTTGAAGCAATGAGAAGAGTAAATATAAAGACAAAAAAAGCAGAGACAGAAGAGGAGAGAGACGAATACAGGGACAGCAAGAAGATGGAAGTGTAAAGAGGCGAGAATGAAGGGGGAGGGGGAGAGACATGAGAAAGAATAACTCCTATCCGCATATGAAATTATTGTTGGCTGTTTTGATGTCAGAAAGTTCTTCTGCCCATAATAAATCTACATTTATTTCATGGATATGAAATTCATTCCTATACATATCATATAATACAATACAATATAATTATTAAAAAGTGTCACTATTAATTTTGAAGGCTCTAGGTTTGAATAAACTATACACATAAATTGATATCAGATTCAAGTCCAGGTATTTCACGTGGAATAATTTAAGTGACAGGCCCATATATAATTCAAGGGAAAATAAAAAGAGAAAGAAAACTACATTTTCGCAGGTTTCTCAAGCCAATCCATTTTTCAGACAGATTCCGTTGATCAGAAAAGGGAAATGACAACATGTGGATGAATCCTGAGGTGCTGCTAGGGCACCAATGAGAATGCTCTGAACTTCAGTAAAGATTCCTGAAAGCTGAAAATTTCTAACTCGCCATGCATATCCCACATGTTGCTTGCTCTTGTCTGATTTTCTTTCTCATTTGCAAGTGAGAATCCTAAGGCCTACCCCAATGGACTGTTTTGTGGCGTTTTTTTTTTTTTCTATTAAAATTTTTAAATTTATTTATTATTATTGTATGTATATAAATATTTTGGCTGCATAGATAGAAGTACACCTATGTTGTGCAATGTCCATGGAGGCCAGATGAAGGTGTATGACCTGCTGGAACTGGAGTTACAGATGTTTGTTGCCATGTGAGCACTGGGAACAAAATCCTGGTTCTGTGCTCTTAGTCAGTGAGTCATCTCTCCAGCCAAGTGAATGGACTATTTGAAATGAGAAGGTCAAACTGGAAGGCAGGTGACTACCTTTCTTTAAAATTCGTCGAAGAATTGGAGGAAATGTGAACCATTGTTTATAGTAGTGTGAGGTGTGTACATTATTATTGTTAAAATAGAACATTATTTTTTTTTTGTCTTTTTGAGACAGGGTCTCCCTGTAGCCCCAGTTGTCCTGGAACTCACTCTATAGACCAGGCTGGCCTTGAGCTCACAGAGATCCGCCCACCTCTGCCTCCCGAGTGCTAGGATTAAAGCTGTGCACCACCATGCCCAGCGAAAGTAGAACATTATTATTGTTTATTGTTTTCTACAAGATGCCTGTACTTTTTAAAGCCAATTTTTACTGAAGCTTTGTGCATTTCATACAAAATTTCCAAGTCTAGACCCATTCCCCTTCCTTGCTCCCCCACCCCACCAGAGCTCATGCATTCTGACAAACATGTTTTCCATCTTTTTCTCAGTCTCTTCTAAAATTTTCGATGCAGAAGTTCACTGATTCAAGCAGAAGTTCACCATTTCAGTCAGTTCTTTGACCCAGTCTTTGTTGTTGTTGTTCATTCCAATTTGTATCACTCCAAAATATGCATATATGCATACCACATATATCTTTTAGCATATTAAGCTTATGATTTCCTTTTTTTATTAGACTAAAAGATGTCATGTTTGAGATGCCTGTACTTATACTCATGCTGAAAGGAAAATAGGATTGAAATATTTTCTTAGGTATTGTTTCTTAATCTAAAAATGCTATATAATGGGGCTGGAGAGATGGCCTAGCAGTTAAGAGCACCGACCGCTCTTACAGAGGACCCGGGTTCGATCCTCAGCACCCACATGGCGGCCGAAAACCGTCTGAAACTCTAATTCCAGGAGAACTCCAGTTCCAGGGGAATCCGACACCCTCTTCTGACCTCCGCGGCATTGCATGACACGGGTGCACAGACCTGCATGCAGACAGTACATTCATACACATACAGAAATAAATAAAAATTAAAAAAAATAATAAAAATAAAAATGCTGTATAAGATACTCAGAAATTAGATTAATTTCATTAAAGTATGATTCTGCTCTATAAATACATTGAGTCTTTCCAGCATTAATTGTGAGTCAGTAAAATGTTATGATTATAAAGGCGATATTAATTACTAAATGTTATTATCTTTCTTCTTCAGCCTTCATCTGTTATGAAGCAGTGTTAGCAATAACTGTAAACAATTATTCTTGTGGAAAGCTCAGATAATTTTCACATTAACCCTAATAGATTAGTAACTATTATTATTGATTAGTAGAAATTATTACTACTTATTAGCTCTCATTTTACCTCCATTTTCAGAATATGCTAACTGAAGCTCAAAAGATAAAATGATCAATATGTTTCATATATGAGTTTTAAAATACAGATTTGAATTTCCTAGCAACATTTGTGTACAGCGATCTTACATATTTTACGTGTGTTTTCCAAAGAACTAGTTGGAACTCAATATCGACACTCGGTACTTTGAGGTTTATTTGTTTTATTTTCCAAAGCTTCATTTGCCATATCTATTATGTTTCACAGCGTTCTTACAATAATTTGTAAGGGATAGCAATATTGATAATCAAACTGATAATTAAAGAAATGTCAAAACTTTGAATTAAAATTCATTTCCTAAGCCACAGAGAACTTGTGTTTAGAGTTATGTCAAGTTCATTTCCCCCAATGGAACTTTGTTATCTACTGTCTGTCTTCCACATGTCTATTGAAATACATAGAAAGAATAAAAAAGACACGTTGGGGCTGGAGAGATGGCCTAACAGTTAAGAGCACCTACTCCTCTTGCAGAAGACCCGGGTTCAATCCCCAGCACCCACATAGCAGCTGAGAACCATCTGTAACTCCAATTCCAGGAGAACTCCAGTTCCAGAGGAATCTGACACCCTCTTCTGACCTCCGTGGCACTGCACAACACTGGTGCACAAACGTACATGCAGACAGTACATTCATACACATAAAAAATAAATAAAATTAAAAAAATTATTTAAAAAATGCACACGTTTTGGGATAGTGTTAATTAGCACATTAATAGAATGCTAATGGAATCTGGTATGTGGTTGGGAGACAACAAATGTGCCGTTGGTAGTCACAAAAGCTGAAAAATATTCTAATTTATGAAAACTAAAGTATGCTAGTGAGGTGTGCTCTCCAAGGTTGATATGGCAAAGACTGAGGTCAGGGTGCCCTTTGATTGTTTGGTGGAATTGGAGGGAAGATTTTAGGGAACATTGTTAGACACTGTGACCTCAAAAATGAAAGTAAGGACAGGAGTGAAGATGGCAAGACACAACCTATGGAAAGACAGGTGGTGACTGCTTCAAGCTTATGGTCTGTTGATACTGGCTGAGGTTTATTTTAAACTGGAATCTGAAATTTAGAGGCAATGGAAAAATTTTCTCTAAGGATCTAAATATCAATGCGTCACTTGGATCAGGAACTCTGCATACTGTCCCACAGATCACATTCTTAGTTTTATTTCACTCAGTTTATCCCATATTCCTAACAAAATTATATTCCACATAGATATAATTATTTGCATATGTTAAACAGAGTAATGAGTCCATTCTCAGAGTTTGTGTACCAATTTATAAAGTATTAACGTGTCTCTCAAAGCCATTACTAAACGCAGAGAATATGGCTTAATAAACAACTTTATAGATATAGAGAAGTTCAAAATATTTATTATTTATGGTGTCTTTTCAAAAGCTATAAATGTCTGAGACAGAACATGTTATCAGAAAAAATAGCAAATTTTTCTGTCAATAATGTCTACCACAGAATATGTATTTTCACAGTAAAGCATGTGGTTCCCAAAATGTAGAAAATGAAATTAAGAGTATTAAACATGACAACCACCTTTGGATTTACTGATTATTGTGTTTTTTTCTTGAGTGTAACAAAAATAAGAGTTTCTTTACCATGGCTTATGATTTTAGCATCACATGAAACAATTTGGTTCAGATAAATTATTCTGTGGATTATGGAAACATTTTAGTCAACAAGCAAAAAATTTACCTGTTAATGTTTGGTACAAGGAAATCAGTAAAAGCTTTCAAAGATATGGAGAAAAGGAGTCTTACACTAGATACATAAAGCTACATGTTATTACTATCCTAATGGTCATAACTAATGATATTGGGAAATGAGTCTTTTAAAATAAATTAAGTTAAATCTAATGTTCTGAATTGCTGTGGGCAAATTTAAGAGGATTTCCTCTCCTCCTCCCTAGAGGAAGTGGGGAGGGCCTCTTAAACAGATCTGCTCCCTCCCCATCCATCATTTCAAAGAGACATGTATTGCCTCCAAAATGCTTAAAGGCAGCTGCAAGCAAGTGTCACTTGAATTAAATGCATTATTAAACTGTTGGGAAATTTCACATCATGGGTCATTTATCTATGCTAAATTGGGTCAAATGCCTCCACAATTGCCTGGATAAATGAAATAGAAGAGCAAAATTCTCCTGTGGGAAGTAGTATTTTGACAAGTTTTGTGAGTGGTGCTTATTTATTATGTACTAAGTAGCCATGAGGAGGGGAAGTTCTTCTGTGTGTGTGTGTGTGTGTGTGTGTGTATGTGTGTGTGTGTGTTTATTTTAAAAAGGAACCCAACATTGTGCAGAGGATCTTCTCTAATAAATGCAGTCACTCAACTATCCACTAATGCCTCTGACTTATAGATGTTTATAAGTCATAGATAAGAAGTATTCACAAACATTTCCATGTGTTCTCTGTCTGGTGCACTGAAAATATAGCATGCAAAAATGATAATTTTTTTCACCAATCTAAGACTCAAGTCCTGGAAGTCTGTCTAGAATGGTGGGAATGACTGTCCTAGAATTACACATTTTAATGTAATAAGTACAGAAACAGATAAGGGACAAATTAGATTTTTCAGAATTATTTTTTCTTTCTTTCTTTCTTTCTTTCTTTCTTTCTTTCTTTCTTTCTTTCTTTCTTTCTTTCTTTCTTTTATTTTTTTGAGACAGGGTTTCCTTGTAGACCCACCTGTCCTGGAGCTCACTGTGTAGACCAGGCTGGCCCTGAACTCACAGAGATCCTCCTGCCTCTGCCTCCCGAGTGCTAGGATTAAAGGCATGCACCAACATGCCTCGCTTAAAGACGGTCCTTAGCCACCATGTGGATGCTGGGAATCGAACCTGGGTCCTCTGCAAGAGCAGTTGGTGCTCTTGATTTTTAAGAATTTAAAGCAGGCTGCCAGGGGTGGGTGACCTGAGCAGGAATTCCATACGAGTTCAGTAGAAGACTGAACAAGAAGCTTCAGGCAAGAATTAAAAATAACCACAGAGGAGAAAGGAATGGGATTTATCTATGAGATCAGGATATTGCAATAATTAAGGTGGGGCATCAGCTATAAAGCAAACTGGTCCCAGATAAACCCCCATGTGTTTTCTTCAGTGCCCCTAGGGCTGAAGTTGATGTCCTGCTAAAAGTCAAAGCCTAGTTGAAATGTGAACTACTAGCACTACTAAACTGTACAACCCTAGGAATGTGGGCATACTCCTCAGGAAACATTTACCATGGTAGTGGGGAGGTGGAAAAGAACTGGTTCTGTATAAATGATTCTCCTCTAACTGACTTGCATGTGTTCTATTTTAATTTCTGAATTTGGGGGTTACTGGTAAATTTTGGAATTGGATGTTTGTGATTTATTTCATTAAATCTATTGTTCATCAGCAACATCCCTGGTATTCAAGTCAGCAAAGAAAAACAAGAGCAAGGTTACATGACACAAGTTTCCTGAGAAATCAAGCTCTTTGTGCTTTGTAGAAGAATTCTTTAAACATTTAATGCATTTTGGCCATTTTGCCCATGATTTATGTCGCCAAAAACTAAAGTCTTCTTTGATTCTGCTCAGTATTTGGATAAGATTAGAATGACCAATTCTTTAGCTTTATTATTTTATTTTATTTATTTTTTTATGTGTATGAATGTACTGTCTGCATGTAGGTTTGTGCACCCGTGTCGTGCAGTGCCGCGGAGGTCAGAAGAGGGTGTCAGATTCCTCCGGCACTGGGGTTAAAGACAGTTCTCAGCAGCCATGTGGGTGCTGGGGATCGAACCCGGGTCCTCTGCAAGAACAGTTGGCGCTCTTAACCACTAGGCCATGTCTCCAGCCCCTCTTTAGCTTTATTGAGGTACAACTCAAGTCATACAATCACCCATTTGAAATGCAAAGCCCAGGGTTTTGGTATATTCATAGCATTATGCTGCCATCATCAAGTCTTATTTTATAATTCTTTCCTGACCCCTAAACAAACCATGTGTTCATCAGCAGTCACACCTCGCCCTTGCTACTTACTCTTGGCCCTCAGCTCTGGATAACCTCTCATCTGTTTTTTGTGTTCTTGACACTTTGTTAAATATAATTATGAAACAATTTGTTGTCACAACTGGATCTTTCACTTAGAATAAATTAGTGATATGTACTGCAGCCTGGATGGAACTTGGAGACCTGCTATCTATTGTGCAAGTCTATCATGTGGTTCTGTCTTGTGTTGTGTGAATGTACCACTTTTCATGCATTTATTTATTTATTTATGGGCAGTTGAGTCATTACTACAGTTTGGATTTTTATTAATAGTACTGCTTTGCATATTTGTTAACTTTACTTGAGTGAGTATATCTTTTCATTTCTCATTGGTCTGCACCAAGGAATAGAACAGTGGTATAGTACAGCAATTCTATGACCAAGCTTTTGAGGAACTACAGAATTACTTTTCCAAGTGTCCACTGCATTTTTCATTCTCATCAGTAGAGTCTAAGACTTCCAACTTCTTTGTAGCCTTGTCAGTTGCCATTATCTGTTCCTTTTTTTTTTTGATATTTTATTGAAGTTTTGTGCATTTCATATCTGTTCTTTTTATAATAAGGGTCCCAGAGTGAATAGAGTGGTATCTCATTGTGATTTTGATTTGCATGTTCCTGATGAATAACATACTGGCATATCTTCTTTGAAGGAATATCTTCTATTTCTTTGATATTTTAAATTGGGATGTCATTTTTATTTTTGAACTGCAAGTGTCTTATTTTCTAGTGACATGTAAATTCCCTATCAGATATATTTTAGTAAATATTTTCTCTCCTATGGGTTATTTTTTGTTATAGTTAAGTTATTTAATTATTTGGTAATATGGTTTGATTGCAATTATTTTAGATTTACTGAGAGAAATTTAAAGTCTTTCACACCTTCTATTTCAGAGGACATTCACATGAACTTTAGCAGACTGTGTTTTCTGCTGTTATTGAGTTGTGTGTTATATAGGGTAATAGGACTAGCTGGTTTAGATTATTGTTCATGTCTTCTGTTTCCTTATTGATCTCTGTGGGCATTAAGTGGGGATTAAGTCTCCAGTTAACGCAGGTGTCTTGTGTCAGTTTCTGCTTCGTGTACTTTGAAACTCTGTTTTGGGGACAGGGATAAATGTTTATGATTATAATCTACATGCTAAATTATATTATGCTTCTGATGACTTCAACTTTTATAGTTATAAAATATGCTTATTTAAAAATCTAATTGTGTGGCAGCAGTGCGGGCCTCCCAGCTTTCTCATGTCCGTTTTTGGAGTTACATCTTTCTACCATTCTAGTCTCAGTCTATTTCTGTGTCTCTGAAATGCGTCTACATCCCCAATAGAGAACATATTGTTATATATTGGGTTTTCAGTATGAAATCTTTATTTAATCTGTATAGCTTTAATATTGTTACAGATAGAAGTATGCCATTTAGCCTCCTACTGTATTTTATTTACTCCCTTCCATTACTGATTTCTTTTGCATTGTGTAGTTTTAGTTACTTTGTTCACATTTTTTGGTGATTGATGTAGGATTTCTCAAAAATATGTACCCAAAATTATAAGGATTGACTGCATGTTTATACTAACTTAATTTGGTGGCATGTGGAAATATTATTTTATATACAGGTCTTCTTATTTATTCTCATCTTGTTCTTTATTGCTAAATGCATTATGATGTGTGCCAAGAGTCAATATTACATTATCATAAATGACCTCCTCACATGACTTTGTATCTGTCAAAGAAACTGAGATAAAAAACTAAAATGTCATTTTTATATTTTTACTTGCTATTTGGAGTTCTCCTGATTTATTTGTATGAATGTGAGTCACCATTGGGTGTCATTTCTGTATTTAGTACAACTTTGCTGACATTCTTCTTTCTGTGTTTCTTTGTTGTTACTGTCAGATCTATTGCTTTCTCATTAATTAGAGGCCAAACAGAACAGTTATATACTCACCACTGAATGAAATGGTTTGGTAAATTACCTAAGAAAGAAAAAATACAAATTTGTATTCTTTTTGTGATGACATAATTATTCTACTGGAATGCTTTTGCTTTCACGAGGACTGGGAAAATATGTATGATGCTGTCTGATTTCATCCCAAGAAGCTTCTTTCAACATTTTTTATAAGGGAGATCTTTGTTTACATTTATTTGTAAATATGTTTAGTTTCCCTTCAGTTTTGAAAGGATATATATATATATAATAATATTATATAATATATATATATATATTATATATATATAATTTGTTAATATATATATTATTATATAATGGAGAGAGAGAGGAGAGCGAGGGAGAGAGAGAGAGGATAGAATTCTTTGTGGAAATACATGCTTAGGGAAGCTGAGGGAGAAGATTGTGAGTTTCAGGCATGCCTGGGCTACATAATGAGAAACAGCTAACATAGCTTGGGGGGTGTCTTCTCTCCCTGGGAAGTCCTGTCACCCCTATCATCACCCCTAACGAACCTGATTTTCTCTCCCAGCAACCTTTATCCACAATAACCTGCATACACCTTCTAGTATTATGGAAGCTAGCCAGTAGAAATAAAGCTTCAAGGCCAGTACCAGCTTGAGCTCTCCTCATTTTTATCTGTGACTCACATATGTAGTGTCTTCATCAATAGAGTCTTACTGCCAAGTTCTGGTGGGTTATCAAGAACACTGGCAATAGCCAATATTGTTTGAGGGTATATTGGACCTCCCTGTTCAACAGTTTCAAAAGAGAGAATCCAGTCCTCACGTTGGAAATTTTAGAGCTAGCCTGTGGTATCTAGTAAGGGCCCTGTCCACCTATTATAGGGTAATAACATTTAAACTCTTTATAATTTAAGAATTTTTAAAATGTGAATCCCTTAACAGGCTCTAGAATTAGCCTACCACTTATTTTCAGACTTTGTAATTTTTGTAAATGGTGGAGGGGTATGTATGCATATTTAGGAGTAATATAAATTAAAGGGAAAAATGTAAATTTCTAAACAGTTTTGGAAGTAACACAGTTTATTTTCAGATGTCATAATTTTGGTATATGTGTGAATATATATTCGTATTTTGGATAATACAAACTGGAGGGAACAGGATCAACAAAACTCGGTCAAAAAATCGACTGAAACAGTAAACTTCTGCCCAAAACATTAAACCTCTGCATAGAAAAATGTTAAAAAGACCGAGAAAAAGATGCAAGACATGTAAGGCAGAATGCATGAGCTTGGGTGGGGACAGGAGCACTGAAGGGGGAATGAGTCTAAATTGGATTCAGAAATGTTGTATGAAATGCACAAAACTTCAATAAAATATTTAAAAAAATAATATATCACAATAGTAGGTTTCCATATGATTTGTTTTCAAAAGCCTTTACTGTTAGTTATCCCCCCATACTTACTTAGCTCTTTACGTTTTAGTTATTCCTTTCCTCATATCTTTATTTCTTTGTTTTTAATTAACATTTTTTTTATGGATTCGCTTGTGCATTCATACACATTTTCCCAATTCAGTTCAGCGCTAGTTCCCTTTCCCTTCCCCCCCCACCCCCCAACCGAGATCATGCATCTGCCAAACTGTCCTGCATAATGCTCTCATTTTTGTTTTTTTTCCAGTTTTTGCTATAAGTGAGAAGCCATGAGTACAAGCATCCTTCATGTAAAACCAAGTTTGCAGCGGTTGTGCCGAAACCCCACAGCCCCACCTTCCAGCGTGGGGTGAGGGTTTGTATGTTCAACAGGTTGATCAGGAGGGTCCAGACACATTGCTGTAGTGTCACCAGTCACCCCAATCGCAGCCCTTACATTCCTACCACGCCCCCCTCTTCCGAGATGATTCCCTGGGCTTAGAAAGGGGCACAGGTGGATGAGGAAGAGATCAGTCCACTCTCTCTGGAGCTGTTGTCTTGGACTCTGGTCAGTCTGGCTGGTTGTTTCCTTTCATGGCTGACAGTTTTCAGAATAAACCTTTCGATACCGTACTAAGAGAAGCACAGCAATGTAGAATATAGGTATTGTAAAACAAGCATTAAATAGTTAGGGGTAGGTTTACTTTTGTTAAGACACATATGTTTAGATTGATAGTTGATCATGAAGGAAATTTTTTCTGTAAATATACAGGGGTCTTAACGTGGCTATGAGATCTCCCTAACCTTAGAGGATGTAGCTTGTGGCACAGCCATGGGGTTATTCCTCCAAGGAGAGAGCCATAGGCAATTAGGATTTGGGATATACAAGATAATGGCTGCCTCTGCTGCACAGTCATTATCCAGACAGTGAGGTGTAGCTGGTTTGACCCGGTGGAGTCTTGCTTGACTCAAGGAGACCCGTATTTGCTTTATTGGTTTAGTGGCCTTTGGTAACACTCTCTGGTGTTCCAGAGGCCATCTGTACACTTGCATGTGTGGTCTCAATACATCTTTCCCATGTTAACGTCAGGTCTTCAGCAGCAGGGCCTTATCGCCCCTCTTCTTGCAAGTATCCCAGTTTAGAGGCAAGGAGCTTACCTTTTGTGGGGCCTTAGATCCCCTGGCCAACATCTCCCTGGTAGAACAATCCATTACTGATGTCAGAGCTCCTGTATTGATATATTTCCTCCCCCCCAGAACAAGGAGAAATATGACGATGATGAGGTTGCTCTCCAACTGTAAATTGGAGACAACTATTATAGAGGTAATCTCTTATAAAACTGGTGAAACTGCCTTCTTTAATTGACTAATAGACATAAGAACTGTGAAAAGGATTATTCTCTGTTCAGAACCAAATATAATACTAAAGTCCTTAAACTATGCACTTAAGCAAAATATATCATACTCTTTATTCTTTACTGTTAGTTATCCCTCATACTCTTTACTCTTTACTGTTAGTTATCCCCCCATACTCTCTACTCTTTACTGTTAGTTATCCCCCATACACTTTATCTCTTTACGGTTAGTTATCTGCCCACACTCTTTCTGCCCTTCCTTCTCAGTCCTCCTGCATTAAACCCTCCCTATTAGTTTTCATATCACATGATTTCTATCCTTAAAGTTACTGACTCATACCTGCTCACACTAATTGCTCAAGCTCTCTAGCACTTTTTTCACTTCAACTACATAATTTCCATTTTATTACAATTTCTAGTCTTTCATCTATTTGAGAACACTTTGCCATCATTCTATTCTTTAGCATAGTTTTACTTAATTATTAGAATTTGTTTACTTATTTTAGAATGCAAGAGATTGAGTCCAAGGCATCATTCCTGTCATGTAAATGTTCTACAACTGTGTGACAGTCCCTGCCTAGGAGAATATACTCATAATATCTCTACTGGCATGAGCTTTTGTAAAATCACTTTTTGTTGTCCTTTCCCATATCTGCCTGTTATATTTTTACTTGTTCATATTTATGATGGTGAGTATTAATTGTCAAAGTGGTACATCCTAGACTCATCTGGGAGACAAGACTCTGACCGTGCATATCAAGGAATTATCTTAACTGTTTGATTAAGATGGGAAGACATAGCCTAAAAATGAGAAGCATCATTCTCTGGATTTGGGGATCTGGACTGGATTAAAAGAAAAATTAAGTAGGTATGGATTCATTCCTCTCTTCTTTTCACTATGGATGTGATGTGACCACCTGTCTAAGTTCCTGCCACCTGGCTGTCCATGCCGTGAAGGACTGAACCTTGGACTGTGAGCTAAGATAATCTTCCTCCCTTAAATTGCTTTTGTAGGGGCATTTTATCACAGTAATAGGAAAAGAAGCTAAAACAGCATGTTTTGTAAAATGTTTTTTACCATAAATGTAACATATGTATACCATACACATCTATTCTTTGTATTAATTTTCTATTGTCTCCAGTTGTTGTTGCTTATTCCTTTTTGTGACTTGGCTACACTACTGTCATGAGTTAACTCCTACTAGGAGGTCCGTCCTCTTACATCCTCACCCCCGGGCCCAGTCTACTGCATTTTCCCCATTACTCAGAGAACCAGAGTTTTATCAGTTCTCTGTGAATCTTCCCGATTTCTTGGTTAATCTGTCATCTGCATGCTTGAAAAATAAAATGCTGTTATCCTCTATTAATCATCAATTGACTGTTTGCTATTTTGAACAATTCTCCCAAGAACACAAAGCACTTCCCATGCCAAACTATTTAAGGTCAGGAAAGGCCAGCCTGTGTGGCAGGAGTCACTGAGGAGGGCTATCCTTTGCTTCCAGTCCCCCATGTTCCATCTTTGAACTTCTACCTAATTTGCTCTTGCTTCATGCTCTCCTAGAATCAAAGATTAAAAAGTAATGCAGTGATTTCAATAGGAAGACAGCTGTAATGGTAAAAATTTCTATGTAATTGTGAATCGCTGGGAAAGTTTTCCAACATGATAGACTCAATGAAGAAGCATTTCATTAAAATGTCTAGTAAGGCTGAAGATGTGGCTCAGTGTTAGAGTGGGCAGCTACCATGAGTAAGCATTCTGGAATTCTCTTCTGAAAGCAATTCTGTAATCATTTCTATTTCAAATAAAAGGACCCTTCAATTATAGCAAACAAATACCCAAAAAGAGTCCCAAAGTTCAGACCAGCTCCTCTCCTGATCTTCTGGCTTTACATGTGATTCTCCCTAGCATTAACACTGGCACTTAAGCTACTCGTCAAATGCTGAAGTCAGAATGATTGAAGCAATAATAACTGAGATTACTTAATACCTATTTTGAGTTATCATACTTCTCCTACTGCATAGGATAATACTGAACAATATTATATGACCCTAGATGTACTTCAGAGTCCTAATGAAATGGTTTGTTGTTACTACAATATAAGAATAACACATGGACAGTCCTAGCTTCTAGTACTAATGTCAATGATAAGAGGGAGGTACTATTTTACTCCTATTAACACATGAATGACTGGAAATGCAAGGCCACAGAGCAGGTGATAGGGAGTGGAGATGAGTCTCTGACCCGTGGATACCAATTCTGTTGTGCTTAATCATCTCATTGTTTTACACTGCTCTAGTTGTTAACCAGTGTTCGAAAAATTCACTTAATGCGGCATTTTTCAGTGTGCACTCCAGGATCCCTCAGGGTCCTCATTACTCTTTCCCCAAGGGCTCATGAAACTATTTCATGTAAGCTATTTTCATAATTCGAGGATATTATTTGCCTTTTTTTCAATCTAATTTCCTCATGGAGGGACTTATACAGGGAAAGCTACATTATTCTTCTGGGGAGTGCTGGGTGAGTTTATACAGCTGCTCCTTGGCTTGCAACAGTGTCCATGCCAGTGGACCCATAAACGAATTTAATATACTTAGCTGAACAAGCTAGCTTAGAGCACCATGCAGCATACAGCATTGGGTGTTTACCCTGTGATTGTATACCCACAGCTCAGAGTCCCACCAGCATGCCAAGACACTATCGTACTGTTGACTGGGAAAGCGTCAGAGCTCAAAAGTCAGAGCACAGTTTCTACTGAATGCTTACAGTTCTCCCACCATTGTAATTTTTAAAAATGAAAGAAAGAATGTGAGCACACCCACTCTGTTGGAGAACACCAGGGTGATCTTTCATCTTTGTTACAGTCACATTAAGCATTGATGGGTGGGTAAAATAAAGGCTCTTCAGGAAGCCTCAGTTCATAAAAATGTAATGTCATAAGAGTAAAAGGTTTAGCTTGAGAACCAGTGGTCCAATTAATGCTTTATGATTTATTTTACACTGTGTGGAACTACAGTTGTACCATTTCTATGTATTTTGTCTTTTACAATTCTGCATGTAAGTGGGATTACAGGGCATTCCCTTCATGTGCATGACTTGTACTGCTTATAAAAGGTTCTCCAAATTGATCCGTGTTATTTTAAGTAGAAGTATCATTTTATGTTTTAAAGGTAAATAATATTCATCGCATATGTATACCATAATATGAAATTGAAACAAACTTGGAAGTCATTAAATCTACATAAAATACAGTTTTGAAATTTTATTGTTTTTAGAAGTAATTCCTTTTAATTTTATATTAGGAAAATGTTATTGTAACATGTATAAGTCAACATTTTTTCTTACTTTGCCTTGCTTATTTTTGAATTTACAGCAATTACTCCAGTAGCTTAATAGCTTTACTTTTTACTTGTATCAAAAAGTTTGGAGGTTTTTATTCAGATATTTATTTATATTGTATTGTGCATTCAATTACATTTTCACAATAGAATTGATTGCAAATGTGAATATTGCTAGCCCAATAAAATTCTAAAGTTAATAAAAGTGCTTTTAAGGAGGATCCTTTCCCTAAATTCATTTTTTCAGACTTTATAAAATAACATTCTATGAGTTTGGGACAGTGAAGGAGTCAATTTCTACAATGGTACTGTTTCACATTTATTCCACAAAAAAGTAAGAATAACAGGTGGTCTGTACTGTTACTAGAGTTGTTGTATTTATTTGGAGTGCAGTAGTTTCATCACACTAATCAAAACTGAATCCTTAGGCAATAACTGGAAGCATATGCCAGAGTGCTACACTGAAGACAGAAAGATCTGGGACATATAAGTAGATGTCAGTGTTTTAAAGATGGCGTTTCTCCCTCTTTATCCAGTTTGTCATAGCATATCACAATTGATATGCCAGAAACAATTGAAGTTTAATTTCTAACCTTTCTGGAGGCTGGAAGCTCAAGATTAAGGTCCTAGAAGGTTTGGCATGTTCTTGGGTCTTGCTTATGGTCTGGTAGATGGGTGCTTTCTCCACATGTCCTTAGCGTTTTTCCTCTGTAGGAAGGCAGGGCTGATGTGCCTCTGGGTATCCACATCTGGAAGTGGTTTTACTCTTCCTTTTATTTAATTTCCTTCAAATGTGCTCACTTTCTGAAGTTCTAGAAGTTAAGTACATCAACATATGAAAGTTTGAAGGGGACAAGATTAAGTCCCCAGAAAGAAGTGCGGCATGGGTGAAGGAGAAATTTTCTGGAACTACCTCAGATATGGGCAAAATAGATTTGAGATTAATCTATGGAGTGTGAATCTATGGTCAAGAAATGGAGAAGTTTCTCCCCTGAAAGTCAGGCCAGCATGCACTAGAACTGTAGGGCAAGGGGATATGTGTGGGAGAAAGGATTTCAGCTATTTCTCCTCTTTCTACAGTTGAAATTACCTGTATATTAAAGTTGGAATTATCAGTTCATATATTACTCAGTGGCTTTTTTGAGAGTGAAACAACCACACATGTGTACATTTGAACAAATGCACTAAGATTTATGTAGGCACTGAGATTTAAATTAAATAGCGGTCACCTGGATGAGTCAGTGGGTAAAAACACTTGCTGCACAAGCCTGGTGACCTTAGATTGATCTCTGGAACCCATGTAAAAGAAGCAGGATATGGCGATGTGCATCTGTACTGCTAGCAAACCTACAGGAAGTTGGGAGGCAGACGTAGGAGAATGACCTGGAAGCAGGTGGATCCCCTAGCCAGAGCACTCAGCAAAGGAGAAAGAGCAAGAAAACCCTTGCCTGAAAATCAAGGAAGAGAACAGATGTCTGAAAGTTGTCCTCTGATCTCCAGTCATGTATCATTGTATGCATACACCCAAACAATATCTATCTATCTATCTATCTATCTATCTATCTATCTATCTATCTATCTATCTTCTAGCTATCTATCATCTATCTATTCATCTGTTTCTCTCACAAATAATAATAATAATAATAACAATAATAATGATAATAATAATAGAAAATCAAACCAAATGAACATGAAGTGGCTTAATCTCTTGGAGCAGGGAATAAATAATGTCTTATTTATTTACTGTGATAGGAGGGAAAGCACTGAGCCATGGGCTGTGGAAAGAACCAGAAAATATCTGATTGGATATGAGAATCACCACATTGTGATTGCTTTCATAGAGTAGTGACCTTTGAGATGAACTTGGAAACTGGGTAGAAATCCTAAGATTAACAAGAATATTGAAACAGATAAATGAAAAATTAGCCATGGGATGAGGTGTGAGAGAGGCAGAGGATAAACAAATGAAGTATGAAGATGGCACGTTAGTGTGTTCTCATGCCACCCTGCAGGGAGCTAGGGTCTTCAGCAAAGACAGTTCCAGAGAAGCCCCTGTAATCTTACAACTTTGATTCTAAACCATACGAGGCACCTACTCACAGGTATTTTGTACTTAGCAATACATGTACAAGATTTTCTCTCATTCTTTTTCTCCATAGTACTTCAGAAGAGCAAAATGTCATAAAGGGAAAGCTAAGGATTTCCCTGCAATTAGAGAAAAACAGTTAAAGAAAGCCTCTCTCTCTTTCTCTTCTCTCTCTATCCCATCTTTCCCTTTCTCTCAGGAGGCACCAAAGCTGTTGGAAGTTGAAAAAAGCCACACAGAAGGATATTTGATGCCAAGCTGGCATGAATCCCAGAACCTTGAATATGTCTTCCAAAAGAGGTTTGACTCTTGGCTATGAAACTGCACTGCATTAGAAGGGAATAGTCTCACCAGTGTGAACATTTTTGCATTGAATTCACCATTTTGCCTCACTCCAAAATAGCTTTTTTTAGTTACTAAAAAATGTAAGGCACCATTCCCTTAAGAAAGGAAAAAGAAATCATCCATGTACCTTTTGAGACTTAAAGTGATGTGATTCTACAATTACCACAGGCTTGGGTGGAACTAACTCACCGGATGAAAAGCAATCCTATTTACTTACTATGCATGCATGCATGGCTGTGCTGTCATCTTGAAGAAAGAAATGAGCAGTCTAAGATGAGACCATCTAGAAGTGCATGGATTTAACATGCTTGCAAGGTTTAATCCATGGCTATGAGTCGGAACTAATTATTACAAAGAGTAACATCTTTACCTGTGAAGGAAATCAGAAAAAAATATTATACAGGGATTAGACATTTTTGTTAGTATCTGACAAGGAAAAGACTAGGCCAGACAGTATGTCCCTGAACCCACACTGTAAACCTTTATACTAAAAGCTGCTTATTTACCAGAAAGTCAGTCTTAACTTGGTGTCTCCTGTATTTATACTCATTCAACTTAGGTCACCTAGTACTAAGTACTAAATTACTAAGATCTCAACTCAGGTCTGTTGTTCAAATATACACAGAGAAACAAAGTGCAGTATTAACAGAAATATATATGATTATATACATATACATTTATATACTATTTCAGAATGTTTTCTTTGCTATGGTAGGTGCTGGCATAGTAAGGCGTATTTGTATTCAGAGCCCTTAAAGCTTAGACTGAGTTCATGCTTTTCCACTTCTCAGTTGTGCAACATTAATCACAAAACTCTCTGGCCTTCAGTCTTATGGTTAGTAACACGTGGACTATTTTACCTTCACAAAAATATAGGTAACACAGTGATCACTGATTTGCACCTGATAATGCATTTAAAAGGAAGTATGGATTATGTCTTTGACATGACATGTCTGAAGGGAGACATGGAATAAAGTCTGAATACACTTTTGATATGTTGATATGAACAGATTAAGCTGTTATATTTCCTAGTCTGCTCTGCATCTGGGAAAACTGAAAAGAAACCCTGGCTCCTAAGAAAGCCTGACTCTTCCCTCTTGTGGGGCTAGGAGGAGGTTCAAACAATGGGAATCTTCATCTAGCCCCATCCACAAGCCACAATGAAAGAGAAACTCTGAACCAACCTCCTGTCTCTGAACTGTCACATCCTTTTAGGACCAGAGCCAACCTCTGCTCTCCTCAGACTCACTTATGCCCTAAAAGTATCTTATTCTCTCTCTCCCTCTCCCTCTCCCTCTCCCTCTCTCCCTCTCTCCCTCTCTCCCTCTCCTCTCCTTTTCTACTCTGTATGGTGTGTGTGCGCACGTGCGCGTGCGCGCGCGTTTGTGTTGTCTGCAGCATTAATATCTGAGTGAAATTTTGGATGGGGATCTGTTTTAGTGTTTTCTGTTATAACTGAGTAGTACAGACTGACTAGTTTATAAAGAATAAACCTATTCACCTCAAGATTCTAAAGACTGGGAAGGTTGAGACTGAGGTAGACATGTCTATGGAAGTTCTATCCAGAGACTACTTTGCAGAATCCAAGGTGAGGAGTATCATCATGTGGTGTGAGGGACTGATTGTCATAGATCAGATTTCTCCCCCTTTTCTCATGAAGTGGCCTTTTTATGTGATAAGGCCTTAGCTTTATGAAATTATTTAACTTTGATCTCCTTCCAAACACCCCACCTCCAAATACCATAGTCAGGCTGATTTTATCCTTATAATTCTTCACAAGGGGATCAATTATAAAGTAAGTTTTGGTGATGACATTCATTCTGCCACTTTGGAGTGTTCAAAGTGTATGAAATGATAGTATTAGTTATCCAATTAGAGATGAGAGAACTGGGACTTAAGCAAAATAATTAACTTATCCCAAAATCATACAAGTTAGGAAATTACAGATCTGACTTGATAATCTTCATTGTCAACCTCATGCAATTTAGAATCACCCTGGAGGGATTCTAATCACATTGAGGTGATTCTTATCCATACTTTTGTATTGGTCTATGAGGGCTTAACTGAATAGAGAAGAACTTTCCAGAATGTGGGGAACACCATCCCTGGACTGAAGTCCAGGAATGACTAAAAAGGAGAAAGCAAGCCGAGAAGAAGCATGCGACTCTCTCCTTCCTGCCTGGATCCACGTGGCCAGCCACCTCACATTCCTGTGGTAGTGCCCTCTCTGCCATGATGATGATGGAGCACACTCTCAAACAGTGAGCCAAAAAAGCCCTTTCTCCCTTCCTTAACTTGCTGCTGTCAGGTATTTTGTCACAGTATAAAAACAAGTCACTAATACAGAGCCCCAGATTAACCAACACTCTATGGTGTAAAAAAGATGAAGTGATAGATGGAACTAAAAGCTGTTATGCTAAGTGAAGTAACACAGAAAAAGAAATGATGTATGGTATCCCTCATTTGTGGATCCTAGCACCAAATCCTTATGTACTCTGTCATTTTGGTACATGTGTGGCAAATGCCTATTTTGGAGTAATATAAAATTAAAGGGAACAACAACAACAACAACTACTTATTCAAAGATCTGACCAAGACAGAAAACTTCTACATTGAAAAAGTTAAAAAAGACTAAGAAAAAGGTGCAAGACAGGATTTAATGTGTGTGGCAGAATGCATGCACTCTGGTGGTCGGGCAGCATGGATGGAGAAATGGGTCTGAATTTGATTGGGAAAGGTTGTATGAAATACACAAAAGATCAATAATTAAAAAAAAAGATAAGGTGAGGAGATCTGTGTAACAATATGCATGAACAATGTCATATTTAATGTCCCATAAATATGAGCCTTATCTTAATAGAATGAAGTCGGTGTGTGTAGATATCTCCATTGGAATCAGAACATTTATTCCTACAATTAAATGATTTTATTTAATAACAAACAAACCACCTGATACTGGCAAACACACAGTACTTTACAGAGAATGCACAGCTTCTTCCAGTGCAACAAAAGTTTATTTTCCTCTTATGTCTTTTACCCCTTGCTTGATTGCTAAACACTGCTCTCTGGCTGTAGCAGTGGTAGCTCACACCTATCACCCGTATATGGTGTGCCTAACATATACTGCTTGAGACTTGTGGGATGTTCCTTCCAATATCTGAGAAATGGAGGGTCTGTTGAGACACTTAGGAGTCCTAGTGTTCTCTGACTCACTGTGTGTAGTACAAAGAAACCCACCCTTATCAGATCATGGCATCTCCCTGATTTACCATGAAATACATTGTAAGGATAAGCTGGATTGCAGGACTGGATGTCTAGGGAAAACACTGGATTTTGTCACAGAAAAACAATAATCACAATTACCAAAGCTATTTGCCCTGAATGTCCTTCTGACTCTGTTAGTTGGAAAATATTTGTGGGTTTATGGTGAAATGATAATCATGGTTAAACATGCTATAAAGAGAATTTTATAAAAGATTGTGTGGCTTATGCTCACAGCATCAGGGAGTGTTCGATCAGTCTTCCTAAGAGCCACAAAATTGTTACTTCTGCTTGTTCTATTCTACTGATGGGGCTATTTCACAGAGTAGTGAGCTCACACCCCACACCCTGTTCAAAATGCTTCATATGCAAGCACAGTGCTCATTACTGTCTTGTGGAGAAGGTGTGATTAGCACACCCCCTTTTTAGTTAGTTTTGAATGAAGGAAGATACATAAGGAAGCTGTGCCCATACTATTTTGGTGCATGGTTTCTCAGGAAGAATTTGAACCCAAGACTTTATGACTCCCAACAGAAGCTGTTCTTATCCTCCATTTGGGGCATCTAATTGTCCTTAAATATCATTTTTGTCTCCTAGTTGGAGGGATCTGAGTCCCAGAGAACTGTAACTTGTCATAGAATGAAGAGCACGGATTCATCAGACTTTAGGTTTTCCTTGCTACAGTAAAATACTTGAGCCCATGTTATCTCAAGTTAACTAACAGTAAAGCATGGGGTCTATATCTTTGGTGGCGTCTTTCTAATCCCAAATAAGTAAAGGTCCTCAGCTTGGGAAAGACAGTTTTCAAGCTGCATTTAGGGAAAGTTGAAACTCTGAAAGGGAAGCTGGGAGTGTTCTCGGGGTGAGTTACTTAAGCTTAGCGGAATCACTCTATCATTTTCTATTTTCTCCTCCTCCCTTACAATTTTCCCTGAATATTTTGGTTAATTTTCAAGCAGGACCAGATACCTGTTCATTTTGAGACAAGCTGGTGCCACATTATACAAGTCATTTAGCACTCTCAGGTGGTTTGGTGAGGATCTGCTCACCTACCTACATCTCTCCCTGGACTGCAGGCAACTGAAGGGGTGTGAAGAGCACTGTGCTTCATTTGAAATCTCACGTGAAATCTCACATTTCTCGGGTAACAGGCACTTGAGGGAATGATAATGATTGTACAGATGGTGACTGACAGTGAATTACCACTAGTTGTGAATGCTCTTATCTCTTTCATTGGCAAGGGAGAAAAAGAGGAAAAAGTTGACACAAGGGGCCTGAGGTTCAGGGAAGCAGCTTGGCTGAGCCAGGGTACCCGGATGAAGATATTCATCTTTCATAGGAAGTTCCATAAAATTTATACAAAGGAGAAAATGACAGCAAGTAGAAAATGTGATGTTACTTATTTTAATTTTCTATTTATGAAGTATTTAATTTATTATTTTTATTTTATGTGAATTGCCTGCATGTATGTATGTGCAGCCCTGTGGTACAATGTCCACAAAGGACAAAAGAGGGTATCAGATCCCAGGTAACTGGTTTTCAGCCACCATGTGGAGCTGGGATTCGAACCTGGGTTTTCTGCAAGAACAGCTAGTGCTCTTAACAGCTAATCTGTCTCCCCAGCCTCAAACAATGTTTATAAATAGATTATTTGACTATAGACATTTCTCCTGAACACAAGAGCATCATACTGATTTATTCCAGCATACAGGATACTTGAGGACTTCAAATCTTTGATGCTTTCTGTGAAACAAAGTATGTGTTCAGTGAATGTTCTTTCATGTATAGAATATCATCAATGATATTCCCAGGTGATGCTTACAGCAAGACATGCAACTTCTGAGGATGGAAAAAATTTTCCATTCAAAATATTCCTTTTAAAAATATTTTTATTGAAGTTTTGTGCATTTCATACAAGATTTCTGAATCTAATTTAGAGTCATTCCCCTTTCTGTGCCCCCACCCTAGTTCATGCATTCTGACATACATGTCTTGCATCTTTTTCTCAGTTTTTTTTTTTTTAAAGTTTTTTCTATGCAGAGGTTTATTGTTTTGGGCAGAAGTTTACTGTTTCAGTCAGCTCTTTGACCCAGTCCTTTTGTTGTTGTTATTGTTTGGTACAATTTGTGTTGCTCCCTTAAATATGCCTATACATCACACCTTTACCAAAATTACATTGTCGGAAACTAAACTGTATGTTAGTTCCAAAACATGTTTAAGAATTCACATTTTTCCTTTTAATTTTATATTACTATAAAACAGTAACCTTCAGAATAAGAATGAGGTGTATGTGAGGGCTGGGGACACTAAGTAAAATAAGAAATGACTGTAATACTTTCGCTGTTTTACATCATGAGGTATTTTGCTAAGTGGCTTAAATGGAAAATATTTTTAGAAATGGGAAAGGTTGACAGACATGATGGAGCTTAGCTGAGGAAAGTGATGGAGGTAAATCCTCAGTAGTATTGTAGGACAAAGTATTAGCAACTCTTGGATTCATACTAGGGTGTCCATACATATTCAAGTCATTTTTTTTCTTCCAATGCCAGCATATTATATTGCAAGTTCATATCTGATTTTCTGTCTGTTCTTATATCTAGGTCTCTTTAGGAATTTATAATTTCAAACTGTATTGTTCTCCGCACTGGGTAACACTGAATATTTAGGGTGCTAAGAAATCAAAATTCTGAAGTTGTCCCGAGGCTCCTGCTGTGCACATGCCCTGAATGTATGAATGGGGGAGAAGCCTGTGCTGCGGGATACACAAATCTTTCAGGAAAAGGAAATAATTACAAACAGGAAGTGACAGCAGTAAGGGGTATTTGTGGATATGCAAGGGAGACTCTCCTGGGTGTTTCACTTCTTGCTGATAAGAACAATGAAGCAAAATAATTAACTCATAGATATGCAAAAAGACAGAATGATAGGAGATGACTGCAAATAGTATAAACTCTGACAATACAGTTTTGTTGACGATGTACAATCATAGCAACTCTGATACTTCCTGCTACAAAACCAGGAAATATATTTGCAAACCATTGTGCTCCTTAGAAATTGTATGAATGGGTAAAATTACTTCTCTGGGCCTTTTCTTTGTTTTTAAATGTGTTAAAAGGAGAATAACTAATGATACTTGTATAGTGTCATTTTAAGGATTGGCTATAATCTGTTAGGTCCTGGGCATCAATATAGGATGAATAAACATCAGTGGAATTCATGGTGGTAATCAAATAGCATGACTAAACAAGGGAGAAGTGAGTAAATCTGGGTTATGTTTTGTTTTGTGTTTTTTTTTTCTCTCTTTCCCTTTAGAAATACTGCTATCAACAGAGCTCATATTAATCAAGAGAGTCTTCAGTGCTGCTCCAGAACTCTGGATGGTCATAAGGGATTACCTTACCAGCATTCTAGTTTGAGTTGGAGGTGCACGGAAGACACAGGAAAGTACCTGGGAAGATGCACTCCAGGCAGTGCAATCTACTAGACTTCACTTTTGTTAATTTTGTTTCTAGAAAAAGAACTTACCTATTTTACATGTTCCCCATTGGCTAAGAGGTTTAATGAGGTATGAAGCACTGGGCACGCAGAAGAGCACAGTAGGATCCATTGTCTTGCTTGAGCAATTTTTTCCAATGGTATCTAGTAAGAGTAGCACACTTGAGAAATAGGAGAAGTTGTGAAAATTGAGAGATGTCTAACTGTATCCACATGGGACTGATATCCTTTGGATGGAGGGATTTACCACAGCCCTAGTGGCCAGAAGGTGAGTGGACCTTAATGGTGATAGGATAGCAGCCTGTTGTAAGATGTAAATAACAATAATCAAAGTAGTTAAAGATAGCATAGGGTACTAAATATGGGTTATACGTTCCTGAGAAATATGAAAGAATGGGAAACTACTCAAAATTTTCACTTTAGGGAGAAAAGAATAATATTCAGTTATATTACTCTAAAAATACTTTCAGTCTGAAGATTCAAGAACTTGAGTGAGCTATTTACATGGCATTTCATTTTCATTCTGTTAAAATCTCAAATAGATTATTTCAGGCAAATGGTGGCCAAGCACAGCAGTGGACAAAATGGCCACTGGAACCATTTGAAACATTCTCCTAAGTACAGCGATTCATTGCTTTTTTTTTTTTTTTAAGTAGTAAAGCCTCATCTCAAGGTGTATCTTGTATTTTAAAAACAGCAATAATGTCTGTGTCCTTCCTTAGTTGAATGATTTGCTACAGGTATTATGAATGATTCAGGTACACTCTTCAAGTATTTCATGCCTATGTGAAGGTTAGTTGGTACCTTTAATTACTTTTGATGAAGAATATTGTTACATGACTCATAACCACCAACTTTGATATACTTGTAGGAACTTGAGAGCTAGAAAACTATATTCAGGAACAGAGAATTCTGAATTATTTAAATGTTACTCATTATTATACATTTGCCTTTCAACAATGTATTTTAAAAGAGACCTTTATGGTCATCAAGTCTAGAGAGAATTATATCAGTCACAAATAAGGAGAATCAGTTATGCAATACTGTCAGGTGAGAACTTCCAGAGAACCGCAAAACATTTTATATGAACTATTGTTTGGGCTCCACTTTAATGGGTGATTGGAACATTCTGGCAGTCACGTACATTCCCCAAAGAGGGCAGCAATAGTGGCTACCCTGGCAACCACATGTGCCTTCTGAGTACTTCTGCTTTGAGCGTTCTGGTAATTCACCATCCTTGGGAAAATGATGCAGCTCAGAAACAAACTCATTAGCCCTCTTATGCACCTAATAAGAGCTTTGATAACTACAGACTTCAATCTAGAGTTCCCTGTAGAGTAATTCTCATTTTTCTAGCCTGTCATCAGATAACATTAATGTCTCAGTGAAAAACAATTTTCTTTCCAAATTGTCTTTCAGGTAGCTGAAAGTAAGAATTAGGCCACTTATTTGTCTGATTTTCCTAACCAGAGATAATAGGCTTGTAAGGAAAATAAAATTTCGTAATTATACATATCAAATGTCTAGCATGTTCTCTGGAAAGGTAAATTATATGTTGTTATGCAAACATACAATAGGGAGAATTTCTCAATTACTATGTAATGAATATGCTGAGTGCTGAAAAGAAGAATTTGAAATTGTGATTATAATATCCTAATATATGACATTCTGGTGACGTTAATTGAACTCTTCAAAATAAGCTTAAAATCCTCATCTGTCCCCGCCCCTACATATATTATGTGACAAGTTCTAAATAATCACACCTGCTCTTAAGGAAATCTAGAAATCTTTACATTGGATATTCTAGCAATGCCTTCGATGAACCATTAAAAACTATTTCAATGATCATAAGATCTGATTCACAATCACCAAAAAATCATATGTAATTAATATCAGTAATAATACAAAACACAGTTTTTATTATTGAGAGAAATTTATTCATTCAATGGTATAAAGCCATCACTATGCTAATATGATTCTAAGAAGTTTAACAGGTCAGTTGGTAAGTCAGGAGTGTGTGCCACAAACAAAAATATTCAAAGATAAAATTATATTTAAGCCTATGAATGATGATACATACATAAGTAATCTGAATGTTTTAAGCCTTTCAACAAGTATAAATCAAAGCACATTACATGTTTAGGCTTTGGAATTCAGCTCAGATTCTAGTTGGGCTTTGTGTTGATTATCCTTTTCCAAACTGTTCAAAGACATCATCAATCAGCGTTGTGAGCATTAGAATGAGTATTAAAGTCAGCACACAAGTAGATTAGAGTCCATTCATGAGAAGAAGAAATGCATATTGTGATTTATTCCATTAGTCTTACTTTTTGAAGACATTGCAGATTACAGCACCATTCTCCTGCATTAGTGCAATGACATCATTGTGAAGAATAATGCTAATGTCTGTATTTAATAGAAAATCTGTGCAATGATAGAGACCAAATATGAAATCTTCAGATCAATATGGTTCTGACATCTTCTGAGTACTGGCCATGCTTGGCAGAGGCTGAACCAAGTCTTAGCCAAGGAAAATATATTGGCAAGACTATCCTGATAATTAAATGATAAATGCCCTTTATAGATTTTTAATGTTTCACAATCATGATCTTGCGAGTAGTTAGTTCTTGTGGCTTTGGCTCATTACAGATTATAGTTTTATTCCAGCTAACTATGAAATGAAAGGTAATAATGATGATCCTATTTTTCTTTTTCATTTTTTTCTTTGGTTGCTTTTCACACCACTCTCATTTCCTTAATGCAGACATATATCAAGGTATTATCACTGTCTATCATTTTATAAGGTGCTGATACTCAGGTTGAATCTAAAGTCTAAACAAGCAAAAACGACTGCCATGATGGCTCATTGTTTAAGAGCATGGCTGTTCTTACACAGGACCTGTCCCAGCACCCATATGGTGACTAACAGTCGTCCATAACTCCAGCTCCAGAGGTTCCACTGCCTTCTTCTGACCTCTGTGCACATTGGCATGATATGGGTGCACTTACATACATGCAAACAATGCACTTGTACACACAAAATTAAAACAATAAAACATTTTTTTAAAGTAAATCAGCCGAGACACAGCTTTTTAACCTTCCAATATGGACTGAGGACTCATGTCTCTCCAAGAATCCTCCAAATCTTCAATGCCAGATGGGGACTACTGAAATACCCAGCTTGTGGACTAAACAGCTAAGGGGATGTCAGCCTCGTCAGAATATAGACTGCCATTGTTGAACTATCTGGGCTGTATCATGGAGGCCAGTGCAGGGGGATTGAGACAGGGCGCATGCTTACTGGAGTTCATTTGGGGGACCATGGGAGGGAAAGACCCCAATGTGGAACAAAAGTGCAGGATTGATAGTTGTTTGGGATTGCCAATGAGGAAACTTTGAGCACTTTCTTAAGGAAAACATGACATCTTTTAGGAAAAAAATATCCTCCAATTCAAGTGATATGTATATGTATGTATATATATTTATGTTTATAACTATATATAACTATATATATCTATATATATATAGTTATATACACACACATACTTGTAGCAATACAAGTTGGAGGGAGACAACAAACAAAGAACTGAAAAAAAAGAAACTCTGGAAAACTCAAAAAAGATACAGGACATGCATGGCAGAGTGGCAGGGACTCGGTGTGGGTGGTGGCATGGAAAGGGACAGGCAATTCTAGATTACATTGAGAGATGATGTATGTGACTGATGGCAAAAGTAGATAACACATAAAATATAATATAAAAATTTAAAATAAATAATTTTTTTTTTTATGTATCAGTTTTTATTATATGGCATTTTTTTTTCTTTTTTGGTCTTTTTTTGGTCTTTTTCTTTTTTTTTAAATTAGTTTTTTTGATGCTTTGTGCATTTCATACATTTTTTCCATTCAGTTAGGCTTATTTCCCTTTCCCCTCCCCCACCCACCCCCACCCCATCCCAACGCATCATGCATGTCTCCATAACCTGTCCTGCAACTATTCTCTCAGTTTTTTTTTTTCATTTTTAGCTATAAGTGATAATCCATGAGTACAAGCATCCTTCATGCAAAACCTATCTGCAGGCTGTTGTGCCCAAACACCTACAGCCCCACCATCCAGTGGGGGGTGACAGGTTGTTTGTTCAATCAAGTTGATCAAATGAGTGTCCAGACTACATTGCTGTAGTTTCACCATTCACCCCAATCGCAGCCCTTACATTCTACCACGCCCCCTCTTCCGCAGGTTGTTCCCTAGGCTTAGAAAAGGGGCACAGGTGGATGAGAGGTAAAACAGTCCACTCTCTCTGGAGCTGTTAACTTGGACTCTGGTCAATTCTGGCTGTTTCCTTTCATGAGCTGACAGTTTGTCCAGGAATAACCTTTCGATCCTACTAATGAAGAACAAGCAATTAGATATATAGGTATTTAAGCAGCACAGGGTCTTCATATAGCCCCAGCTGGCCTGGAACTCACTCTGTAGACCAACTGGCCTTGAACTCAATCCACCTGCCTCCCAAGTGCAAGGATTAAAGGCTTGCACCACCAGGCCCAGTGGCCCCTAAATTTAATAGATTGATGGTACCTATTAAATTTCATCCAATGATTGTCCTTACAGGATTAGAACAAGATCAATGATATGGAATAAATAAAGTATAAAACTTGGGCCAGTCCTAACAATGATATTAAAATAATAATGAAAGCATTTAAACTTTTTTCTTATGATATACCAGACTGAAATACTTGTCCCACATGTTTCTCCTTGACCATGTGAGATGATATTTGCTCTTCCTGACTTGTTGTAGAAATTGAAAACTGAAGCTAAGGCAGCAACAGAATATATCAAGGATAGCATATTCCTGCTGGTCAGTATCAAGATACTGCTGTATCAGCCTCTAAGACTTCTGCTTGTAACCTCACATGTACAAACGTCAACTTCCTGGGGTCTGCATGGAAGCGTCGGTCTATAGAAATTTCATTTTATCAAGTATGTCTTCTTGCACCCTGATGCCCCTGGAACCAGCCAGGCAGCATAGTGCCCTGGTTAGATGAGTAGGAAGGCAACGGAAGAAAAAAAGAGATGAAAAAGTTCTATCTTATTCATATTCATTTGACTACCAAAAACTCTGATTTGTAGTACAGATTTATGGTATTCAAACTAGAAATGTTTAAAATTCTTCAGAAATCATGTAAAAATTTCAAAAAAATCCATTTTCTTTTCCAAGGAGCATTTGTTCTCACATTTTATCATGCTAATTCATTGGAGCTGTTAGTATAAACAAAAGCAATTGATGTTATCTGCTGGGTATAGCACTATTTCATTCATAAGAATATTAAATTATTTTAGGCAAAGTAGCTGTGTCAAAGTGAATAGAAATAAAGGGAAAGTGGTAATTAGACTATGTTAAAATATAACTTCCAAGGATATTAAGTATGTAAGAGCTCATCCATGAAAAATTAGGCTGCAAGAGGTTAAACCATGTATTATTTTGTAAGATATTGAATAACCCTCATGAATAAATACTACTAATAATGGTAACTCTATAATGTAATGCTAAGATATTGAGAATATTTTTTACTAAAATTTTCCTACTTCTATATTGATCCTTTTCCATGACCAAACCCTAAATAATGAGTATATTGTGTTGTTTATCAATCAAATTTTGATTTTATATTGTAATGCTAATCATATAAATACTGAGATTTTAAGTTTTTTTTTCCTATTTTTGGGAGGGGTCGTTTCGAGACAGGGTCTCCTTGTAGCCCCAGCTCTCCTGGAACTCACTCTGTAGACCAGGCTATCCTTGAACTCACAGAGATCCACCTGTCTCTGCCTCCTAAGAGCTGGGATTAAAGGTGTGTGCCACCATGCCCATCGAATGAAGGCTTATTCATGTGTCAGGCATTTTGCTATGTGCTGAGGTTATAAATAAAGAAAGGTGGCACACGCCTTTAATCCTAGCACTTGGGAGGCAGAGACAGGTGGATCTCTGTGAGTTCAAGGACAGCCTGGTTCTCAGACAGTCGTAGTCCAGGTCATGTTCTGGGCTTCTACAGGGAGACGTCTCTGTCTCTATAAGTATCTAATAACTATATATAATAATAAAGATCATATAATAATATTAATGAAATTATAAGTATAATAATTAAAAAATTCCTGTTAGCAATATGTAATATCTTACAACCTAATATTTGAAGAAGTATAAAGCATAGGATATAAACCCTGTCCCATTGACACAAGGAGCCCAAAGGGAACATGAGCTTATTACAGTGAACCAGGTGAGGGACAGAGCATCTTAGAAGGAAGTATACACTGTTGGATCTCGCATCCTTGACTTGAGTGCAAGTGCCATTTGGATTTCTCTCGAAGTTCTGCTCCAGTTCTTTCCCACTTTCTTTTGTTTTTGTATTTTTTCTCTAAGGCTGGTCTACTTTGACATTTTACATACTTGTAATACTATTTGCAGAAAATTCTTAGTTGCTAGAGAAAACTTTGAATGCATTTCGAAGTAAAGACTGTATCCCAAGCATTGCTTGGCCCCAGGGTTGAACAGATAAAACTACTGGCACTCTGCATTCCTTTTACTATATTTGAGCCTGTTGGGGAAATAACATACATCAGCAAACCATTCACAGGATGCAAACCATTCACAGGAAGCAAGGCATCAGTGCCAGAGTTTACAGAGTGATTTTAGAACTGAGAAGGAGATTGAACTGAACGGACATCATCAAGATAAGCTCAAGAACCTAACAGAGAAAGACACAGATTTAAACTGATGATTAAAAATTTCACAGCATTTGTTTGAAAATAAGGCTTGACCAGAACCTGTAAGGTGAAGGTAAACAGAGTTGGAAAAGTGAGGAATGGAGGCAGTTGAACAGTATAGAGTGATTGAAAACTCTTAGTATCCTGCAGTATTAAACTACATGATTCTTATACCCAGAAGTGTAGGGAGCCTGGTTTATAGGAGAACACAATGCCAGATCTAACTCATATGGGGCATTCTTTGAAGATCCAAATGCAGAAACCTTGGCGTGGTTAAAAATTCAGCCCTGCATTTATAATTGACAAGTGGACATAAACTGGGATTTTGAACTTAATACACCTCCAGGATAGTGTAAAACCTTTTCCCAAGTCTGCTTCTTTTCTTAGGGAAAAGTGATTCTGTAAAACTGCAAAACACACATGAGAAATACTCAGGTTTGAAGTCCTAGAGTCATATCCATAGGCCCTGTCTCCCCAGGTCTGTATATTCCAGTTGTTTGCTGTGATATTGCAAAATACAGTCAGCTCTCTATTTCTATGGCTTCCACATGTGTGGAGTTATTCATAAAACAAAGGATTGAGAATACATTTTAAATTTTCAGTACCAAGCATATACAGATGTTTACTTTGTCGGTATTCCTTAAATGATGCAGTATATCAACTATTTACACAACATTTTACAATGTGTCATATATTATAAGTAACCTAAGGATGACTGAAAGCCTAAGGTAGGATGTACTCAGGTTTTATGCAAGTATTCTCCACTTTATATAAGGAATTTCACTAATCATACTGGAACCCATATTTAGCATACAGTAAGAAATTACATTTGTCTAGGGATAAGATAGAGGTAGGGCTTTCTCTAGAATCTATGACCTCTCCAGCTAAGTGTATTTACCACATATGGGTTTTCTCCCACTGAGATGGGTTTAAATCCAATTAGATAGCTTTTGATACTATCCCTAGACAAATCAAATTTCTTACTGTATGCTAAATATGGATCCTTATAGTTACAGACAAGTTTACCATTCACCACTCATCAAAGAAGCTTATTTATAAGAGAGATGGAAACTATTACAAGGTTCTACAACTGGTCACACACAAAAAAGAATAGATGTCTGAGAGATGTCCAGCCCTAAGTGACACAATGGAGCCTCTATACCTGTGGAACAGGGGATAGAGAGAATACTAATGTATCTCTCAATTCTCACTATGGAAGCTTCTTCATGCATCAGAGTGTGATGTACACAGAAGGCCACAACTGCACAAAATGTAGAGAATAAGAGATTTCAGAGCATGTGTCCCTGGATAGGACTACTATCTTTAATTTCACCACCCTCATGGCTCAGGGACAATTTCAGAAGAAGAGACAGAAAGATTGTTAGAGCCAGGGTTAGTACATGATCATGAGACAGTCTTCCAGGCCTCTACGAATTTGCTCACAGGAACTTACAGCAATGGGGTCAGCATGCACAAGACCCATGCAAACTCAGTCAGACAAAAACCTAGCATAGAACTGAGGAAATGGGGAGCAGGTACCAACCTTAGCCAAAGGACTAATGGTAGATGATTAGTGCTGGATGAGGAAGAATTAGTCTTCTTTAAGGGAGTGACTCTAGATAGGCTGAATGAGCTTGCACTGTGGGATTGTGGGCAGATGAAAGTTGACTAGATATACTGTGATACAGGATGTGTGTAAATAGGGAGGAACCTGTTTTTTGGCTCTATATCTCTGAGGCCAAACCTCCACTAATATCCTAATGGAAATGGATGTCTCCTGAATTGTTCCATCAATTCAACTCTCTCTCTTTTTCTAAGTTCTTCATGCTGTTGTCCAGGCCAAAAATATGTCTTTGTTCAACACATTTCCAATTCAATGTCTTTGGCGTGACAGACCTCATAAAATTTACAGACCTCATGAAACTTCATTGTAGAATTTTTATTTGACATTCCATAACACCAACCATGATTTACATCTTATTTTTCGAGGGATCTTACCATATATATATATATATATATATATATATATATATAGAAATAANTTCTCTGCCTGGATTAATATGGAGGGTTGAAATCTTTGACTAAAGAGCTTTGCAACAGGACTAGAAAGGTGGCTCAGTGGTTAAGAACACTTGCTATTCTTCCAGAGGATCCAGGTTCAATTCCCAGTACCCACATGGAGACTAACAATTGTCCAAAACTCCAGTCCCAGGGGATCTAGTGGGCCTTTGGACACTCACCTACATTCAGTCAATACACTACATATAAAATAAAGAGCTCTAACAACTGAGAACAAAATTATATCCCAAGTTACTTTATTTTTCTTAGTAGATCCTCTACTTGCATCTTTCTCTTGAAAACTCAATTTTTTCTCTCTTATGGTCATTAGCTCAATACAAGTTTCTATATAATAATCTGTTATAAATTCATAACCCACTCTATTTTGAGTAGAAAAGAAACTTTGGAGGAAATTATATTTGCAAGAAGTGATGTGTATTAGCAAGCTATTCAAATGAATCAGATATAACCTGAACTCTTTCATCTCTATATTTCTACTATCTAGATAATATCACTCTTAAATTTCTCAAAGTAATGTGAAAATATTGAAACTTAAAATAATTCATGTCACAAGTGCCTTTGATTTAATTTGGGACACTTTTAGAAGGAAGCTTTTGTATTTGTCATAATCTTTGAAGAACTTGAAAATAAAATTCTTGCTTGGTTTGCCATTTTCAGAGACCACCAAAAGCAAATTTTCCAAAGATCTCCAGAATGATCACCCAACTACATTCACAGCTCTGCTGTGTTTTTCTCTGCAGATAGTCCAACTCTTTTTCTGAAATTAGGTTCTATATTTAAAATGAAGAACAAAAATTGAGGTTTTGCATCGTATGCAATATGTCCTCTGATTCTATATTTCAGTTGATTGGACCCTGTAAATCAGGCTTCCTCTCTTATGTTTTCTGCATCTTCCCCCAGAGATAGGATGTAGTCATCAAAAACAGGGTTTGAGGCCACAGGAGGAAGCACAACATAGCAGGCTTTTTTTCTAGACCAACTAACTAGTAATAACTATGACTACATGTCTTGGTTTAACCTTAAAGGTCATGTGTTGATTTCAGTTATTTGGGTATTGTTCATATTTGGAATGGGCTGTGGTAAACAAGGCACTTTAATATGCTGACAGATAACTATAGCAGTAGTGTATTAATCACTTTTCTGTTGCTGTGATAAAACCACCATGACCATGGGGACATATAAAAGGAAGAGTTTATTTGAATCCATTCTTCCTTTCAACTCATCCCATTCAGAATATGTATTAGTCACTTTTCTGTTGCTATGATAAAACCACCATGACCAAGGGAACTTATCAAAGGAAGAGTTTATTTGAGCTTATGATTGACTGTTTCAGGGAACTAGAATCCATTGTGGTGGGGAGGCATGGTATCAGGGGCTGGAGCAGAAAGCCAAGGTTCACATCTTCCATTGAGCACAGGAAGGAAAGAGAGAGCAACTGGAAACTAGCAAGGTTTGTTGAACTCACTAAGCCCCGCCCCCAGTGATGTAGTTCCTCCAGCATGGCCACACTTTCTAAGACCTCCCAAACAGCGCCACCAACTGGGGACAAAAATGTCTGAATATTTGAAACCTTTGGGAGAACATTCCCATTCACACCACATTCCACTCCCTGGCCCCCATAGGCTCATGAACATATAAAATGCAAAATGCCTTTAGTCCAACCTTAAAAGTCCCCATAGTCTTTACCAGTCTCAATACTATTCAAAGTCTATAGTTCAAAGTCTCTTTTGAGGCCCAGGCCAGTCTCTTAACTGTAAGCTCCTGTCAATTCAAAAGACAAATAACATACTCCCAACATACAGTAGAACTGAATAGACTTCTCCATTCCAAAGAGGAGGAATAGAGGCATAGTGAGGAAATACCATACCAAAACAAGATTGAAAACCAGCAAGGCAAACACTAAGTCCAGTAGCTCCATGTAAGACTTCTGGGACTTTACTTCCAAAGGGCTTAGATGGCTCATCTTTTCCAGCTTTGCTTGCAACATACATCGCTTCCTTAGGTTGGTACCACTCCCTGTATGCAGCTCTCCTTGGCAAATATCTCACAGCTCTGGCATCTCAAATATCTTCTTGAGGTCTCTGCTGCCAACCAGGCTTCACCTTCACAGCTTCACACAATGGCCTATCAGGACCTTCTTTATGCAGAGACAACCTTGCTGCAATATGCCTGACCTCATTGGCTCTCTGAAACCATGGAAGAAGAACTGATGACCCCTTCACTCTTGTATCCTTTATGACTCTAAACCTAGCACCACATGAATGAAACTGTCGAGTTTGGCTGCAAGTTTGGTATGGACCCTGGCCTGCTTCAACCACATTCAAAACTTTTCTTTGCCCTGGACTTGTCAGAGCAGAAAACCCAATCAGTATTTTCTGTTCAAAAGTTGCAGGTTTAGCTGTGTGTGGTCTTGCCCTGAAGGTACTTTTTCTATTGTTTACTTGTAAATCTCTAGGCCTCTCCTTAATCACTTTAATCTCCTTAGGGATCCTCTCCTTCATCTGCCTTGGCTCCACCATTAATCTTCCTAGTGCACTTTTCCAATCCAATCTGTATATTCTGAATTTCTTTCTGCCCCATTTGCTCTTTTTCACTGTATAGCTGTATAACAATCATCATCAATAGCTACGCCACCATTTCTACATTGGGGTGTCTTGAAATATCCTCTGCCAAAGAAACTTGTCCACTGCTTTTCAACGTAGCCTCAGGTAAGCATTTGGGCTGTGGGCAAACTCCAGCCAGACTCTTTGTCAAAATATCCTAGTTGCTGCTTAAGTCCTTATTTTCCTGTGGAACTGCATTTTTCTCAGCACTGCTTTCTTCCAGGCTTCTACTAGAATGGCCCATTAAGCTCTGATTACAGCAGTCAACAGCTTTTCTAGCCCAAAGTGCTAAAGTCTTCCACATTTCTTCAAACACCCACATGGTCAAGTTCGTCACAGCAAACAGCCCCCTCTATGGTACTAAACCCTGTATTAGTCACTTTTCTTTTGCTGTGATAAAACCAACATGACCAAGGGCACTTATCAAAGGAAGAGTTTATTTGAGTTTACAATTGATGGTTCCTGGGAATTAGAGTCCATTGTGGTGGGGAGGCATGGTGGCAGGGGCTGGAGTGGAAAGCCAAGGTTCATATCTTCCAATGAGCACAGGAAGCAGAGAGAGAGATAGAAAGTGAGAGAGAGAGAGCAACTGGAGACTGGCAAGGCTTGTTGAACTCTCTAAGCCCACCCTCAGTGACATACTTCCTCCAGCATGGCTACACCTTCTAAGATCTCCCAAACCAGCGCCACAAACTGGAGACAAAATGTTTGAATAGTTGAAGCCTATGGGGGACATTCTCATTCAAACCACCACAGTAGTAGTCACTCTTTTGACTTGTATGGCAGTCTTTACACACTTATGTCTTACCTCTTCTTAGTTACTAGGAATTTGGGTGCTGAGTTGAAATAATTCAAGTAAAGAAAAATAATTTGCCCAAAACCTACCTGGGAATTAATGGTAGACATGAGGTTTAAACTGAGTATTTATTTACCTTGATACTAGTCTGCTACAACAAAGATATTTGCCCATCTCACTTTGCAAATTCATTTATAGTGATTCTTTTCCTCACAGGCCACATGCAGGAATCTCTCAGTAAATACCTTATTTATGAGCACATATTGATTTATAACATAATGAGTTTCATTGTGACATTTTCATTAAATATGCACTGACTGTGATCATCTAGCCACCATACTTCCTTGTTCCCTCACTCCTTGCTAGTCCCTTTCTCCTCTCAAATATTCCCTTTTACATTCATGCCTTTGCATTTTAAATTCTAGATTCTGGATATGAGGGATAACAGGAGATACTTATCTTTCAAATAATTTGGCTTATTTCACATAATGCAATAACTTCCAATTCTGAGTCATTTATTTTTACCACAAAAATTATTTTTTATTGCTATTAAACTTTTTCCATAAGTCTTATATCATTTCTCAGTCGAATCTAAAGTCACTTCCCTTTCCATGCCCCAACCCCACCAGAGTCCCTGCACTCTGCCATACACATCCTGCATCTTTTTCTGAGTCTTTCCAGAATTTGTTTTTCCAGTTCTTTTGTTTTTATTGTTCTCTCCTACTTGTATTGCTTCAGTATATATACATATACATATAGTTATATATTATATATAAATACATATAAATATATATACATACATACATACACATATCACCTGAATTGGAGGACTTTTTTTTCCTAAAAGATGTCATATTTTCCTTAAGAAAGTGCTCAAAGGCTCCTCTTTGGCAAGCCCAAACAACGATCAATCCTGCACTTGTGCTCCACTTTAGGGTCTTTCCCTTCCGTAGTCCACCAAATGAAGTCCAGTAAGCACGCATCCTGTCTTGATCTCCTGTACTGGCCTCCATGATACAGCCCAAGTAATCCAACAATGACAGTCCAGATTCTGAAGAGGCTGAATTCCCATTAGCTGCTTAGTTCACAAGCTGGGTATCTCAGCAGTCCTCAGTCCACATTGGAAGGTTAAAAAGTAATCAGTTTGAATACTGGCATAGCATGTTTTCCAATGAGTCTCCTTAGTTTCTCTTTCCTTCTTCTCTCTTTCTCTGTCAGATGGTTCAACAGTTGAATCTTAAAAATTCTCTTGCTTATTGAGAATATTAGTTTTAATTTTCTCATCCTTAGTTGGAGATTCCTCCAGTAATTCTACATTGTTCATCTCTCTTGCGAAACCTGTTGTTCCTATTTTAAACCACAACTTATGCAAAAAGAAATGCAAGAGATAAATTACAAGACTGTTTAAAAATAATGAAAGATTAAAGATTAAATCTGAATCAGTAGGTTGAATTAGTAAGATATAAATTTTATGAAAATGTATGCAGAGAGATGCAAAGCAATCACAATCAAAACTTTCTTTGGAGTTATCAAAAACACGTCTTAAACTTTATATGGCAAGGTAAAGGAACTCAGATGGAAAGAATATTGAAATAGAAAAGGTCAGCCAACTGGTTTCAATGCTTACTACAAGCTTACAGGAATCAAAATAGTGTTCTATTAGGCAAATAAGCAGTAGGTAGAGCTACAAGATGAACAGAAGATGAAGAAATTGACATACATAAATTATGGTTAATTGAATTTTTGGTATAAATATAATGCTTACTTACAAAAGAGCACGTATCACCTTATCTTATTTAAATGAAAGTCAACAACTAGCAAGTTGAATCTATGGTGAGGAAAAACGGCATAATTAATCTTTTTGGAATCATTAAAATGATGATGGAAGGGTCATGAAGGGCAAGCTGGGGTGATAGTAAGTTTCATGTTACACAGGTGGATGGATGCCCTTTACAACTCAGTGAAAGTATAGTATGAATTTATACATTTCTTTTAAATATTATGAAAAGTGAAACTTTTAAACTGAAAAAAGTATATTTTAAACACTTGCTAAATCATCTAAGAGAGAAATGTGAAATAAAAGAAAGTATTGCTAAACACACAGGCCAATTCACTATGATTGTGGCCAGAGCAAGAGGATTAGAGTGCTCCTCCTTAAGACATATTATTGATCTTTCTCTGATTTTTTTCTAGTTAGAAATTTCATATAGGAGACTGGGTTGTGGGGGTTGAAGAAGGTCCATGGAATAGAGATTAAAGGGATAGAAAATAGTTCCAATGATGAAAGATAAAAGGAGCTTTGGTTATTTTGTGTAATTTTCAGAACTGAAGTTGAGAAATTGCTTAACAGACATATTTGCCACTTATAAAAGAAATATACTGTGCTCATAGACACCTAAGGAACTAATAGAAAATTTGAGTTTATATAACTTAGCCTCCTTTTTTACAAGGACAACACTAATGCCCAGGGAAGACATAGTAGAAAATGTAGTAGATATTTTGCAGCTCATTAATGGTTATGTTTAAGTATCAGATTCAGAATCATCAGAACCCTATGAAAGCTTGTGAAAATGTTAACTATAATATAAAAATATTATAAAATATTGTCCTCACAGAGCTTCATCATATTCTTGTGTCTGTCTGTAAAGTTTTCCATCTTCTATTGCCTTATTAGAAACTCACCTCTGGTTCTGAGCAAAGTCCCCAACTGGGATAAGTGGACTACTTATATCCTGCTTCCTTTTGCTTATTGCTTTTTGTCTATTCAATCCAGTCCTGCTTACTTCCCTGGCTGCCCCTGGAGGTGGTAAATTTATAAGATAAGTATACATCCTACGTAGAATGTCAAATATGACAGATATGGTAAAACATCAGCATGAAGTCAGGGATTCTAATGCCACTTTCCAGTCATAGGAGAAGCCTCTCAATTTAATTGAGAACCTGAAGCAAATTGTTGTGCCAAGAAAATAAAATGTAAACACAACTCCTTTACCCATAAATTCACTACTATTCAATACTTTAAATTCCCTATAATATTGACCTTCCATTCACTGGGTTTCTGTATATTTACAACTAAGATTATTCAAAACAATATAATCCAGAAGAAATAATTGTTCTGAAGAAATAACAACTTAATTTCTAAAATAGAAGACTAGCATTTACTGCAAAATGCTGGGCAATTTACACATATGATTATGTCTACTGTTGAGAACTTCCTGAGGTAAGTGATTCCCTTACCATTCTTTGATAAATAAGAGAATCAGCAGGAAAGAATATGCTTGCTATGGGCACTCCTTGAATTTACATTGCCCCAATGGGCAGTACTGGAATTTGGTTTAATGTGTCTGATTCTAGGACTGTGATTGTGAACATTTTCTCTACACAGTCATTGAAACAGCTGTGATGGGATGAAGTAGTTACTTACTGTCCCAATGATGCTTTTAAGAAACAGAAGAGAGCGAAGAACCAGGTTGAATCTGAGTCTTAGAATCATCAGGTTTCTTAGGCCCTTCATTTCTTTCAGAAAGAGAAGGCAAAAACCCAAGAAAGTGACATGTTTTTCCTTTCATGTTAAAGAAATTTTCATACTTTTCATGGAGATAAAACATGTTTTCCAAACTTTAAGAAAACCATAGGGAAGTTGGCAGAGACACTTGTCTGCATGTGTTTAAGTAAGCTTCATGTCAGCCTGCCCCAGGCTCACTTCCACCCTCACGTACTGCATTGCTACCAGCTGATATCCCTTTCCGAGGAGCCAGGGGAGTTCTGCTCTGAACACAGTCATTTAGAGAGCGAAATGTCTGGTCTTCCCGTGATTCCTTGCTAACAGATGGTACCCTATGGGAGATTCATTAGGAAATCAAATAATCTGACAACCAAGAATGCATCCTATGACCCGATGATTCAGAGCCAAGAGGCTAGGAAATCACATTGCTTTCTGGTGTTTCAACCATCTGAGACTTCTAGTTTGGAAGACTGAGATTTCAGTAACTGGTTATGGTCCAGTCTATGGGTTTCATGAGTTTAATGGGCATAATGAATAACTTTTACACATAATAACCATTGCCCATTACTTGAATTGAAAAATAGCCTTAAAATTTGGCTGTGTTATCATGCCTTAATCTTAGCACTGGTGAGGCTGAGGCTGGAGGATCACTGTGAGTTCTAGGCCCTCGTGGGGTCCAGAGTGAGACCTTGTCTGAAACAAAATAAAATAGCAAAAAGAAAGAGAAAAAAGGAAAAAAAATCAAATAATCATTAAAAAATATGCTTTCAAGAGTTTCATGGTTTTTTTTCTTTCTTTCTTGTTGCTAGGAAAATCCTCAGTTTTTAAAATTTACTTTTATACTAATTTTGTAGCTGGTCATTTAAATGATTTTTAAACTTGATGATGGTGAGTAAACAATGCACATTTGGCTGAAAGCTTGGTTTGGATTTTAATATTTTCCCAAACTAAATCAAATGTAGTGAGCTTCTTGCTTGGAGTTCTGGGCAGCCGAATTGGACATATGATCATGAGGGTAATATAAGGGTAAAAACCCAATGCTCTGCTGCGTTCTGTGTTGATAGTGATCCTTGGCAAGTCAGGTACACTGTGATTGGAATGTGAGGTGTCGCTTTCAGGCCGATGTGGTAAAGCCTAGGTCACCCTAGGTCACCAACTAGTGGGGGACATTTGGGGAGGTCTGGAGACTTCAGGAGGCGAAGAAGTTGGTCACTGGGGGTTGATCCTTGGAGCTCTCTTGATCCTGGCCCTTTCTCCCCCTTCGTCCTCCCTCTACCTCCTCCCCTGAGTGTCATGATAAGGACTGCTCTTCTTGAACACCACCCCCTTCCATTATTCACTGAACTTTCTTAAAGTTTTGAAAAAAAAAATCTTTCCATTAAGTTGTTTCTATCAAGTGTCTGGTTACAGCTATATAAAAGTAATTGAGGGGCTGGAGAGATGGCCTAGCGTTTAAGAGCACTGACTGCTCTTGCAGAGGACCCGGGTTCGATCCCAGCACCCACATGGTGGCTGAGAACTGTCTGTAACTCCAATTCCAGGAGAACTCCAGTTCTAGAGGAATCCAACGCCCTCTTCTGATCTTCTGACCTCCGCGGCATTGCATGACACGGGTGCACAAACCTACATGCAGACAGTACATTCATGCACATAAAATAAATAAAATTAAAAAAATAAAAATAAAAGTAATTGAATCCGTATACCAGTTGTTAAAATTATGAGTTTATTGGGGGTATAACTGCATCATCAGTCCATCTTTATAGGGTGCAATCTGATGATTTTACATATGTGGAATATTTGAATAATAATATGTTGCTTGCATACACGTCACATCAAATGTTTATTTTTGTCTTTGTGATGAGAACATTTAGAATCATCTCTCTTAGTTCCTCTGTAGTAGTATGAAGATTAGTTACTATTCTCTGCAGGAGGCACCAGAACAGAGTCCTACTTTTACTTTTTTTTTTT
>VZQC01003255.1:4475410-4555129 GCA_009823505.1 Rhizomys pruinosus | reverse complement strand
AGCGAGTCCAATCCTTCTGCTGCACTTTCTGGTACATCCTTACTCATGCAAAATCTTTTCATTTTCTTTTCTAGCCATTTAAGTGTGGTGAATTACCTGGCCGATTTGGAATACAAATATTCTTCCTCTAGTTTTGTTTTAAGATTGGGTTGCAAAGTTTCCTTCTAGTGCTGAGTCAACAAGACTCCTCCGTCAGCACCCAGCTACACCACATCTGCCTGGAAACAAACTACTTGTGAGCAGTGGAGCCATATGTCTGTATATCCCAATCTATGGCTATTGGTCTCCCTTGGAGGAATAAACCCACCGGCTGATGTCACAAGCTACACCGAAGGGTAGAGAGTTATATAAACCACACGAAGACCCTGCCATACTAGACAGAAGAAAATGTAGATCAGGAATTGACATACCATCCAAAACATCTGTTCTATACCAAAGTAACCTACCATAAAAACATATAGTACGGGTTTAAATACCATATATCTAATTGTGTGTGCTTCATTGTAGGATCAAAAGGCTATATATATTATACTGTTAAATACCTAAATATCAAATTGCATGTGCTTACATTAGTAGGATCGAAAGGTAAGCCTGGACAAGCTGGCAGCCCATGAAAAGAAAACAGCCAGACTGACTAGAGGACATCAGAAATCAGCCCAGAGGAGTAGAGTGTTTTGCTTTCATCCACCTGTGCCCCTTTCTAAGCCTAGGGAACAACTGCGGAAAGAGGGGGTGATAGAATGTAAGGGCTTCGATTGGGTTAATGTGAGATGACAATGACTACATATATATGACTAGACACTCATTTGATCAACTTGATTTGAACATACAAGCCCCCCGCTGGATGGTGGGAACATGAGCTGTGTGGGCTGGGCACAACTGTTGCAAATGGTTTTACATGAGGATGATTGTACTCACAAATTATCACCTATTGTTAAAAAAAATGAAAACAAAAAACAAAACAAAAAAAGCAGAGAAAGATGCAGAAAACTTATGGCAGAATGCAGATCTGCGATGGGTAGGGGTGGGGTGGGGGGGGAAGGGAAGGGGATATAGCCTGAACTGAATTGGAAAATGAGGTATGAAATACACCAAAGCATCAATAAAAATAAATTAAAAAAATAAAAAGTAGTAGAGGAGTGATAAAAAAAAAACAGGGGGGAAGTGAAAGGGGAATATGCCTGAACTGAATTGAGAAATGAGGTACGGGGCTGGAGAGATGGCCTAGCGGTTAAGAGCGCCAACCGTTCTTATAGAGGACCCGGGTTCGATCCCCAGCACCCACATGGCGGCCAAGAACTGTCTGAAACTCCAATTCCAGGAGAACTCCAGTTCCAGGGGAATCCGACACCCTATTCTGACCTCCGCGGCATTGCACGACACGGGTGCACAAACTTGCATGCAGACAGTACATTCATACACATACAGAAATAAATAAAATTAATTTAAAAAATTAAAAAAAGAGAAATGAGGTATGAAATACACAAAATATAAATAAAAAAATTCAAAAAAATTTTTAAAAAGTTATGAGATGACCAAATATGATATACTGTGGTGGTAGGGTAGGTGTTCCAGCCCAGTCTCATGTAGGGAGTTTGAGGGCAGCCTTCCTTTGTTACGTGAGATTGGTAAATTATTTTAAACCAAATAAATACAGGCATACCTTGAAAATCATTAAAGGATTGCTTGAGCAGATATAAAGGTGTTGATGCTTAACTTATCACAACACAGAATTCTTCAAAATGTATATTTTACGTATGATCCTTTGCGCACATATGTGTAAATGTGTGATTATATTTGTACATATGCAAAAATACGAAAGGGTTAATCCAACAAGCACAGTCAACTTTTCATGTTACCCACCTCCTCCCCCTGGTCTCACAAAGTTAAGAAGATTGAAGAGGACAGAAAGGACAGTGTCTCCAGTCAAGCAGGAGAGTCAGCACTTAGCTACATACTTGGTATGGCATGATGCTTTTTAAAATTTAAAAGGTAAGTGATTGAAATTTCCTCTAAAATCACTTTTGGCTTTAAGGATGATTACTTGTATAAATTATTTTAATGGAGGAGGGTAGAAATATAGATAAGGACAACAAATGCAGGCTTCTTTTAATACTGATTTCCTATCTCAAAGTAAAATTTAAGTTCTTGAGAACTTCAACGTTAAGGAGTATTTATTTATTCCTCTTTTATTTTATTATTATTTTTTTTTTGGTCTTTTTGAGACAGGGTCTCCCTGTAGCCCCAGCTGTCCTGGAACTCACTCTGTAGACAAGGCTGGCCTTGAACTCACAAAGATCCACCTGCCTCTGCCTCCCAAGTGCTAGGATTAAAGGCATGCGCCACTACACCCGGAAATTCCTCTTTTTCTTATATAAAAAGATGAGCATTTGAGTATGACTGAAGTTGATGAAAATCTCATTTACATAATTACAATGTATAGCTTCATAAAAATGTATCCAAAATATTTTCTTGTGTCTCTGAAATTGTGTACACTTTATTTCCAGGCAGGTAGTGTAAGAAAAGAATTGAGATTTTTTTTGGGGGGGGGCAGAGGCTTTTCGTTTCTCAGTATCTTTCTATTGCTAATCTAGTGTCTGTTAGTTGCATAATGTGAATGACACAGTCATGTGACCCTTCATGTACTTGCCTGCTGGTTGTGCATAATCACACCTATTGGAGAGAGTTGTTGTGAGCACAAAAATGAGATAATGGTAAAAAAGAGAAATTTTTAGCAATAGCAGAATCTGAACATATCATCTATAATTTCCCAGGCAATTGTAAGGAGCAGGATGACTTCCTGAAAGATTGGCCCTGCTAGTTGTGTTCACTTGAAGGCATTTTTATGTGTGCATAGATATTTTCCTATATGAACACTTATATTCTCAATAAAACATACATGTGATATTTAAGTTCGGCCACTGAATCAGGACAGGCTTGGATTTGAATCTCTGTTATGGTTCCATTAGATCACTAATTTTAGTATAAGTTTCATAAACTCCATCACTTTTGTTCCTGTGTGTAAAGCAGTGAGTTGATATGGGAAAATGCTGAGCACATTGTCAAACAGAAGACCTCAGTGAATGCTACCTGGAGATACTGTAATTGTTGAACAAAGCAGATGAAGAGAGAAAACCCCTTCTCTGACCTTTATTTCAATTCTCCAAGGACCTTGAATTCCAGGACTGCATCTGAGTAAAATCAAAGGAGCAGATTCACTTGCATCTTGCTCTGCTATCCCAGAATGAGCCTCTGCAACAACTGAAATCAAAATCACAGCATTAATGGTACAAAAGTAAATTATTGTGCCTGATATCAGTGTTAAGATGTAGGTATTAAAGTAAGTTAAAGTAAGTTTCAGATCACAACCTAAAAGAATCATTAAAATAGTTACCTGGATAAAATATTTCCTGTGTGTAGTCTGGTCTGGGCTGATATGTACCAGATAATACTCTAGTAAGTGAGGACTCAATGTTGATGTCCCTCTGGGAAAGTTTTAGCTCTTGAATCTTGAGCATTAGATTCCAAACTTGTTAGCTAACTGTCTCAAGAATTTTATGTCAATGTTACAAGTACAGTAGGAAACACAAAGTTTAGCACTAAAGGTTATAGATGCCATCTAAACGCATAACTCTGAAATGTTTGCCTATTTACTTTATACTTGAAAAGTCCAGGCCACCTGACCTTCTTGCCAGTGCAGAGAAAAGGAAGTGGTCATGAACTTAAAAAGCATGCAGGTGATGGCTGGACTTTCTTCTTCTGGCTGTGTGATCTTGAATTAGTTATTTAACCTGATGGATTCCATCTGTAATACTAGTATAATGACTTCAGTATCACAGGCTTCACAAGGATTAAATTCAATCATGAGTGTCAAGTCCTTTCCACATAATCAGTATCAATAAATGGTGGTTTTTAGCCTTTCTAAGCCTTAGTTCAAATATGGTACAGTAAGCAATTAAACTTTACTCTGAATTTCCCATCACTGACATTTTAAAAGTCATTGGGGTAAAAAATAAAAATATATAGTAAGGTTATTTATTATGTCAACTTTATTATCATGATTTGTCTCAAAGTGGGAGTCAACTTTGGGGCCTCTTAGAGAATTACTTGAAAAGGGTTAATGGCATCCTAATATTGATTACTTATTGTTACATGTTATCATTTTGACAAATGTGATTCTATAGCCAGGCTGAATCATTTATCTTTAAAATTTGACAAACTTACCCATGAGATGAATCCATTCTACTTACAAAAGCCCACTGGAAAAACGAAACATTTGCTGTCATTTTTCTTAATGAAAAATCAAAATGCAACATGTCAAAGTTATCGGGAAAACGTGATTTTATGCACAAATGATCTTTAATTCCCTTACTCCCTGAAGGTAATTTTTGCCATGACTGAACTTTTATGAAAATAATTGTTTACTTCCTGTTAGGCTTAGCTTTTAAAATCAAAATGATCACCCCCTGATCACATTAGGACATATGAAGAGCCTGTTGATAATCCATAAAAGCTTTTGGTCATTTATTTATACAAAATCATCATGTCATTAGACTGACATATTTCACATGTAGATGTCATTCTATTCACATAACTTTCTGTTAAATTTTAGCATAGCCAGGCGTGGTGGCACACTCCTTTAATCCTAGCACTCCAGAGGCAGAGGTAGGCGGATCTTTGTGAGTTCAAGGCCAGCCTGGTCTACAGAGTGAGTTCCAGGACAGCTGGGGCTACAGGGAGACCCTGTCTCTAAAAGACCAAAATAAATAAATAAATAAATAAATAAAAATTTTAGCATAAACTCTTCAAATATTTTGAATAACATAGTATTTCATAGTTCAAGTAATTTTTAATTTATTTCTTATACATAAGTTAACTCTCTTAATCTATTTGAACTGTGTACAAAATACTATAACATTGAAAATTTGCAAAACAGAAATGTAATTTTCATATTTCTGAAGACCATGAATCCAAGATCAAGCCTCTGAAGCATTCAGTATCGGGCAAACTTCCTGCTTCACTTCCTGCTCTGTTTCTGTTCCCCAGTAGAGTGCTCACTTCCTGGTGGCAGTAGAGTGCTCACTTCCTGGTCCCCAGTACAATGCTTACTTCCTGGTGCACAGTACAGTGCTCACTTCCTGGTGGCAGTAGAGTGCTCACTTCCTGGTGTGCAGAAGAATGCTCACTTCCTAGTATGCAGAAGTGTTCACTTCCTGGTGGCAGTAGAGGGCTCACTTCCTGGTCCCAGTAGAGTGCTCACTTCCTGGTCCCAGTAGAGTGCTCACTTCCTGGTCTCAGTAGAGTGCTCACTTCCTGGTGCACAGAAGAATGCTCACCTCCTGGACCCCAGTAGAGTGCTCACTTCTTGGTGGCAGTAGAGTGCTCACTTCCTGGTCCCAGTAGAATGCTCACTTCCTGGTGTGCAGAAGAGTGTTCACTTCCTGGTGGCAGTAGAGTGCTCACTTCCTGGTGGCAGTAGAATGCTCACTTCCTGGTCCCAGCAGAGGGCTCACTTCCTGGTCCCAGTAGAGGGCTCACTTCCTGGTCCCAACAGAGGGCTCACTTCCTGGTCCCAGAAGAGTGCTCACTTCCTGGTGTGCATAAGTGTTCACTTCCTGGTGGCAGTAGAGTGCTCACTTCCTGGTGGCAGTAGAGGGCTCACTTCCTGGTCCCAGTAGAGGACTCACTTCCTGGTCCCAGTAGAGGGTTCACTTCCTGGTCCCAGTAGAGTGCTCACTTCCTGGTGCACAGTAGAGTGCTCACTTCCTAGTGCACAGAAGAGTGCTCACTTCCTGGTCCCAGTAGAGGGCTCAGTTCCTGGTCCCCAGTACAGTGCTCACTTCCTGCTGCACAGGCGGCTCTCCTGTCTCCTGTGCATCTTCACAGGGTACTTCCATTCAGTATCAGGCAAACTTCCTAGCTCACAGTAGTGTGCTCACATGCTGGTAATTTCCTGTAGAAATTACTATGCTCTTCTGGCTGCTCCAATTAAATAGTCCAATGATGGGAAATAAAGATGAAGCAGAAGCTTGCTTCATTGGAGGACTAGCTAGTCTTCAAGGAAATTACAGAGAAGAGAGAAATTATTGTGAATGATATCAACATGATTCAGTCTGCACTGAAACGTTAAATTCAGTCATTATTGAGATTATTTAAGTAAGGGTCATTCCTTCTGCCAGGAAATTTTAAAATTAAATAAAATGGTTTCTACAACTAATGAAAGTCCAAGGACATAAAAGCATTTTTTTTTTTACATTTATTCTCATGGCAAAAGCAGATGCAATCAGTGATTGGAATCATTTGTATTTTAGGTGTGGTTACATTTGCTTTGTTGTCCTTGTACTCAGCATTGTGGGTGGCCTGTGTTCTGAGACACTTGGAACAGTTAGTTGCATAACTCAACATGGATGGACCCTCCCTCCCTCCCTCCCTTTTCTTCTATTTCTCTGTTTTTTTTTTTTTTTACCTGAAAAGGAGTTCATTTCTTTTACCTCTACTTCAAGGCAATAAAACAAGAGTTCTATTTAAGATCCTGTTCAGAGATTCTTGGGTGGTACTTTCCCAGAAGGGAGATTTTAGGGGTCCACCAAGAGCAAGACAGAAAATGCCATATGTTTCTTGCTTACCAATGTAAATGTTTTAACTGGCTATGCCAATCTGCTTACACACATCTCCTATCTGTGCTGTCCGTAATGCATGAGAAGTAGAGTGTGAGCTGACATTCACTAACATGAAAAATATATGATGTCTCTTTTGAGAATATATTTATTCTTTTCAAGAAAAATTCATACATCAATGCTATATAGTTTCAGAACACAAGAAATAGGCATGAACTTGGACTTAGATAAAAGCAGGAAATTATATGGATCATTTCCCAATTGTCTTATAATTTTTTTCCATGATTTTATTTTCCTATTATCATCATCTTGAAAAGTAAGAGATCAGGTAAATACTTCTATATTACACACAGAAATGCTGGTGTCTGGAGATAAATTATGTAGCTAAGAATATAAATATTAGAAATACAAGTTGATTGTAACTTTATAAAATGATTCCTATTTTATTTATGTGTTGTATCTCTCTCTCTCTCTCTCTCTCTCTCTCTCTCTCTCTCTCGTATGTATGAGCATATGTGCATATGTGTATGGGTTCCAGGATGCCCTGGAGCTGAGTTATGGGTCGGCTATTTAATGTGGGTTCTAGGAATCAAACTCGGGTCCTATACAAGGGCAGCAAATGCCCTTAAGCTCGGAGCCATCTCTCCAGGCCTTGGATTGTGACTTTTAATGTGTCTATAAAATACTATCTTTAGTCAAAGCATGGACAAAGAATCTTACAAGAGATTTTTAACTTACTACCATGCAAGTTTGAATTCCAGTTCAGTATGGAGTCACACAATGCAAAATGATTTGGAATATTATCATCTGACAGCTCTGAATTCCCTAGGAAAGTGTCCTCAGACAAGCAGAACCCTCTCTTCATTGCCATGCCCATTCTCTTAGAATGTTTTCCACCCACTAATCTGCCAAGTGTAATATGAGGGTAAAAATTCTTTGCCTCTTTGCTTTAATGAATGACAACTGTGAAAATTTTTCCTTCTACAGTGGTCCCTATACAATGTATTCATACCCTTGCTGTGAGGTGTAGAATTTTAATTATCTGAACCCTGACTGTTTCTGTCACTTTCCAGTAATGTTATGTGGCTAAGAATATATAAATATATAAATACATATTATATATATATATATATATGTAATAATGTACCTTAAACTTTATAAACATTGACACACTTAATTAAATCCAAATAATAGATGGGACAACCATTCTGGATTGCATTCAACCTGTGAAGACTGGGGAACAGTTCTCTGTTTTATTTTTGTTTGGCTATTTTTTTTTCCTTTTCCTCACCTGAGAAATTTCTGGGTCACTAGGGAAAAAGCAACTTGGGTCTCATTCAGCTATGAGGTAGTTAAACAATATCACAAATGCCAAACTGCTGAACCTCAACTCAACTTAAGAAGCATGCCTAGAACAGTGAGTAGGCTAATGGCCTGCTTCACTCATTTCTCCACAAGATTGCTCCTGTTAACTTTCATTCCTTTATAAAGCAACATTCCTTCTAGTTGAGCAACACTGCATGGGCAGGCAGGGAGAGAGGCCTCATCTATTAAGGTGACACAGTTAATCGCCTTTGACAATATTCATTTGTGGCTGAAGTGAAGCATTTCCAGACAGGACAGGACACCTGGATATAATAGTATACTTAACTCCTAGATCCACAAAGGCTGAGACTCTGGCTAAGGATTCTGTACTCTCCAAGCATGAATTAAAATTAGGTAAGCATTTGATCAAACATTAAAACAGAATTCCAGGATGCTTATAGGTACAAATAATGTTCTACAGTGTCCCCTTCAAGTATTCTTACTTTAAATGTAGGATAAATCAAAATGTAAGAATTTGAAAGGTGCTGGGTTGGTTTTAGTTCTAGACCATTAGTATGGTCTTGCTATTGCATTCATATTCATGAGCAAGGTAATTCAGTATATAACTCTTTACTCAGAAATGAATGTTTGGTGCCACAAGAATCTCACAAAGCATTTTGTTTTTGAAAGAGGATCTCATTGTGTATCTAGCTATCCTCAAACTTGAAGTCTTCCTACCTTGGGCTCCCCAGTACTGGGATTGCAAGTGTGTGTCACCATGGATTCAGACTGGTTGAGAAGTCAATGTGGATATAGGCTCTGGGATGGATGCTGAAGAGCAAATCATAACCATCTAAGACAAGAAGTATTTGTGGAGCCTTTTAACCTGAGGATAGGCAAAGAAAGTTACAGAAGTATAACCAATAGAGTAATCTGAAAAATACTAGAAGTGTAAAGTGATGAATTTAGGATATTAAATAGAGTTGGATCTGAGAAAACTTGGTCTCTAACACTCAAATATTTAGATTTTATACTGTAATGGTGGGATTATGCAGTGTGAAAAGTAAGTAGAATAATTGTCAGTGAATTATGTATGTCCAAGGCATATTACCAAGCTCTGATCACTGATCCCCTCCCAAGGTAAAAAAATGAAGCCAGAGATAAGTAAAATTTCTTTTTACATTAACAACTGAAGAAAAGCTTAATTCCATAAAAAATAGAGTTGTGATTTTGTCACATGGTGGAACTCGTAAATATATGGTTAAAATTACAATTTCAAAATTCTCAGTCTAGAATTATTCCCATGCAAGTGAGATCTTTCTTGGGATATTTCTAAATAATATGGTTGTAATGATCCATTCAAACTCAACAAAATACTATAATTTGAAATGATATTTAGTTAATCTAGTTGAACACATTGAAAGTGTTGACTCTAAAAGAATCAAGAGGTGTGCATGATATATAATCCACCACTTGAGAATGCTAAAAATCGAACAAGAAGACAAAATGGGTAGTATGATGGAAGAGTTCTATTTGGTAGCTAAACTCTGGTAGCTAAACTGATGTTAATGAGTAATGAGTAGCCTTCTGCTTCAGTTATCTAAAAAATGGAGGGAGGGGCTAGAGAGATGGCTCAACAGTTAAGGGCACTGGCTGCTCTTGTGGAGAACCCGGGTTTGATTCCCTTATGGTGGCTAAATGTCTGTAATTCCAGTTCCAGGGGATCCAAAACCCTCTTCTTACCTCCAAGGGCATTGCACAACTCAGATGCACTTATATGCATGCAGGCAATACACTTGTAAAGATAATGGAACTAGAAGCTGTTATACTAAGTGAAATAACACAGTCTCAGAAAAACAAATGACATATGGCATCCCTCGTTTGTGGACCCTAGCACCAAGTCCTTATATGTAAGTCAATTGTTACTAAAAATAACACCATATGGAGTGATATCACTGTAGATGTAGCTTGAAGTTTATGTCTCTGTTTCCTCAGTCCTAAGATTTATAAATAAGAATAAATCTTTTTTCTAAAATAATTAAAACATACATGAACTTGCTATGCAGTCAAAGAATGTAAAGTTGGATTTCTTTTTATTTCCCTACAAAAGCACTAGAAAGTTTTACTTCTTTTTACATGCATGCAAGTTTACTGTTAAACTGTGAATCCCTAAATGTGTTCTAGAATGACCTATAGTTTATTTTCAGACTTTGTAAATTCGGTATATGTGTAGAGCGTATATACTTGCATTTTAGAGTGATATAAAATTAAAGGGAACAAAAAAAGAGACTTGTTCAAAGAAGAGACCAAAACAGTAAACTTCTGCACTGAAAAACCTTTAAAAAGACTGAAGAAAAGATATAAGACAAGACTTAACACATATGGCAGAATGCATGAGTTCTGGTGGTGGGGGATAGGGAGCCTGGATAAGGGAAGGGGTCAAATTTGAATTAAGAAATGAATGACACATACAAAAAAGCAATAAAAATTAAGTACAAATAATAATAATAATAATAATAATAATAATAATGATAATGGTTCAAGAAAAACAATGGAGGGAAATCGAGATCACCAACATTATGCACCTGAACAGAAGAAACAAAAATGGTGTAAGAATGTAAATCAAATACATCGTGGTATTCCACTGCACTGTGGGGTGGCTGTAGGAAACAATAACTATAATGTGTAGCATGAGGATCTAGAGACTTCACACAAAAGAGATTGATAAAGAATGGGAAAAGTTAATTTCCCTTATTTGATTAATGCATGCTGTGTGTATTTGTTTAATTATTACTCTATATCCCCATTAATACACACTATTATTATATGACAATAAAATTAAGTAAATTCAACAAAAATAATGACAGAATAATTAAACTCAGAGCTCTCTATTAGTACTTTCCCAGTCTGATGCAAGACCTATTGAGATTACATGAAATGATTTTAGGTTGTCAGTGAAAACATTATTGTGTTGCTTCTCAGCTTCAAGTTCACCCTTCTTTGGTGCAGTGTGTTATCTCGGCTTTAGTTGGTAGTCATTTCTCCTTTGCCATAAGTGCAGTGTTGGGCTTTGCCCATAGACCACAGTACAGTTTACCAGAAGGCCCAGCAAAGCCCAGGGTGGCTCTTCCAGCCCTCTGTGTTTGTTTCCTCTGTGGCTGACAGAGATCTGCAGGGCACTCAGGAAGTTTCTTCAACTTGCTGATCATCAGCTTCCTTTGGACCAGCTCCAGTTCACTGCTGCCTCTACTGGTTGCTGGATGGATAAACTCTGTCCTAAATCAGGCTGACAAATCTTTCAGTATTCCATAGAGCTACATCTGAGATCAGAGTCTCAGGATTAGGGGCCCAAGCTCTTCCACTTGCTTGACTCACCCCTTGAATATTCTCCTTCAACCTTAAAGTTAGGACCATCTCCCTAGAATTTCTGTGTCTTTAAATCTTAGAATACTTTTAACATCATCTACTTTTTATAATTGTAGCCGCTTTAATTAATTAATGTGTGTATAGTTTCAGTTGCCCCAATTTGTTTGTTTTGATGATAAGGTTTTCTGATGTAGTACAAGCTGGCCTTGAACTTATGATTCTCCTGCCTTGGCCTCCTAAATCTAGAATTACAGGGATATGTCCTAATGAGTAGTTAATATTTCTTTGTATTAATGTATTTTTCTTATTCAAATTCCAGTGTGTGTTTTTCATTCTCACTAAATTCCGTGGAACATATGAAATATTTCAATTGGAATTTATGTTTATTATATGTATCTGTCATATGCATGGCTAGAGCTGAAGAATGTGTTAACTATTTAATAAACCAAAATATCTAAAATATTTCATAATAATTCTTAGGTTTCCAAATCTTGTCCCTTATTAGTTACATAAAAGATACCATTTATTTATGCACATAATTTCATTTTGCCCTCATAAGTATCCTGAAAAGTTATTTTATTCCCCATTTGATATCATAAATGAAAATAAAGATGAGAAAAATTAGGCAAATTGCCAAGATACTCTACACGTGATAGACCCGAGATGCAAAGCCTCATCTGCCTTTCATGTCTACGCATAATGTTTGTAATAGCTTTTGCCACTGCAGTAGAGGAAAAGTTAAAGTGCATTTTTCCAAAATGGAGCTATTAGATTATAAAAAGGCCACGCACCCCCAGCCCCAGATAAAAAGGCACATGAGACTTAAGTCACTACAGGAACACGATTTACTCCCATGTGGGATTGCCAGAATGGGCTGCCTGCAGACACATGGTGGAGTGGTGGAACAAAGGTAGCAGGGCAGGGGAAAGATGCTGACTGGGGCCCACCCATTTACAGCCATGAGGCAGGGCCTCAGGTACAGAGGAAGAGGTCAGAAGATTGACAGCCTCTGGAGGAAGTGGGCACCTATGTGTCCCTTGGGATTCTGGGAAGCCCAGACCTAACGGGAGCAATAGTGAAAAAGAGTTTTAAGTAATACTGACCTTATAGTAGAATCATGAGAGTTAAAAAAATTAGTAATAAAATATTTAATAAGACATATACATGAGTGATAATTGTTTGTAAAACAGAATACATACAGGTGTCAATTTAATCATGTTTATAATGTTTTTAAAAAACTAGGAAAATTATGCATCAAATTTTGAGAGCTGAATTTTATTAACATATGTGATTTCAAATAGTAGGGCTATGGGTGACACTTTTATCCCTGTAACTTTGCAGTAGATTTGAAAGTGCATTGTGTTCACACAACTATGTCATCTTTTCTGCATAAATCTCCTATAATATCAGCTTTAGCAGATGCTGTCACTGGAAGCAGCAGTATAATATATGAAGTTATTCCTGATGAACCATATTGCCAAAATGTTCAAAATTCCCTATGATCCTAGCACACTGAACCCTTCCTTTCTCTCCAGATTGTTCAAAATAATGTGCAATTCATCTATTCCTTCACTACACCAAATGTGGTCTGGATTTTCAGTGTTAAACTGAATAATTACACTGCTTGCCATACCAACTACTAGTTGCTTTATAGAATCTACTGATTGATGGTCTCCTTAAAAAAAAAAAAAGAACTTTGCTATATTCATAGAAGTTATTGATTCTGGGCAGGAAAAGGGAGAGAAGCAGTTAATAGCATTGTGTTTTTATTATCCTCTATTTGAAACATTTCCAAAAGAAAGAGTTTGTTCTTATGGTTACAAATCCTCCAATTCAAGTGATATGTGTATGTATGTATGTATATATATATATTTATATATATATAACTATATATATATATATATATATATATATATATATATATATATATACTGTAGCAATACAAGTTGGAGAGAACAACAACAAAAGAACTGAAAAAAAGTATGCATAAATTAATAAGCATATAAATTGAGACAGGCAAATCACGCTGTTGATTAAGGAAGATATATAAACACTGGCTCTACAAAAATAAATAAATAAATAAATAAATAAATAAATTCCTTCTGCTATAAAAAAAAAAGAGGTCAAGAGCATGACAATATTGAGGTTATGCATTTATTTAGTTGCATGTGCTCATATAATGGGTAGGAAGATATTGTGTTCCATGCCTGTCCTTATGGGCATTGTAGGCAGAAAAGAACAAGGTGAATAGCCAGGAAATGCAGCCCTAGACTTTGTATCAAAAGGATAAGCTGCCTTTGGGGCTGGAGAGATGACCTAGCGGTTAAGAGCACCGACTGCTCTTGCAGAGGACCTGGGTTCGATCTCCAGCACCCACATGGGGGCTAAGAACCGTCTTTAACTCCAATTCCAGGAGAACTCCAGTTACAGGGGAATCCGAGACCCTCTTCTGACCTCCGCGGCATTGCACGACACGGGTGCACAGACCTACCTGCAGACAGTACACTCATACACATACAAAAATAAATAAAATTAAAAAAAAATCAAAAGGATGAGCTGCCCTTTAGTCTCTTCAGGGAGGATGTGCAAGGCTTATTTGAATAATTCAGGCTGACTAAGAATTTAAACCCAGATCCTTTGAAAGTAGTTTGCTTCAGAGACTCTGGATAGGAACAGAGTAGGGAGGAGAACTTGCAAATTAGGTCACATGAGGCTCCAACTTCACCAGAGGACAAGGCAGCATTAAGATTAACCCTTAATTATAGGTCTTAAATTACATATGGTCAAGGGTGAAACCACAGTCGAACTCTAGCAAAGTTGAGTTCCAGTAGGTCATGCTTTAAATGCTAAATTCAAATACTTTTTTCAGTAGAGCAGTTCATTTGCTTTATGTGCTATGTACCAGTGTTTGTTTTAAAATGGATTCATTGTTTTCTTAAAGAAAATTTAATTTTAATACATATGAGAAAAGTCACATTTTGTTTACCTCTTTAGCTTCTATAAATTTGCCCAACTCTACACCACACGATTAATGTTTCTCCTTGATTTAGAACACAGGCATTTGATTCACTATGGAAAGGAAAATGTTCATGCCATCTAATATTTTAATAACAGAGTAGAAATGACTGTACTGTCGCACCCTGAAGAACATAAACATGGACATTACAATTAATCCACAGCTGGACTGAGAAATAAACAACTGCACAGGGAACTGATGTGCAAATGTGTAATGAGCACATTCTAATAAAGGGCTAGACAGTCTCATGGATTTAACTACCAAGGCACTGTAGGAAAACCATATTGTCAGTGATAAACAGAAAAATGTCATAAAAGTTTGTAACTAAGGAAAACAAGCAAGTTTTCCTAATACCTACGGCTCTGGGTCTGACCTCCAGCTGGGTAGTTCTCTCTGGCACTCTGCTCCCCACACACAAAGGCCTTGCAGGACAATAAGCATGTAACAAACACTAATGTGCATTCCTGTCTTTCACATTACACCAACAATGGCCCGTTAGAAAAGTAGGAAAACTATGCTTTCTTCAAGTGCTTCATAAGTTATACAGATTGATGGTCTAAAAGCAGGAAAACATGCATAGCAGTCACCAGGAAATTTTATTGAAATGCAGTACACTTGACTCCAAATTTTGGGGTTTCAAAATGAGAATAGAGTAACAAGGAGCAGGAATTCATCTATTAAACAACTGGTGCAAATACCTAGACACACACGGAGAAACACACCACTGTGTTTTTATCCTAAATGAACCTGCTCCCAATTGTCCCTTCCATATGTCCAGGGTATTAAATAAAGAGTACTAGTTATACTGATAATATTTGTGTAATCAAAATTATCAGAAGCGGGGCTCAAGAGTTGGTTTAGGGGCTGGAGATATGGCCTAGCGGTTAAGAGCGCCGACCGCTCTTACAGAGGACCCGGGTTCGATCCCCAGCACCCACATGGCGGCTGAGAACTGTCTGAGGCTCCAATTCCAGGAGAACTCCAGTTCCAGGGGAATCCAAGACCCTCTTCTGAGGCGTTGGACGACACGGGTGCACAGACTTGCATGCAGACAGTACATTCATGCACATACAGAAATGAATAAAATTAATAAAAAAAATCTTAAAAAAAAAAAGAGTTGGTTTAGTAATTAGGAGCACTGACTGCTCTTGGGGAGGACCGAGTTTGGTTTGTAGCACTCACATGGCAAGTAACAACCTTCCATAACTCCATTTCTGTGTATCCAGAGACTTCAGGCCTCTGCAGGCATTGTACACATATGGTGCACATGCAGGCAAAACATAAATACACATAAAAAAATAAACAAAGTATCAGAAGTCATACTTGCATTACAGATGGACAGTTCTTTTTTTTTAGTGACAGACAACAATGTAAAGTAAACTTTTCTCACTGAGATACAGATGTCTAGTAGGAAAAGGTACAGAATGGTTTCTGCAGGACATAGTAGGATTCCACAAACTACCCACCAGCCTGTCACAGGATTTCCACCTGTTCCTTGCTAGGATTGTGCTTTGCTTCCAGCAACTGTTCTTCCCTATCAACCTCAAGGGACAGGCTGGCCTCATTCATTAAGAACATCTGTTCTGATTTCAAAATCCCTAGGGGTTACAAGACAAAAAAACATTACTGAGTTTGTTTTGATTTTGTAAATCTAATGTATAGAGAACTGCTCTCAAACCTGAAAATCAGTGCTCTGTGAAAATTAGACTGAAATGAGACTCTGAAAAATGTATAGCTGAAGAAAGGTTCAGAGCAAAGCAGCTGGTACCAAACATTTGTGTAAAATGCTTCTAGCCTTGGAGAAGGCTGGAAGAGTAGGGACTAGAGAGCATTGTGGGGGAGCATACCTGTGCCTACCTACACCCCATTACCTAGGGTCTTTCCTTGCTATTTGAGAGAGATAATGTTGGAGATTGAACCTCTGACCTTTTGCATATCAGACCAACGCTGCCACTGAACCACAACCCAGGCTTCCTTTATTTACTTTGCTGAAAATTTTCATGTGGAATCTCATCTTAAACTTTCAAAAGCCTCTTAAGTCTAGGAAGCTAAGCCAAGAATTTGGATCCAACTTCACCAGGAATACCTATGTGAGGTCCCCTCTTCCTGAAGTCTCTCAAATAGCTACAGGTTTTGGGGTCCATCAGAAAATGGCATTCCTTACTAACTCTAAGGGCAATGTGCGGCCTGTTCCATACATTCCCATGGCAGGCCATGTAGAAAACACGCGTGCAGGAAAGCAGAGCACACAGACACATGGTAAGGTATGAATCCAAATACAGAAGGGTACTTTATTCAAATGAATGGATTATATAGACAGTGTGACCTCACCTCTCAGGGTCCAAGCCCAGACCTTTGCATTATCACACCCCAATCCATGGGCATAGCCAGGGAGGTCCCATGACTCTCACTTGTGCCTCTGGGAGGCGCTGGTAGGAATGCTAACCCATGTATACCTAAACTCAGATTATATTTACCTACAGCAGTGTATCTGCAGCAAGCCACATAGACAAGGAATGAGACTGTGTTTTCCAAGGAGGGTTTTATTATCTCCTTAGCATCTCATTATACCTGAAAGTATAAGATTGAACCAAATGCTTTTTTCACAGAACCACTCTTAGGACTGTCTTCTTGTAAGAGAAGCTTCTTTCAGTGTGTGGTTCTGGGGATGGTAGCTATGCCCCCTTGCATGTTAGAATTTACTCTCCCACTGAGCTATCCCTCTAGCTCAAGAAGAATAAATTCTCATTGAATCTAAGAAAACAAATATATTACTATAAAATAAGACTATTTGACAATATTCTTAATTTTTTAAGAAATGATTTAGTATAGGGACAAAGCTTTTAATTTTGTTTAAAGTTAGTCTTCACCAAATTTCTATAGTCTATGGAAATATATATAATATATATCAATACAATATATATAATCAATTAATGATTACATGATGTATAATAAACATTTTTTTCAGTCCTTTGAATCCATAGATTCACCACATGTTTGGCTGAATGTATCTCCAAGTCCAAATCCTGCTTGTCTTTTTTTAATACTTGTTTTTCTTTTTTTCATTTTTATTGAATTCTTGCAAATTTCATGCAATGTATTTTGATAATATTTAGCACCCCCCATCTGCACCCTTCCCTTAATACCTCTTGACCAATATCATGTACTCTGTTTTATATATTAAGGCCTATAGTGTCAAGTTTGTGTCTCCAAATGCTCTTTGGTATTGGTCTCTCTAGTAGAGCCTAGTTAACCTACCCAGAATCATACCCTTAAAGAAAACCAACTTTCCCTCTTCCATCAGCTATTGGTTGCTAACAGTACCTCAGTTAGAGTTGGGGGTTTTGAGCCCACTTCCGCACTTCCGTGCTGGGCTGTTTTCTGGCTTGAGCTTACATGGGGCTTCTCATGCTGTTGCTATTGTTGTGAGTTCATTTGAATAACTGCTCAACTGTCTGGAATGCTTCTGGGCATTCACCAGCTCTGCTTCTTACATTCTTTTGGCCTCTCCTCTGCTGCAATGTCATTTGTAAGGTTGTAAGCTGGTTGTGATGTTCACCTCATCCTCACAGTGATGATACTCAGGTGCAGGCATTGTTTTCCTGGTTTTAGAAAAACAACTGGACTCAGAAATTATTCTCAGGGACATTGTCTACTATGGTTTGGATGGAGTTTGTCACCCAAAGGTTCATGTGTTAAGCATGGTCCCTGATGTGACTGTGTTTAAAGATGATGGGTTTGTTGATAGGTAGGTCCTAGTGGAAAGATATAGGGTAATGGCTGCCTTCATGAAGTCATTAATGCTAGTGTATTAGTCAGGGTTCTCTAAAGAAACAGAAGCAACAGGATGAATATATAACTATATACAATTTATTGATTTGCTCACATGATGGAGCTCAACAGTAGCGCCGAACTGGAGAGGCCGGGAATCCAGGGAACTGCTCAGTCCGCAAGGCTGGATGTCAGTAGTCCCAGTCTAGTGCTGAAGGCCGGAATGGATTCCAGGAGATCTGCCAGTCTCAGTACACGCTGGGATCCGAAAGGTTGATCACAGCAGCAAGACAAACTCACCAGATGAGAGAAGCAAGCCGCAGGAGGAAAAAGGGACCAGCTCCCGCTGTCATGGCCTTAAATACTGCCTGCCGGCAGAAGGTAACACCCACATTTGGGGTGGGCCATCCGGGTTGAGGTGGTCCAATCAGAAGACCCTTTTTCTCTTATTTGTTCCTTAGTCCAGTCAAGTTGACACCCAGGATTAACCATCACAGCTAGCCTCTTAGAATCATTAGGCAATCAAGAAATGATTTGTACCCATAGGAGTGGATGGTTATGAAAGAATTAGTCTTCCCTCTCCCCAGTCTCTTGTTTCAATTATTGCCCATCCCCCTCTCTTACACACAGCCATTCCTTCCTTATTCCCAGTGGACAGTGGCCAAAACGAAATGAAGGCTCTCCACAAGTAAGCCTTCCGACTCCAAAGTTCTGTAATCTGAAATGCTGGCAGCGGTAACCACCCTCCTGCCTTTCCTCTGTCCTTTCTTCTTCCTTTCCATTCGCAGTGCTCAACAGGGACCACTCTATTCACATCAACATTTTACAAACTGAAGAGAATGCTGTTTCTCTGCTTTCCTCTTGAGTTGTGCTCTCCTGGATTCATTCTATTCTAGGCAGTCCAGCTGTCTTACTTTTCCTAAAACGTGTCTGTCACCTGTAGATCAGCTTCCTACATGTGAGAAAATTTTCATATCAAATCCATTATATGCACAGACTAATCCTTTTACACTCATTTATTTCAATATACAAGGACAGTATATCAATACACTAAAGATTCTTAACTTTTCTGGGGACAATTCAAACAAGTACGATAGTAGCACAATACAAAAGCTGTGCCTACAGACTTTGTAAAACAAAATTGGAGTCAGCCATAGTTATATGAAATACTGTAACTCTAGAGCATCAATGCCCCAAGGCCTCTTTTAAACAGCTCAAATAAGCTTTGAGTCCTACAGCAGGTGTTAAATTTATAATCATGGTTTACAAATATCTTTAGCCTAAAGCAAATTACCACAACCATTTCCCGCTTCTCTCCCAAGGCAATGTGTGATGAGTACTTAAGCACATTCACAGACGTACCTATATATTATTTGTAAAATAGCACGAGTACTTGTTATCCCTAAGCACAGCTGGCATGCTGTGCTTGACTCAGGGGGACTGAAATTTTACAACACCAGACCCTCTAAATTATTTGATAAATCTGGCAGGTGTAAGCCCCAACAAATGGGCATTATTGTGTCATAAATGGTCTATTAGATTGATTCCGGTAAGCAGGGAGATTTAACAAGGCATAAATTGAGAAATGAATTGAACTTTACTGAAGTAGCGTTGCCAATTCAGCACAAGTCAGCCTCAACATTGTTAGGAACGTTGTCCTAATGACAAACTAAGTATAAGTGCATATCAGGAAAGAGAAGAAGAGGAAGCTCCCCACTTAGTGGTACCATTTCTCTGAAGCTGCTGGAGAGGGCCTAAGAAAGGACAGTCAAGGCACCTTCCCAAATACCAGGTTTCAATGGAACAACAGCCTCTGGATTTTAACAGGCTGTTCTGATCCCCTCTTCCCTACTGCTCGGCTCCCATCTCCAGTTCACGCTTTGACTGGCATGTGTATGACAGACATTCCCATGCTTCCTTGAGGTTTGCTTCCCTCTCCTACAGCCAGTTTGTGGCTTATCTCCTTGCTATACAGCTATTTTCACAGGAACTTGTGAAATGGCTCCTTGATGGGACTTATTGGGACCCAAAATAAATCCTCTTTTATTCAGGCATGGTAAACATAAAACTGCAAGGATAACAAAAACTGACTGCAAAAAAAAAATCAATAGATCTTTATATATGATTTTTATTAGAGACCTTGTCAGTGTGAAATAACAACTTTCTTTTTATCTGGTACTGAGCATACTGTTTTATGGGTGGAACAAAATGGCCTTTATTTTCACCTTTCAGGTGCCAGAGGGCATATGCCTACACAAAGCATTGAAGAAATGCACTAAATTCCCCCTGTGGCCAGACAGCTGGGTGATTCTCCCTGGCTTCTAGCCACTCACTGTCTCTTTGCCTTTAGCCCAGGGCTAAGATGAGTAGGAAATATGTCCGACTCATGATGGATAGTGACTTCCCACTAGGTATGCCATTAGAAATCACCCCAAATGACCAAACATTTGGTAAGGAATTACATACTAACTGCCTTGGTAATGTCTTTGTCATTACCTCACATTTTCCTGTATTAATGTTTACAATCTATCTGCAGTGGATAAAGCATGTATATCTATGGTTAACCCATTGACTGATGTCTAGTCACAGCAATATATTTTTTATTGAATCAGTGAATCATTTAATCTATGTGAAAAGCAAAGGAACTGCACTATTGTGCAAATGTTTGTTTGTATCCCAAGTTGAGCCCTCAAGGCAATGGGTTATTGAGAGGCAATTGGTTCAGGAAGGCCCCTTCATGCTTGGGATTAGTGTCCCTAGAGGAATGACTGTTGACAGCTACTTTCTTTCATCATTTGAGTAAACAGAAAGGATGGGGACATATATGAATCAGAAAATGGGCCCCCCACCAGACACCAAATCTGCTGGACCACTAACTTTGGACTTCCCAGTTCTACAACTATGAGAAATAGGTTTGCTGTTTCTTCGCCAACTAGTTTTTGATGTTGTTATAGCAGCCTGAACACATAGACATACTGCAAAGCTATACAACTTACTGTATTTGGGGGATGGATAACTGAGATCCAGGATTTGAACTTAGACTAGGTTGAATTTAAGAATGTATGCTTCCTTTTGCATTTCAGCCATAGCCCTAGTATCAGTGTAAGTTAACCAATGTGGGATGTCATTGCCACAGCAGGCAGAGAAACTCCACTTCTAGAATTTCTATAAATTACTCTTTTGGACAATGGGTTCTGTTATTCTAGAAAGCAAATATGTTCCTCACAAGTATGTTGCTCATGAGTAGAGCTCCATGATGTTCTCCACTTTTATATGAATGGGCGTTGGAGTTTAATAATCGTCTGATAGTCCTTTAGTCACCCATGGCTGCAATCCACATGATCTTCTTCCCTCTCTTGAACCAGGCCTGGCAATCCCACAGGACTATGAGCTTCAAGGCTGTCTCCTGCCTGCAGGCCAACAGTCTCTAGGCTTAGCTCTGGCAAGGAGGGGGGAGGGGACCACAAGGGATTTACCTGATGGAATAGAAAGACAAAGAAAGACAGACAGACATGGACTTAGAAAGCCTGGGAGATAAAACTCTCTTTTTATTCATGCTAGCCGTGTGCTTATATACCAAAAGTTACTGTGCTCTGGGCAAGGAAGTGGGGGGCAGGCAGAAGGGAAGGGTGAGCCACCTTGGCTTCTACTGGGGAGCTGCAGAGCTCTTGTTTGTGCAACCAGTAAACTAGAGGTGCAACATTTTGCTCAATACTTCAAGGGAAGGGGCCATCTGGTTCTGGAACTTTGCAGAGATAGGTGAGGCAAGAAAACACTGCAATATCCCAGACCTTCAGGAGCTACAGATAACTCACAGAGATATCAGATAACTCTTGGAGGTTTTACGGGACAAGTCTTACAGGTCCTGCCTTGAGCCAGGCAATGTTTCATTCCTACAAATGGGGAAAGTGTTGAGGAAGGCTGACAGAGAAAATAGTGAAGAGTAGAGAATTGGCAGGTACAAGAGACTCACAAAGTGAAAGGGAAAAGAGAGGTAGAATGTGAAGGAAATGCATATTTTGTTTGTGAGGATTCATCTGTCTCCTGAGAAATCTGAACTTCCTCCTTCTGTTCACGGTTGATTGGTATAGATTGTTTTGAGTCTATTAGCAGTGATTTGCAGCAGACCAATTTAGAGGTCACTTAGGCATGAAAACACTGAACAAGAAATTGTATACTTAATGAAACAGTATCAGTAATAGCATATTTAAATGAACAGTATCAGTAATAGTGTATTCTAAATGTTTCATTAAGTCTGAATTGTTAGAATCAGAGCACTGAAGCTTAATAGATTTTAGCTTCTTTAACAAGTTCTTCCATATTAGTCATATGGTAGGGTTTTTGTGATGTTAGGAAACTCCCCCAAACTCCAATTCTTCTACAATAATATATTCCTTTTATAGTATTTTTGTATTATTGCTTTTATTTTCTACTTATATTTAAAACAGAAGCAAGTTCACAAAACCTGCCACCATATGCTCCTGGAGCAAGAGTGCACATCATAAAATTTTAGACATTAACATATTTAAATTAAAGTACATTTAAAGTAGAATTGTCAGTTCAGTCTGGTGCTATATTTCTGAAACAACATGTTATAGGAAAAGTAATGCTGTCTATCAATAATAGGTTTGCTTTCATTTTAAGATCATCAAGTAGCAATTTTAGACCCTCAGAGAAAATAATGAACCCTTTTATATTGCTGAAAAAAATATTCCATGTATTTATTGACTATATTCAAGCTGTCTTTCTAGGCTATTCTATTTATGGAAAAAAAGAATAGGAAACATTCAAGAAAGGTTTTCAATAAAGTCAATCAGTACAGAAAAATCACTGTGGCCTATCTAGCCATATTATTCTGTGTTCTTAAAAATAATTTGATTGTGGCTCCAGGCAATTTTACACAGAGCCCAGGGACTGGTCTTATGCTCTTTGGCACAAATTCTGAGAAAAATGTCAGATTGTACAATTGCTTTATTTTCATGACACTTGATTGCATTAATGCTCACAGTATTGCTAGAAGGAGGTTCTGCAGTTTGTAAAGGAAAAGGCTGTAGAAGTGGTAGAATGCAAACCAGGCCTCTAACGTCACAGTGCTCTCTGCTTTATGTCATGGTGCAAAGGGCCTTAAGGCAATACAATGCATCATTCTGCTTTTCTTCTGCTTGCTGGAGAGCAGAACCTTGGGTAAGGTAAAGAAAGCCTGGCTTCAGGATTCTGTGAATTATAAAGTGCTTTGTATAGAAAGTACTCTGTGGGGCTGGAGAGAAGGCTCAGCAGTTAAGAGCACTGACTGCTCTTGCAGAGGACCCGGGTTTGATTCCCAGCACTCACATGGTGGCTAAGAACCATCTTTAACTCCAGTTCCAGGAGAATATGACACCCTCTTCTGACCTCTGCAGCATTGCATGACATGGGTGCACCAACCTACGTGCAGACAGTACACTCATACACATAAAAAAATAATAAATAAATAAAATGAAAGTACTCTGTCGTCCTCAATGCCATGAACACTTTTGTGAATAACAGGTTGATTTCTAAAAGTACATTATGGTAATCAACAGAAGATATTTTGCTTCTCAGAAACTTTTAAAACAAAATACATTTTCTTGAACAAGAGCAAAAATACAATGAAGTCACAATATAAGAATGTTTAGAGCCAGAACTCTGTACAGAGGTTCAGGCCAAAGTTGAAGAAAAGATTCTTGTTTTCACTTATTTGTCTCCTTAAGTATTATTCTTGTTCTTCCTAAAGATCATCTTCCACAATTTCAACTGTGTACTCTAACCCTGGGCTCTCTGTAGAGCTCTAGAAAATATTTGTTTGCAGGGGCTTTATGTTTTCTATGAACCTCTCTCATATACAATGTTCCAACTTTTCTTTTGTTTTCTTATATAGGACTGAGATTAAAACATTCAAAGCAGCTGCCACTACGCAGTCAGATTTAAAAGTGTCAGATTAGAAGTGTAGCACAGCCGAACACATTTTGGAGATTCTCCAAGGATTATAAAAATTAGCCTTGGACTGTGAGTACAGATCAGTAGCATAGCACCTGCCTAGCATTTGTGAGGTTCCGAGTCCCATTCTTTGCACCACAAAAACAATCAAACAAACAAATAGAAAGTTAGCCTTGACCCGGGTATAATAGAAAAGATCTGTACTGGATATTTTAGTTCTCAGCTCTTCCTCCCTCCAATGATGTATTTTACATTTCTTCAAGCTAAGGCCTTGAGATAAGACTGTACTCTTTATTTACAAAGTTATTTCACATTGATGACCAGGATCTTGTTTTTCCTATAAAACTGATGTTTAATGTCATTAGGTAGCTTTAGTATAATAGCACAGCTAAGTAAAGATAAGATCTAAGGATTTTATAAATCTCCTTATTGACTTACCATGAACTAGCAAAACTGGAAAATTTCCTAAAAATGCACAGTGTACTGCACAACACCTCTAGCAAATGAGGGCAATTTATTATTTGTATTCAAATACAAAATATACCCAGGCTTGCTGGTCCACACCTTTAGGACCAGCACTCAGGAGGTGAGGCAGGCAGATAGAGCTCTCTGAGACTAAACCCAGTCTACTGTTATACATAGTGAGCTCCTGGCCTGCTGGGGTTATAGGAAAATTCTGTGTAAAAATATTAATGAGTGGATATTCTGAGAAGTAGTCAAATTCTGGTTATATTTTGAAGATTACCAATCTGAATTTCCCGGCATGTTGAACATAGATAGAAGAGGATCTGAGACACAAACAATTTTAGAATTCTCACCTGGACAACTAGAAAGGACATTTACCATTAGCTGCAGTGAGAAAAGCTATGGAATGGAATTTCAGAGTCCATTATAGGATATATTTATTTTGAAAAAGTTTATTAGAAATTCAAGTGGTAATGGTCAGTAGGCAGTTAGATATATGACACTGAAGCTTGCAAGACAGATCATTCCTGAAAGGAAAAATATTAAGTGTTTTAGATAAATATGAAATTACAAAGCAATGAATTAGATGAGCATATCCAGAGAGAAAGAGCAGATTAAAAAAAAAAGACAACAAAGGCTTGGTCCTTGACTATTTCAACAGGACAAAACTAAGAATGGGAACAGAGGCAGTAGCAAGATGAAATGAATGCCCACATCATGTGGTATTCTGAGTTGGCAGTCATGGTACATATCTGTAATTCCAGAAGTTTGGACACTGAGTCAGAAAGGTCACAAGTTTGCAACCAGTATGAGGGAGGAAAAGAGACCTTGCCACTAGCTGAGATAGTGTATCTTGGTTGTCAACCTGACTGCATCTGAAATCAACCAAAACATAAGATGCCAAGCACTCCTGTGAGTTATTTGCTTCATAAGATTATCTGAAGTGGGAAGAGTCAGTCTGGACATGGGCAGAATCTTAAGGTGGCAGCCTGGACAAGAAGACATGGGTAAAGAGAACTTTGCTTTTTCCTGCTTGCATTAGTCTCACTGGCGAGTTTATCAATTGTGTTGCTGTGACATTCCTTCCTAATATTGGAATCAAATTCTTCAGCCTTCCAAGACAGATTGAAGACTATCAAGTTTCCAGTAATGCCCCAGGCCTTCAGCTCCATATACGGACTGCTGAGACATTGAGCCTCATGGACTAAGGAACTACCAGACTCTCAGCCTCTTTAGTGCAAGACAGACATTATTGGACTACCTGGATCCTATCCTGTAAGCCAATCTCATAACTCTCTTTTTAATATGCATATACACGCATATATGTTATTGACAGAATATTGATAGAATGAATATATATTCTATCTATCTATCATCATCATCATCTATGTATCTATCTATCTCTATCTATCATCATCTTTCTTCATGTTATCAGTTCTGTTTGTTTAGAGAACTCTTACTAACACACCATCCAGACAACGGAACAGTATTTGGCATTCTGGGAGTCCAAGTCAGGATGGCTCATCAGCAGGAAAGGAGCAACTCTGAATGATGGTACTGTGATATAGGAAGCAATAGCAGAAGAAAACTTGAACAAATTTGTCACTGATTATCAGTTTTGCAGGATTCAAGAGAATTTTAAGAAAGAGAGAATGGGGGAAAAGACATAGATAGGATCTACAGATACTTAAACCTATTTAAAATTGCAAGCACTTTTTTCAAAATAATATTCTCAATATTTACTTATAATTCAGCCTGTGTAATTCTTAATTGAATAAATTACAGTACACCTTGAGTAAAATCAATCAAGAGGAAGAAATATAATATTCTAAATGTTATAATTGACTTTGTCAAAAATATTTTAATGTAAAAAGAAAATATTAGAGTATTTTCTAAATTAGTTTTCAACATAGTCCATATTACTGAACCTCTCTGTACATTATAGAAAAATAAAATTCTCTCTGATGTTTATGATATTTTGGTTACATGTTTCAAGTTGCATTCAAATCCTTTTGGACAGCCAATGATATTTATAATTTATGCTATTCTATTTAAACTCTGAGAAGTTTAAATCCAAATCAAGGCCAAAGTCACTTGTACTTTTAACTAAAGAATTTGCTAACCCTTGAGGATTCAGTGATATTGTCTACATGAAAACGACTTGAGTTGGAAAGTCTTCTTTTTTAATTTTTTATTTTTTAATAATAGGTAATAAGTAATGAATACAGGCATCCTTCATGTAAAACCAATTTGCAAGTAACTATGCCTGAGACCTCCATTGTCCAGCTGGGGGAGCTTATACGTACTATCATGTTGATCAAATAAGAGTCCAGTCTATGTTTCTAGTTTTGTAGTTCACCCCAATGGCAGCTCTTACATTCTACCATGCCCCCTTTTCCACAGATTGTTCCAGAAAGTCTTCTTTCTAAAAGTTATATAGTTAATCACGGCAGCTTTCTGGACTCCAGTTTAAGAGAACATCATGATAATAATGTAGAAATCATTTTCACTGGGTAGAAACCAACTTTTTCAATGGTCAAGGATCCTATTGAAAATGTAACCACATTGGTTGGCCCTCCTTTGAAAATGTGCTCACTTTAAAGTATGTCAGAGGCAGTGAAAAGAATCCTTGGAGTATACTTGCTTATCATTATTTAGTGCATTACATTTGAAATCCAGTGTGACTCAGGATATGGGTTTAAGAGGCATATGAATAGTTTAACTGCTGTAGTAAGAGTTGCATCACTATAATTGTTAGGTCACAGCAACTACTCTAATTTTGATTATAATTTACATTATTATAATTCAAGTATGCTACAAGTATTTAATGAGAAGATGAAAATACAATAGGGATTTAATTTAGACTTAAGCAAGCAAAATATACCTATTTATCTTTATATGGGAAGAAAGACTTTCGTTATAACAATTTTCGTTAAATACTTAGTCTTGATTTTAAGATCAAGAATAGAACTGGAGCTCAGGAAACAACTGAAATTAGAGATTTAGACCAGAAAAGACCAAATTGCTTTATAGGGATAGAAATTAGAAGAGTGATAGCCTTGGAGAGGAAGAAGACAGGAATGTAGCAGTAGAAACTTCCTTGGCTATATGGAGAGTAACTCTCTTTCAAGGATGGGATTCTTGGTAGATTAACCAGGCTCCAGTGGATGGACCCACACTGAAGGACAGTAGGGGACACAAATAAGATAGTAGGGGACACAAATGAGAGAGAGAGAGAGAGAGAGAGAGAGAACATTCAATATTACTGAGGGAGGTAAGGAGACACTCAGAGGGGGATCTAAATACTATCACATTATATTTTGCAAAAACCTTAAAATTTTGATGAAGTGCTTTAAATGCTACATAAAAAAGCTATGTCAGTGTACACATTATGTTGGGGCTGGAGAGATGGCCTAGCGGTTAAGAGCACTGACCGCTCTTACAGAGGACCGGGGTTTGATCCCCAGCACCCACATGGCGGCCAAGAACCGTCTGAAACTCCAATTCCAGGAGAACTCCAGTTCCANAAGGATTATAAAAATTAGCCTTGGACTGTGAGTACAGATCAGTAGCATAGCACCTGCCTAGCATTTGTGAGGTTCCGAGTCCCATTCTTTGCACCACAAAAACAATCAAACAAACAAATAGAAAGTTAGCCTTGACCCGGGTATAATAGAAAAGACCTGTACTGGATATTTTAGTTCTCAGCTCTTCCTCCCTCCAATGATGTATTTTACATTTCTTCAAGCTAAGGCCTTGAGATAAGACTGTACTCTTTACAAAGTTATTTCACATTGATGACCAGGATCTTGTTTTTCCTATAAAACTGATGTTTAATGTCATTAGGTAGCTTTAGTATAATAGCACAGCTAAGTAAAGATAAGATCTAAGGATTTTATAAATCTCCTTATTGACTTACCATGAACTAGCAAAACTGGAAAATTTCCTAAAAATGCACAGTGTACTGCACAACACCTCTAGCAAATGAGGGCAATTTATTATTTGTATTCAAATACAAAATATACCCAGGCTTGCTGGTCCACACCTTTAGACCAGCACTCAGAGGAGGTGAGGCAGGCAGATAGAGCTCTCTGAGACTAAACCCAGTCTACTGTTATACATAGTGAGCTCCTGGCCTGCTGGGGTTATAGGAAAATTCTGTGTAAAAATATTAATGAGTGGATATTCTGAGAAGTAGTCAAATTCTGGTTATATTTTGAAGATTACCAATCTGAATTTCCCGGCATGTTGAACATAGATAGAAGAGGATCTGAGACACAAACAATTTTAGAATTCTCACCTGGACAACTAGAAAGGACATTTACCATTAGCTGCAGTGAGAAAAGCTATGGAATGGAATTTCAGAGTCCATTATAGGATATATTTATTTTGAAAAAGTTTATTAGAAATTCAAGTGGTAATGGTCAGTAGGCAGTTAGATATATGACACTGAAGCTTGCAAGACAGATCATTCCTGAAAGGAAAAATATTAAGTGTTTTAGATAAATATGAAATTACAAAGCAATGAATTAGATGAGCATATCCAGGAGAGAAAGAGCAGATTAAAAAAAAAACAACAAAGGCTTGGTCCTTGACTATTTCAACAGGAACAAAACTAAGAATGGGAACAGAGGCAGTAGCAAGATGAAATGAATGCACCATGTGGTATTCTGAGTTGGCAGTCATGGTACATATCTGTAATTCCAGAAGTTTGGACACTGAGTCAGAAAGGTCACAAGTTTGCAACCAGTATGAGGGAGGAAAAGAGACCTTGCCACTAGCTGAGATGGTGTATCTTGGTTGTCAACCTGACTGCATCTGAAATCAACCAAAACATAAGATGCCAAGCACTCCTGTGAGTTATTTGCTTCATAAGATTATCTGAAGTGGGAAGAGTCAGTCTGGACATGGGCAGAATCTTAAGGTGGCAGCCTGGACAAGAAAACATGGGTAAAGAGAACTTTGCTTTTTCCTGCTTGCATTAGTCTCACTGGCGAGTTTATCAATTGTGTTGCTGTGACATTCCTTCCTAATATTGGAATCAAATTCTTCAGCCTTCCAAGACAGGTTGAAGACTATCAAGTTTCCAGTAATGCCCCAGGCCTTCAGCTCCATATACGGACTGCTGAGACATTGAGCCTCATGGACTAAGGAACTACCAAGACTCTCAGCCTCTTCAGTGCAAGACAGACATTATTGGACTACCTGGATATCCTGTAAGCCAATCTCATAACTCTCTTTTTAATATGCATATACACGCATATATGTTATTGACAGAATATTGATGAATGAATATATATCTATCTATCTATCATCATCATCATCTATGTATCTATCTATTCCTATCATCATATATCTTTCTTCATGTTATCAGTTCTGTTTGTTTAGAGAACTCTTACTAACACACCATCCAGACAACGGAACAGTATTTGGCATTCTGGGAGTCCAAGTCAGGATGGCTCATCAGCAGGAAAGGAGCAACTCTGAATGATGGCTACTGTGATATAGGAAGCAATAGCAGAAGAAAACTTGAACAAATTTGTCACTGGTTATCAGTTTTGCAGGATTCAAGAGAATTTTAAGAAAGAGAGAATGGGGGAAAAGACATAGATAGGATCTACAGATACTTAAACCTATTTAAAATTGCAAGCACTTTTTTCAAAATAATATTCTCAATATTTACTTATAATTCAGCCTGTGTAATTCTTAATTGAATAAATTACAAGTACACCTTGAGTAAAATCAATGGCGAGGAAGAAATATAATATTCTAAATGTTATAATTGACTTTGTCCAAAAATATTTTAATGTAAAAAGAAAATATTAGAGTATTTTCTAAATTAGTTTTCAACATAGTCCATATTACTGAACCTCTCTGTACATTATAGAAAAATAAAATTCTCTCTGATGTTTATGATATTTTGGTTACATGTTTCAAGTTGCATTCAAATCCTTTTGGAAGCCAATGATATTTATAATTTATGCTATTCTATTTAAACTCTGAGAAGTTTAAATCCAAATCAAGGCCAAAGTCACTTGTACTTTTAACTAAAGAATTTGCTAACCCTTGAGGATTCAGTGATATTGTCTACATGAAAACGACTTGAGTTGGAAAGCGTTCTTTTTTTTATTTTTATTTTTTTAATAATAGGTAATAAGTAATGAATACAGGCATCCTTCATGTAAACCAATTTGCAAGTAACTATGCCTGAGACCCATTGTCCAGCTGGGGGAGCTTATACGTACTATCATGTTGATCAAATAAGAGTCCAGTCTATGTTTCTAGTTTTGTAGTTCACCCAATGGCAGCTCTTACATTCTACCATGCCCCCTTTTCCACAGATTGTTCCAGAAAGTCTTCTTTCTAAAAGTTATATAGTTAATCACGGCAGCTTTCTGGACTCCAGTTTAAGAGAACATCATGATAATAATGTAGAAATCATTTTCACTGGGTAGAAACCAACTTTTTCAATGGTCAAGGATCCTATTGAAAATGTAACCACATTGGTTGGCCCTCCTTTGAAAATGTGCTCACTTTAAAGTATGTCAGAGGCAGTGAAAAGAATCCTTGGAGTATACTTGCTTATCATTATTTAGTGCATTACATTTGAAATCCAGTGTGACTCAGGATATGGGTTTAAGAGGCATATGAATAGTTTAACTGCTGTAGTAAGAGTTGCATCACTATAATTGTTAGGTCACAGCAACTACTCAATTTGATTATAATTTACATTATTAAATTCAAGTATGCTACAAGTATTTAATGAGAAGATGAAAATACAATAGGGATTTAATTTAGACTTAAGCAAGCAAAATATACCTATTTATCTTTATATGGGAAGAAAGACTTTCGTTATAACAATTTTCGGTAAATACTTAGTCTTGATTTTAAGATCAAGAATAGAACTGGAGCTCAGGAAACAACTGAAATTAGAGATTTAGACCAAAAGAACCAAATTGCTTTATAGGGATAGAAATTAGAAGAGTGATAGCCTTGGAGAGAGAAAGACAGGAATGTAGCAGTAGAAACTTCCTTGGCTATATGGAGAGTAACTCTCTTTAAAGATGGATTCTTGGTAGATTAACCAGGCTCCAGTGGATGGACCCACACTGAAGGACAGTAGGGGACACAAATAAGATAGTAGGGACACAATGAGAGAGAGGAGAGAGAGAGAGAGAGAGAACATTCAATATTACTGAGGGAGGTAAGGAGACACTCAGAGGGGGATCTAAATACTATCACATTATATTTGCAAAAACCTTAAAATTTTGATGAAGTGCTTTAAATGCTACATAAAAAAGCTATGTCAGTGTACACATTATATTTACCAAACTACTAGTATCATTACACATTTAAGACTGGATATATATATATATATATATATATATTATATGGCTATAGATAATAGATATATATATATATAAATATATATATTATATATATATATAATATAGTTAAAGTATAATACAATTACATTTATGTTTAGGGAATAACACTACAAATATTTTTGTACCAAAAATTAGGAAAAAAATGTTTGTAGAAAGAAAATGATGCTACAATTTACTAATAATATTGTCATCTAGCAAGAAACAGTGTTAGCTTCTCCAGGCTTTTCAATTACTACATAGTACATGTTCTCTGCTAGGGTAACACCAGCGTTTGATATGCCTTCAAAACACTTAAAAATTCAAGTATATGTAATACAGGCTAATTTTTGTTTGTATGTGGTTCTGACCATTCCTCATCGCTGGAAACCTCTCTCCTGTGAGTGACCTTCCTTGTGTATCTGCTGTCCTCAGAGATCAGCTTCCTTACAAACTATGGCTTGAAAAACAAACATGGAGGATATACACCCTCAGTTTAAAAATGGCTAAATTGGAACTGGCCACATCAATACTGTCTGTCTCCTCTTCATAATCAGAAATCCCATGAGCTCATCTAAGCATACTGGAAACTAGGAAATGAAGTACCTGTTTCCAGATTCCTTTGCCAATGATGTCATTCCATGGGAGAGGATATGAAATATTATCAATAATAAACATCACTGACATAATGTGGTACTGCTTCTGCTTTCCATCTGTAATTCTGCACTATTTTCCCAAGCTATTACCATTTTAAAATAAAATAAATATATTTATTTTATGTAATTTTCCTCCTTTTTACTCTACCATGATTTGCTTAACTTTCTCCCCTTTATATGTCTATTATTTCCTTTGCATTTTAATTCTTAAAGTTTCATAACTTATCACTAACATGTTAAAAAATAATAGTCATCCAAATCCAAATTTCCTTAGTAATTGAGGCTAATAAATGCTATTTCTATATTTATGCTTGTTTTATAGGTTCTATTATTATTATTATTATTATTATTATTATTATTATTTACACATGCCACCCCACCCATGTGGTGATCACAGGACAACTGTATGAAATCTGTTCTCTCTTTTTATCTTCACATGGATTCCAGGAATCAAAATCAGGTCACTGTGATTGTGTATACTCTCTAGGTAACTCCCTTTTGTTTAAGTCACCCCATCTTAATGGCTGAACCCAAGCCTAGAACAAGTCAGGAAGAGCCAGTTGGTTATCTCAACCTTCAGATCCCTCTCCACAGATTTGGGTTAAATGAACACAGACAAGTATTGGGTTACCTAAGACTACTGAAATATGTTCTTTATGTCTATCTAATTATGTAAGTGTTAGTTACTTTTGTTACTTCTTTTGCCCACAGCAACATAATTTGGAGCAAGAGAAACTAGATTTTACCTCCCTAAACCAGAAGTATATAGTCCAGAAGGAGATAGTTTAGTGAGGTAAGTCTGAATCCCATTCAGCTTATTTCTTGTCTATGGGTATGTGATACAACTCTTCCCTTCTGAAAAAAGACTGTAAATCAGGTTATGGGGATCCAGGAAAAGAAAAAAGACTGCTTCTGTTTGTAGTAAAACAGTATTCATTTAGGATAGGCCTGAAATTGTTTTAAATCTCTTTCATGGGCTATACCTGCTTAACCTATGATGTTGAATCTCTTCCAGTCAATGTTTATTCAAGACTGCTTGAGTTTTTGTTCAAGCTTTATCTAAATATTACACAGTAATTAAAGACAAGAGACTGATGCAACTATCCTTCCTGGATGGTTAATAACAATACTTAATGCCCATGATCTGGTCAAATGGACTTAAGGGAAATATTTGTTCCTTGCCTTTCCAAGGTCAACTAAATTCCAGGGGACTAAGAAATGTCTTGTGTCTGTGAGTCTCCTGTCTTCTTGTTCAGAGTAGTCATGGAGGCACCAGAGGGACTCAAACCAGTGTCCAGTCTGTAAGGAAAAAGGTCAACACAGAGGAAAGTTTCCTCATGCTTCAAAGGGAAGCCTTGGTCAAACAAGCCCTGACTGGCCTTCACATAGATGGATCTGGTAAAAAAGCAAGTCAGAAGAGCCAGGGGCTCCCCCCCCAAACCTGAGTCACCCATGATGATCAGATCCTCAACTGACTTTGAGAAAAACAAAACATAGTTAATCTGGGCTAACTGTGTGCTATTAAACACCCAAAAGAAAGTATACCCAAAGATTAAATGATTCCGTTTATTTCTTTTAAAGCCTGAGAAATTGTGCTTCCTAGAAATTAGACTTAAAAGTTCAGATCTTGGCCTTGTTCAACAATGAAATGCCCCTGCAGCCTAAAAGAACAAGTCCATTGTGTTTGAAAGCTTCAGTGTCAACTTGACACACCTGGGTTGAGGGAACATTAATTAGAGAAATTTCTCTATTGCTCTGGACTGTGGCCACATCTGTGGGGTATTTTCTTGATTGTTGAGTGATGTGGGAGGGCCCAGTCCACTGTAGGCAGTGCCACCCCTGGTCAGGTTATTGTACACTGTATAAGAATGCAGGCTGAGCATGGACTAGGGGAGCAAACCAGTTAGCAGCATTCCTCCATGGCCTGTGCTTCAGCTCCTGTCTCCAGATTCTTGCCCTGAATCCTACGTTGGACTTCCTCAATGATGAACTGAACTGGGAGATGTGAGCTGAACAAACCATTTCCTCCCCAAGTTGGTTTTGGTCAGAGTGTTTTGTCACAGCAATCAAGAAGCAAACTAGAACACCCAGTATTGTGAAAATTAAATGATTGTTAAATTTCTTCTCTCTGTGTCTAGAAACTGTTTAAGAGGGAACTCACACTGTGACTCTAGCCACTCCAAGAACTACCAAAATGCTTAAAAAGCAGATCATGAGTCCAATGGTCATGGCCAAATGAGAAATAAGGAAAAATCCAATAAACAGATGCTTTGAAAGTCCTCAACAAGAAATTCTAATGGACTTTGAGGTTGGACTCTATTCTTACTTCTCTGGAATCCCTGACTAGAACATGTGCATAACTATTCTTGCCTTTACTTCTCTTTTACAGGCATCAGTCAAGCATAGTCTTTTATCTATAGCTATACTTTCTGGGGTCTTTTAGATAAACCCACTGAAAGGGTAACCCAATGTCCACACACATTGTCCTTGTTCAGCAAGGAAGAAGTCAGAGTGACCAGTGCCTGAATTCCCTATCAGTAATTAGGTTTACCCCTTCAGATAGAGGAGTAATAAAATAGGAGACAAAAATTTACCAGGCAGTTTAGGATCAAGAACCCCCAAGTAACAAGTTTTTTTCTCAGCTGAGAGCTGGAGATGTCCCAGATCTGCCAGTAAAATTATCCCTTCCAGAGACTAGAGACACCAGAACTATTGGAAAGGAGATGTTTCTTGTGCTGTTTTTATGCAAATCAACCTTGCACAGTTAAAAAAAAAAAACTATCAATCCAGCATAGTAAAATAAAAAAGAGGGCAAATCTCCTGTGTGGGGCCTGATAGTCTATGATGGTTGAGCAATAAGTGCAGTGGCTTTGCCCCAATAACCTACAAAGGCCAGAAGAAGCCAGAGCCAGCCCCCACTTGCCTGGTGAAAGTTTCAGCACCTGCAGCTCATCCCCCTGAGTGTATAATATAGGGTGTAACATTCCTGAACCTGTCACCTCCAAAGCACACCTTGGTCTGGGAACCAAATGGCCTCTCCACCAGATAAAAGCCCAATCTTGGGGAAACAAATGGTATTGTAAACAGTGCATGCAGACTTCCTTTGCTGTCTCACCCCCAAGCTTGCTAGGAGCCCAGCAAAGCTACTATATAAGACCCTGAACTCTTACAATAAATGAGTTATTTGGCCCCTTGAGGCCTAACTCCCAGTTCTTGCTAGGAGTCCAGCTAGGAGCCCAGCTAGGAGCCCAGCAAAGTTACCACATAAGACCCTAAACTCCTACAATAAATGAGTTATTTGGCCCTTTGAGGCCTAACTCCCAGTTCTTTCTTTGATCTACCAGGCTTACCTGCCATTCCATATCCAACCCGTCTCCCTCCCTTCTTCCATGCACATGACCAGTGTGTGGACATGGAGGACCCCACACTCCTGTAACTGGTATCAGTCACAGTTTTCATGGTCAGCATGGCTGACTACTCTGCTGACCACTATTACAGGACCCCTTACTATACTGCTTTCGGCCTTTACTATAGGACCCTGACTCATAAGCTTCCTAACTAGGTACATTAGTAAATGAGCCAATTTGATTAAAATCCTTGGATGAATCAATAATTTGATCCATATGTCCAAGAGCCAGTGGGGAATGTGACAGTGTACACTCCCTAGGCAACTCCATTTTGTTTCAGTGACCACATCTTAATGGCTGAACCCTGGCCCAGAACAAGTCCAGGAAGAGCCAGTTGGTTATCTAGACCTTCAGAATCCCCTCTCCATGGTGTTTGTGACCACTTGTTAACTATCTACTGTATCTTTTGTCAAGGCAGCCTACCCTCACCTCATCTCATCTCATCTCATCTCATCTCATCTCATCTCAATCTCATCTCATCTCATCTTTGTCTGCAGCAGAAAGGAACTGAGGTTTTTTTTTTTATATTGTCTGACTGAAATTTCTTTTAAAAAAATTCACCAGGATATGGTATTTGACTTCATAAGCCTAACCTGCCACTGAACCTGGGTACAGTTTTGACCAGTCCAACTTAAAAACCTAATTTGGCTAATTGGAACCTGGAGTCTGTGTGCTCTTTTCTCCCAGTGGACCACCACAACAATAGTTACCAGGCTTGCACAACAAGTGCCTTTCCCACTGGGCCACATACCCAGCCAACAGTTTTGAACATTCTTGATAAACAATGATTTCCAGAAACATGCTTATTTCATCAGAGAATGATTGGGCCAAATGCATCTCATTTTGCTACCATTTAGTGTAACCACTGTAATGAAATGTCAGTTTGATATACAGAACATAATTAGTTTTATACATGTGTATATGGGAGTATATGTATGTGGGGTTAGTCTGTGGGGGTTTATATGCACATATGTTTGTGAACATGTAAAAAACAGAAAACAAGTTCAGGCATCATTGTCAGGAATGCTGTCCACCTCTTTTTGAGAAGAGGTCTCTCACTGGCCTAGAGCTCAGCAATGAAGGCAATACTGGCTGGCCAAAGACCCTCAGGGATCCTCCTGCCTCTGTCTCCTCAGCCCTGGGATTATGAGTGCCACCACATGCAATATTTTTACCAGAAGTCTGGAGACCCAAATTAAATCTTCATGCTGTGAGGCCAGAACTGTACAGCCTGAGTTATCTTCCCAGCCCCACTCCTGATCATAATTATTGACTGTTGATCATTAATTTATAGGAGCACACATATGTGAAGACAGTAACACGCCCCTCTCTGAGCCTACCGCAATATTTCCTTTTAGATTTTGAGAATCAATAAGCACAGTGCCAAACAAGGCAGAGAATTCTCTAAAGGGAAATAAAATATATTGAATGTGCTTATTTGTGGGCATATTTGATTTTCATTTTTTGAATTTAACATTTGTGTTAAATGAGGTCAAGTAGGCCTTTGGCTTAAATATTGAACAAGCTTTATGCTTCAAAGACTTACCTTTAGGGTAGAGGACAACTTGTGTCAGAAAAGTATTTCACATGACCATGAGTAAATTTTTCTTATTTTTCATGAAAGTACCAATTCTTATGCAATAAAACCCCTAAAGCAAAAATTAGACATACCTCATGCCTGATCAAAGTTTACTCCAGTATAATTTGTCTTCTAGGAGCTATGATTCTGAGATTTCCCCTGCATTTTTATGTAAATTTTTAAAATTAGCATGCTCATTTTGGGGCTGAATTCTGGAACTTTCAAATTTAGTTACTGTTTAGTGTCTTCCTTCCCTCTGTCTCCCATCACCCCCTCATCCCCAAGGTACCCTTCCATCCCCCCAATGCCTTTGTTCTACATTCAGGTCATATGCATCTGGTTGCCCTCCCTGGCTTCCTCAGTTTTCTTCTTCTCTCAGTCCCCTTTCTATATTCACAACCTATCCCACGCTTGCCCCTACTTGTATACATACATACACACATACATACATAGATATAGACATTGTCAACCGGGATCTGTATCTAAGAGACAACATGGGATTGTGGTGTTTCTGAATCTGAGTTGCCTAGTTTGGTTATAATTCTGTCCTGCTCCATGTAGTTTTATTACAGAGGAAACAAAGAAATGTTCTCCATTCCACTGCCTGCCCCTTCATCCCCAGTAGTGGCAATGCATTTCACATTAATTTTCATAAGAACTTTAATTCTATATCTCAGCTGGCTAATAAAGTAGAGTGGAGAACCTTAAAAGGGACTTTCTGATTTTTTTCTTCCAAGATGCCAGGTTCATTTTCACTATTGGATCATCATATTGGAGGTTTTCTCTCAAAAACTATCAGCCTGCACTGGCCGTCAAGATCTGAATCAATCTCTCTCTCTCTCTCTCTCTCTCTCTCTCTCTCTCTCTCTCTCTCTCTCTTAAAAACTGAGTAAAACCAGTCTAAATTAACTCTGTGCCTTCTCTTTCTGCACATTGCCCTGTCTCATGTTTTTCACCAGGATTATTATTGGATAATGGTACTTAATACTTATCTTCATGGTTTGAGTGCTGCCATTACTGGACACTTTATTTTGTCACCTGTTGAAACTTCAGTTCCTGGGATGGAGTTGGACAATAAGTAGTGTTAAGCCCCATAAGATTAATTGGTCAAAAAGTAAAATCTCTAGGCTGCCTGTCTGCAGACCAACCTTTCCAGTTTCGCTGGTCAATCATCTGGTCATAGGACTATACCTAGGAAGGTGGGCTCATCTTAAGCTATGCTAAATGGATGGGCAGGTGGAATACCAATGAGTTAATGTGATGGTGAACTTTTCTTGTGCAGTGATTGTGGGCTCTGTTGCAGACATGAGTCCTGTAAGTCTTGTCTTTTAGAAAAACATATCTCCTTTTCGTCTTCTTTCTAAGTTTGCCTTCCCTAATGCTTTGTGCTGCCCCAGATTCTTGTATTTCTTTACTTTTTCTCTAAAGCTTCCTTTTCCCCACCATGTGGTTGGGAGTCTGGCACGAGTCTGGGCTCCATGCAGGCTCTAACCCAGCATGGCTATGTGACTCTTTTACTTCTCCCCTCCATTTTCTTCAAGGCAATTGCAGAGATTCACACCATCCCTGCCCTGTGGATTTCTCTTCCAGTTCTAATAAAATTGTCTTAAAGCTTCCTTTTGGTCAATTCTTTAATTCTATGATGAGTGAGACAAAGAACCCTGTGGAGGATGCTGTTTCACCCCTTTATCATTAGGTGGTGATGCTTAACTGTTAGATAAAGTCCACAGGGTAGATGAGCTTGAGATGCAGATTGTTAAAATATATTCCACCATTGTCTTCATTGCAAATGAAAAATCCATTCCTGCTTTTTCTGGAAATAGTTGTGAGAAATATTGGCAGGGATTTGGGGTGCACATTTCATGAAATTTCTACATGAGATGTAAGTCACATTTCTTCTCTCTGCTTCTTCTGTCCACTTTTTCATACATTAGAAGTTAGTTTGTAGGAACTCAGTGTTTGGTGTTATTGATTTTTGACAGGAAAACTTGCCCAAATGAGTTACAACACTGAGAAAGAGGTAGACAGACACACCCTTCTTTTATTATTTTCCTCAGGGGTCTGTTCTGTGGTGGAGCTACTCCACATAGTGCAGAAGCTGGCCTTCTGTGGGGGGCTTAATAATGCTCCCTTTGTATTTACTTTCATCTTTTTTCCAGACTGCCTGATTTCTCCCTTCCTGTGGCATCCTTGAAGTCAACACCTCAGCTGTATTTCACCTGAAGCTTTGCCTTAGGCTCTGTTTTCTAGACAAACTGGGCTAAGTATCTAGTCCTTGACTTTTCAAAACATTTGAAATAACATTTTTTTTCTTCTAATGCATTTTCCAGGATGCGTTAATAGATCAGAGAGACTTAATTTCCTGCAGAATCAAAATACATTGTCATAATTGAAGTTCAGTTATCAGATCCTCAACAATGCTCCAGTCACCCAGGATGGTAACAGGCTGTAAAGCTAGAAAGATGTGTGACTGCCTTGCCTATAACTCTAAAATATGACCTTTACCAAGAATGTCTTCAATATATTTAGTATATTTATTAAGAATATCATCTTTGGGGTCAAGGAGACCTGGCCTTCCCCTCTTTTACAAACTTACAGATAAGAAATCACTAACCTTTCTCTGGCCTCACTGTCGTCTACATGTGAAGGAAGCTGGCAGCACTTTCCAGCTTGATGGTTGTGCAGATTAAATTAGGTGGATAACTTTAGGCATTTTAGCAGAGTTTCTATCTTTGTGAAGAAGCTTGCTTTGTCCACAGAGAAAGTTTGTCCTGAAATCCTTCTCTGGGAATCTGAATCTCTGTCTCTCTTTTTACATGAGTTGGAATCCAAGCTGACACATTGTAGAGACTTTCAGAAATTGTATAAAGCCTATTTAAGAAGGTGGTTGACACAGAGGTCCCTTTGGCCCTTCTCCAGTGTAGCTCCATGAGCCCATTTTCCTCCACAAAGGTCCCCTTGGCCATTGTGCGCTCCCACACTTCCGAGGTCTCACATTACTCTCTGCCGCCTGTCTTCCATGCCAGGCTGTGTGTCTTCTCTGATGCATTCAATGGAGATCAAAAGGGCCAGGAAGCCAGAGTGAACTACTGGCACCAGGAAGCATACAGAAGAGACAAACATAGGAATGTTAAATATGATAGTATCTCACCAGCTTGTTTCCTTACTATAGTTTAATTTGGGTGTAGAGGGGCTGACAGGGTCTCCATGTAGCCCCAGGTAGCCTGGACCTGGCTATGAAGACCAAGGTGACCTTGATCTCATCAAGATCCACCTGCCGGCATTAAAATTCAGGGTTTACTTAAAAAATCCTAGAGAGTTCCTGTTTGTTTGTTGCATACAGTTTAACTCTCTTTAAGGAAACTGTTTCTTCCTTTCTTCAAAATGGCAGCTAAGCCAGAGGACACTCATCATGGTCTGTGATGATGCTAAAACACTATTTTAACTTTTTCATTTGACCGTTTCCTGGCAGCTAAATGTTATATCAAATATTCTTTCTGTTTTTCTGCATTGCAATGATTTGAGAATTGTACCTCTTCCCCGTGGGGTGAGGAAGAGTGGAAAATGACAAAATTCAACCCTTCACCTTCTTTATTCTGGTTTACATAGGCCTGTTCAAAGCAGATTTTGAAAACGATTTCTCCAATTGTTCCAGTCGTTATCACTAGTATTCTTCATAGGGCTGTGGGCACGAAATGTCAGCTGGTAATAAACTTGTACTTTGCCTGGCTTCATCCTTCCTTATACATCTCCCTAGAAAGGAGAGAGAGAGTACTGGCCAAATGCCATCTCAATTTCATCTCACTTTATTATTTCCCAAAGAGCAAACTAGATAACATTTTAACTCCCAGTAAGGAAACTAATTTATGCAGATCTTAAACTGAATGCAAATAACTCAAGGCCAACAGATGAGAAAAAGTTTTAAATATAATTTTGAAATCCAGGTTTGAAGTTTTTCTTCACATTTCCTTTTCATTTGTACCAGATTTGGAATATTTTCAGCCATTAATTTTAAAGACTTTCCTAATTCTTTATGGTCTTTTGTCTTCTCTTTCATTTTGGTTTTACTCTATTGCTATAATTTCAAGTTCACTGGTATTATTTTTCCTATAACATCTAAACTAACATTCTTATAGATGGTTAATACCATTTTTGTATCTTTTTCTACTGAATGATTCCCCCTCATGTCTTGGCTATAAGTTACCTTCCCTCATTTCTTGGCATGGAATAAAATTTTTGATTGGAGGCTGGAGCTTATGTGTCCTATGCTACTGTTTTGGCACCTGATTTTGGCAATGAAATTATTTTGGATAAATTTCATGACTGTGAGGCCTGCTTTAAAGATTTTGTAGTGTGTATCTGGAATAGACCTCACTTTAGGGATAATTAATTCATACTTTTAAGGTGCGATTTCTCTGAAGTCTCTACCAAATAGTCTGGCTGATCACTGAAGTTTATGTCCCTTGTTTGGTTAAACTTTGAACAACTCCTTGTCTGTTGTGAACTTTGAGAATTTTTTATTATATAACTCTATGGAACTTTTGGCTAAGCTTTATGGAATTTTACCTCACACCTACTCACTATGAAACCTAAAGAACACGTGTTTTATATGTTATAGAGTTGCCCAGGTATTTACAATGGGAGAGTAAGTACAGGACTTACTACTAACTTATGTATTAAATTAGTTAATGGTTCTTCTGTGATCAAAACATTTTAATAGCTTATCACTGTATCCAAAGCAGTTCTGTTGGAGCTGGACAGATGGCTCGGCAGTTAAGAACGCTTGCTCTTCTTCCCTAGGACCCAAATTCAGTTCACACAGTACTCATATCAGGGGGCTCAAAACCACCTGTAACTCCAGTTCCAAGGGATCTGACACCCCCCTCTGTCCTTGTTGGGCTCTGAACACTAGTGGCAAATACACACACACACACACACACACACACACACACACACATACACACACACAGAGTGACTAATTAATAAAAAAATCTTTTTAAATATTAAAAAAAATCCGTGGAGTACTCAGCTGTAAAGGGGACATCTATATATACTACCTCTCTCCAAGATTCAGGGAACTTTGTAGAAGGAATGGAAAGATTGTAAAAGCCAGAAGTTGGGCAGGACTAAGAGCCAAACAGTGTCTTCTGGACATGATAGGGAGCAGTTGCATTCATGAACTCATAAGGTCTGTGATTGGCTGCATCAGATCTGCACAAGATCAAGCCAGTCAGCACCATAGCATAGGTGAGAGAGGGATGCATAAGCCTCAGCCACTGACCCAGGAATTATTGACAGGTGATGGCAGTTAGGGGAGATTTTTCCTCAGGGCTGTGGTCTCTGGTAAGTTCACAGTGTGCCAGTATATAGAGCCACATCCTTGTATATGTGGGCAGCATTAATTGAACTTAGTGGGTTATTTTTAAATTTTTAATTATTTACATATTTATTTTTATTTTATGTATACGCATGTTTTGCCTGTATGTGTACAAATGGACTCATGCATACAATGGGCATGGAGGCCAGAGAGGGCATCAGATTCCCTGGAACTGGAGTTGCAGACAGGTGTTCCCTGACATGTGGGTGCTGGGAACTGAATCCTGGTCCTTTGCAAGAACAGCCAGTGCTCTTGACTGCTAAACCATCTGTTTATCCCCTATTAAAAATTTTTAAAGGAACATGAAATTGAGAGGAAGACCTGGGGTGGGGTGTTCAGGAGAAGTTTGAGGGGAAAGAGGGATTTGTGTGAATGTAATAAGAATACATTGCATTGCAGGTATGAAAAACTAAAAAAAAAATACTATGCCAATAAAGGTAAACTCAACAAGAGCATATACACATATACACATATAAACCTTAACTTGGCATACATGGTCTGCCCTAAGCCACCCTCCCAACTGCATCTTGCAAATTTTCCTGTTTACTTCCTTAGCCATGGCTAGAACACAGGTCTTGGTTGTTCCAGAACACAATAAATCAGGTTGCGACTCTGGGAATTTGCACTAGCTGAATCCTCTACCTGGAATGCTTTCTTCCAGATAACTTCTCCCTTTATTTTCTCAAGTGACTCTGGTCCCTGAGGTAAAAGAGGTGATGTGATTGCAGAGAGCCACCCTGGCGTCTTTATGCAAATGGCCCTGCTTCCTCACGTGTTCACCTCCTTATCCTAATGGGTTTTCTTTTTAACCCACTTTACTGCCTAGTAATAGATTATAATTCTACATATTTACTTTTCTATCCTTACCACTAGAGTGTGTATACCATTAGAGGAAATCAGTGGCCCACCTAGTTATTATACTCCTCATGAACATATGGTCATCATGCAATAACTATTCTTTGAAGGTATAAAGTTTCTCAAAACAGAACGTCTGATATTATTTTGCCACCAATATTATGTGTATCTCCAAGTGTAAGATGTGAATTAAATAAGAATTCTTCCCAGCATATAAAACTTAAAATAGAAAACTTGTGATTGTTGTATACCTCCAGTTAATTTTTAAATGTAAAAGACCATATATTTTAATTTTTTGTGATTTTTAGAACATAACAAAGATGGGTTCTTAACACTGCTCTCCTTTAGGCTTTGTTTTCCTTTCCCGTTCCCCTTCTTACTGGGTTCCCGTGGGAGGACTACTTAGGAAAGCTGGTACATGTGTGTACCAGTGTAATTGTCAGTGTAGGTTAGAATAATAGAGTAGCAACAAGCAACCTTCAGATCTCAGTGGTTTAATATATGAGATTGATTTCTTCCTGAGGCTACATATTTATCACAGATGAGGAGATGGGGGAGGGGTTCTTCTTTGCACTCTGGGACCTGGTCTGATTCTATCAGTCAGGGGCCTAGGATAAAACAGATGGCTTATTTAAATCAGTGTAATTCAAGGAATGTTTCACAATGTGGAAATTCACTAGGGTGTCAGTGGAGTGTTGGGGACCACGAGAGATACAGAAGCACTGGCAGAGATGCTGCCATCTTTCACCTGCCTGGAGAAGGAGGCGTTTTGACAGCAGAGCTGGGAATAGATAGGGAAAGGAAATAATGGCTTTGCAATGCCTCAGAGTGAAAATAGTGTATATCAACTGTGCTCACCTTTTTCTGACCACAGATGGTCACATGGAACCATTTGCCAGTGAATGCACTGGGAAAGTGTAGTTTTTAGCAACGACTATGGTTTTATGTTATTTAAAAGCAATCTAAACTGGCATATCTAGTATGCAAGTAGTTATGTGAATTCCCTGCTAGGACTGGTAGACTTACTGCAGAAATGATACTTATCAACTTTGTGAACTTTTATCAGTTTTCAAAGTGAAGTGTCTTCAGCTGTCAGGTTATTATAATCTCTATATTTGATCAGTATAATTTTTTAACTTTTTGATTGGTGTCATAACTGAGCATAGCAGATAGGATTTGGGTAACATTATTAATTAAATATTTTAAATGAAAGGATCTGACAAAGAAAGTTTCTTTTTATGTGATGAAAGTGACAACTTGTTGACAGATGACTGTTACATGCCCTCCAATCTGGTAAAATGATATTTTTTTGAAGGACAGAACATATCAAATCATTACATGTCAAATTATATGGATTCGATATTTGATATTTGATTCATTATTAATTAACATATTACTCTGGGACATATGAGCCATATATTCTTTTGTATAAAGAAATAAATATAAAAATAAATTTTTCCATTAGAATAAGTTAACTTTTGCTGCCATAACAAGCAATCATAAAATGTGCCCTCCTTTTGGCTTTAATTCCTTTGATCTTCACTCATAAAATAACAGAGTTTAGTTCTTATTCACAGTACATAAACTTTACAAGGTAACTGGTGAGATTAGCTCTCTATTACCTGGAGTTTGAGCCCCAGAGGAAATAGCTTCAGTTTCTGGCTATTGGAAAAGTAGAAACATTAAACATGGGAATTGCACACTAACTCCTGTTATTTCACTAAGGAGCTACACATTATTTCGATTCAGATTAGAGTTTTCAGTGCAGGTCATTTGGGCTTATTTATTCCAAGAGGGAGGTAAAGAAATGTAATCCATCTATTTGGCTGGAAGAAGAACCAGAAATTTTGGTGAATTATGAGAAAAAGCACTATATCAAACAATGAGATTTATTTAAAATTTATGTTTAGAAATGCTTTGCCATTTTAAACATTTGCAAAATTCATTTAGTCATGAAATACTGAAAATACAGATTAAGGGGTTGAAGATGGTTTAGGCCATAAAATGCTTTCCTCGCAAGCATGAGGACCTGCGTTTGATCACCAGAACCCATGTACAGAGGCTGGCATAATGGCACCTGCTTGAATCCCAGCAAAGGAGAGGCAAAGAAAGGCAGATGCCTTGGATTGGCTGCTCATCCACCCTAGGCTGTTCAGTGGAATCCTGACCAATGAGTGCCCCTGCTTCATAAGTTAAGGGAGACGTTATGATGTAGGCATTCACATGTGCATGTACACATACACAGACACACAAATGTACATTTACGCACTAATAAAATGTATAGTTATGCACTAATACAAATACTGTTCATTTAATAAGTTATGCATAAAAATGCTACAGAACATATTCAATATTTTGTAAAATTTAGATTGATTATAATCACATCAATTACACAAATAAAATTATATGAAACTTCTTCAGGCAGGGAATAAGACTTTAATTGAAGCAATTGGTGAATCCAGGATCTTCTGCTCTTTATTTCCACCATTTAATACATTCTTTCTTGGAATTTCCAGCTTTCAACTCATAACACCTATTTGTTACTTTTCATTTTTTCATTAGAATGTATAACACCATAATATCATTTACTTTTTAAATTAAACTATTTTATTTATTAGTTTTGTTTTATGTATATGAGTGCATTGCCTGAAAGCATGTAAGTGCACCCATGTTGTGCAATGCACACAGAGATCAGAAGCAGGTGTCAGATCCTCTGTAACTGGAGTCACAGATGTTTGCTAGCCACCATGTGGGCACCCAAATTTTAACCCTGCTCCTCTACATGAGCAGCCAGTGCTCTTAACCACATAGCCATCTCTCCAGCCCCTTATTTTTACTTCTTTATATGATAATTGCAACATCTCTGTTATAGCTAAGTCTGATTAAATCATTTTCCACTTTTTAATATGTTTTATATTTCCCTCTTTCTCTCCCTCTTTCTCTCTCTCCCTCTCTTCTCCTTCTCCCCTTCTTTCTTTCTCTGTATGTGTACATGTGTGTATGGAAACATAGATGTTTTGCATTACCACAGATCCAGAAACACACAGCCAAGCCATCATAGTCCGAAATGTTTCCTCTTTTCAGATTGTTCCTCACAGGGAGATTAAATACCACACACACATGCTTAATGGAATAGTTTCTCCCTTATGCTCCTTAAACCCTTCCTTAACTAAGCTACAACATTATTAATTAATATCCTTGAAAACTTTCTTTCCATAGTTATGTGATTGGTAACTTCTAACATTTTTTTACGTATTGTAGATACAAAGGATTTATTCTCTTTTTTTACTTTCTTTTATTTCATTTTTTTAATTTTTTATTTATTTCTGTATGCGTATCAATGTACTGTCTGCGTGCAGGTCTGTGCACCCGTGTCGTGCAATGCCACGGAGGTCAGAAGAGGGTCTCAGATTCCCCTGGAAGCTGGAGTTTTTCCTGGACGGGAGTTTCAGACTGCGTCTTTGCCGCCATTGGGTGCTGGGAATCGAACCGTGGGTCCGCTTCAAAGAGGCGGTCGGTGGGCTCTTAACCAAGCTGGAGGGCCATCCCTCTCAGCCCTCTTTTTTATACTTTTTTAACAATAAGTATAATGTATGATACAAGCATCATTCATGTAATACCAATTTTCAAGCAGCGGTGCCCAAACACACAAGCCAAGGCCTCTCACCATCCATTGAGAGGGGCTTGTATGACAATCATGTGACAAATAAGCATCCATGTCTATATTGGCTGAGTTTCAACCCATTCACCCCAAATTTGCCCACCCTTCCTTACAAATTCTACCACTCGCCCCTCTTCCCTCATCGAGATTGTTCCGCTAGGCTTAGAAAAGGGGCACAGGTGTGATGAGGAGCAAACGTCTACTTCTTCTCTCGGAATGTCAATTTTTTGTTTGAACTCTGATGCTTTGGCTGTTGTTCCTTTCATGGGCTGAAGTTTGTCCAGGAACTAAACTTATCAATCTACTAATGAAGCACAAGCAATTAGATATATAGGTATTTAAAACGGTACTAATTATTATGGAGTTAATTTGTTGGTATAGACACATATGTGTTGTATGGTATGCTAATCTATGATTACTTTTTTTTTTTTCTGGTGTTTTCTTGAAAGAATGACAAGGGTCTTACTGTGCTTATACAAACAGCTCCTAAACCACTTAGGATGTAAGCGTGGCATCAGCCATTGAGTTATTTCCTCCAAGAAAAGAGCTATGCCAATTAGATTTGGGATATACAAACATATGGCTGCCACTAGTGCAGAATATTTCCAGGCAGGGAGGTGTAGCATGATGCCTGGATGAGAGGAGGAGTCTTGCTCGACTCAAGTGAGACCAATATTTTTGCTTTGTTGGTTAGTGCCTTTGGTAACACTTTCTGTGTATCCAGAGACCAACTGTACACTTGCAAGTGGCATCGACAAGACATCTTTCCCATGCTTATATCAGGGTCTTCACCAGCAGGGCTTTGAACCACCTCTTCTTTTCAGGTAATCCCATTTTACACGCAAGAAGCCTTTCCTTTGGGGGTTTTGGATCCCCTAGGCCAACCTCTCCTTGGCAGAAAATCCAATGCTGATGATCAGAGCCTCCTAAGTTAGTATAACTTTGCTTAAATGCACATCTTAGGAGACTTTATGTATTATATATTTGGTTCTGAATAGAGATAATTCCTTTTCAACAGTTCTATTCTATTAGTCAATAGAAAGCAAGTAATACCAGTTTTATAGAAAGTACCTCTATAACAGTGGCCCTCTAAATTTAACAGTTAGAGAGATTGCTTCATTACCATCATATTTTTCTTTGGTCTATGAAAAGGGAGGTAAGAAAGTCTCTCCCATATTAAAACTTGCAGACCTAGAAAGGTAATGGTTCATTAGGACTTCGAAGTCAAATAAACAGTTGTTACAATAGAGACCACAAGAGATTGTTTGATGCCTGATCAAGTCTGAGGCTTTTCTTCCTTTTTAATGTTTAGATGGGCCAACTTCTCTGCTGGTATTTTTTTTATTTATCCTATATTTAAAATCTAGTTTTCTCATAGCTTTAGGTTGGTGATGTTTTACCGTGGGAACATACAAATCTTTCCCATAGTTAGTTTTAAGATTAATTGAAACTTTTTTGACAAAAGTTTAATATATAACTATCACCCCCCCCTTTTTAATTTTAGGTTTTTATTTTTGCCGCTCATGAGATCAAAAAGGCAGTTGCAGCACACATACCTATAGGCAGGAATCAGGGTGGAAATTTCATTAAATTTATCCCAGCTGTTAGTATTATACACATGTTTAATCCAAAATTATTACCAAAGTATGATTAATTATCGTTAAACCATGTTGTTATATAGACATTTTTACTTTTACTAAGTCCTAAATTACATGTAATTTGTAGATAGAGTTTGGGCAATTGGATACTTGGTGAACTCACATCATATGAATATACATTAATTGAATATAACACACTGTGCCCTCCCCACCCCTCCACCCTCAAGATTCCACCATTTCCTTCATGTTTTCATGAAAGTCTTTCTGTTGTGTTCTTTTAATATGCATCCCGCTCCCCGCCAGCATAGAAGAAGTATTTAAACTGGGTTATCTATGCTAGCAGTCCACATATGAAGGATATCATTTGTTGTTTATTTTTCTCCAGGACTCGGTTACTAACTTCATTTATAATAATATTTCTAGCTCCATCTTATTACTGCAAAATCCATGATGTTGTCCCTCGTTACTGCTAATAGAATAACTCCACTGTTACATGTACCCCATTTTCTCGTATCTACTCCTTGTCATTGAGGGTGCAATTGGGTTAGGTTGCAGATTTTTGCTTATTGTGAACAGAGCTGCAATAAACATAGCTTGTGCATGTATTTCTGCAGTAAGAATGAGTCTTGTGGGTATAACAGTCATACCCAGGAGTGGTATACGGATCAATGGAAAGCTCATTTTTGAGTTCTTCCAAGTGTCAGCTCACACTGCTTTCCTTAGTGGCTGGACAAATTTACATTCTCACCAGCATGGATGAGTGTTCCTCTTTCCCCTACAACACTTCTCCAAAGCACTTGACATCATTTGTTTTCTTGATCCTGGCCAGTCTTATCGTAGTGAGATGAATCTAAGTGGTCTAATTTGCATTTCCCTAATTATTGAGTGATGGTGAACAGTTTTTAAATGTTTCTCAGCCCTCCTGATATTCCTCCTCTTGCGAAGTCTCTATTCAGTTCTTTTGCTCCGTCTTTTTGAGGAAATGAAATTGAACATCATCCATAACATCGTCATAAATATTCCATCCACAATTCTCCCCCAATTTTCAGAGAGTTCTTCTTTGTTTTGGGTATTTTGTAATACTCAGTAATCAATGCTTTGTCAGATGTATCTGCAGTGGTTTCCTCCCAGTCTGTGGGTTATCTCTTCACTTCCTGATTGTGTTTTGATGTACAGAAGTTTTGAGTTTAATGAGGTCCCATTTGTCAATTGTCGATCGTTAATTCTTGTGCACTGCTGTCTGATTTAGGAAGACTTTTTCCTACACCTATGTCTTGTAGTCCTGCTGCCAAGTTTTTCTTCTATGACCTCCGAGTTTGGGGTTTCATGTTGAGGTCTTTGATCCATCTGGAATTGACTTTTTACAGGACGAGAGGTGGGGTTTTAATTTCATTTCTTCTACAGGTGGTGACCAGTTTTGCCAACACCACTTACTGAAAGATTCGCGTCTTTCCTCCATTGTGTCTCTGGCCCCCTTGTCAAATATGAGGTGCTGAATTGTATGTGCTCAGGGTTGGATCTTCAGTTTGTTCCATCGGTCATGGTCTGTTTTTGTGCCGTACCATGCTGTTTTTATGACTATAAGCCCTATAGTATAGTTTTTGAAGTCTGGTATAGAGATCCCCCTGTATTGCCCTTTTCACTTAGGGTTGCTTTGGCTGTTCGGGGTCTTTTGTTTTTCCAAATGAAATTAAGGATTTTTTTCCCAAACTTGTGAAGAAACTCTTGGGGATTTTGATTGGAATTGCATTAAATCTGTACAAGAGTTTGGGAAGAATGGACATTTTTACTATAATTATTTTCCCAATCCATGAGCATAGGAGGTTTGTCACACATCTTCGTGATGTCTCCTCATCTTTGCCTTGTGCTACTTACTTCATTGGTTGGCTTCCTTTTTCAGTGTTTCTACTTCCTTCTGGAGTTTGTTTTTTTCTCCCTCTAGTTCTTTCTGGAGTTTGTCATTTTCCTCCTTTAGTTCTTTCTGAAGTTTGTCATTGTATCCCTCTAGGTCCTTTTTGAGTTTTTCATTCTCTCTCCTTAGTTCTCTGACTTCTTTATTTTCTTTAATTTTTCTGCATAGGTCTGCAATTATTCCTCCAAGATTTGTTTCTTGGGTCACCTCCAGGGGGATCCCACTGTAGCTATCTCTTACAGGGTTGGTAGAGCTTGGTGCAGAATTATCCTGCACCTTTCCTATGTTATCCCTTCGCTGTGTCCCTGGCATAAGGGTCCCCCCCCCTTTTTTTTGCCTGCATTCCGATGCCAATCACAAATGTCTTTTCACTATGTTGAAGTCTTGATTTGCTTGCCTCCTTCTGACACTTTTTTTTCTCCTTGTTTTTGGAGTGTGGACTTTTCTAGGTTTCAGGCTTTCAATTTTGTTTATATATTGGATATTGGAAGTCTAAGTCACTCTTCCCTTCCTGTTCTGAAGGTTCTCCAAAAAAATTCCACTTGGATACTCTCTCTCCTCAATTCCAGTTGTTGGGGTGATGCCTGACTTAGCCCTTGCCCAGGTACCTGTCTGGAGTGGCACCGTGTTCTTATCTGTGCTTCAGGTGGTGTTAGCAAGCAAGGCCCAAACCTGAGCACCCTGCACACTGACTCACTGTGGCACTGGAGCCTCTGCTGCTGGTTGCAAGGGGGGAGGGTGACCCTGCCTGGACAGCCACACCCTACAAGGGTTTAGGGTTTAGACCTAAGCAGGCAGGTCCACAGCACCCCTGCCACAAACCAGCAAATCAATTCTCCAGCAACCCAAGAGTCAATCTATGCTAAGATCTACCTGTCTGGAGTGGTGTGGGGCTCTTATATGTGCTTTAGGTGGTCTTATCTAGCAAGGCCCTAACCTGAGCACCCTGCACACTGACTCACTATCAGATTTATTCACTTTTAAGTACTTAATCAAAGAATGGAAAATCAATTAAGCACTATATTTAGTTTAGGCATCTATAAATTATTTGGGGGCATATATTTTTCTAGATGGTATATGTATTTGGATTTTACTTGATAATGTAAATATGTTTTTAATGTTAATAAGATTGAAATACATTATTAAATCAGGTAGGAGGTTATGAAATACATATTTCAAAGGTTCTCCAAATACTCCCTAACCAAAGCAGGACACAGATACAACCATTTACTAAAAATCTGTGTTATTAAATTGGCCTCAATAGAATATTTTCATAATATGTATGTGCTTCAACATACATGTGGTGTTGTAATGTTACGCTTTTAATTCCTTTGTGAGTAAAAGATTATAGACCTTTATTCTAACACATCTTATAATAAAACATATAAATAGCATGTAAATATATATATATATATATATGAATTTTCAAGATTGAACTTTGCCTCACTAATAATTTATTTCTGCCATGTTCATCCTACTATTCAAAGTTAATAAAAGAAATCTCATAGAAATTTTCTTAATGTTTATTTAAAGAAACAACAAATTTCCAACAAAGCTCTGCATCAATATATTCAGACAATTATATTTGGCTTTTGGAGGGGTAAGCAGTGGGAAATTTGTATGGGTGGGAGAAGAGACAATGCTGTCTCCTGGACATTGCATTGCTTCTAAACTTGCACAGGACATGCATAAAATCAAGTCAGAAAAATTCTGACACATATTGGGGAGGTGGTCTCTGGCCTCATTCGTTAATGAGGAGCTATCGGGAAGTTGATAGCTTCTGAGAGAGGGGGACTTATTCTTTTGGGAAGGTGTGGCTACTGACAGGTTTTCCATGACCCATTGGATGGCCCTACACATGTGCACAATAAGAAGCACTAACTGGACTCAGTGATCAGGAAAGAAAGAAAGAAAGAAAGAAAGAAAGAAAGAAAGAAAGAAAGAAAGAAAGAAAGAGAGAGAGAAAGAAAGAGATAGAGAGAGAAAGAAAGAAAGAGAGAGAGAGGAAGGGAGAAAGGAAGGAAGGAAGGAGAAAGGAAAGGAAAGAAAAGGAAAGGAAGAAAGGCATGAAGTTGGAAAGAATACATATTGAAGGGGATACAGGGAATAGTGGAGGAGGAATCTGGAATGAACTTCTCAGCTATGAAGAAAAATATTTTTACAAGGAAAATTGATTTAAGTTATTTACTATCAACTCATTAAGAATATTTTTAAAGTATCATAGCAACCAATTTTATAGCAATATTCAGAAATAGAACCTTAAATAAAAGTAGTGAATAATTCGTGAGCATAGCCCATTTAAAGTTATTCAGAACTTACTGTACAATCTCAAATTCTCTACATCCATCCCCTCAAAGTATTGATTAGCTGTATTGTTGATAACAAAATATATTTTTAAATCAAATGCTAGCTATGAGATTTCTTTGTTTGGTAATACCCAAATTGTTTGCTGTTTTGATTTGTTGCTATTTGATTCACTTGCTCAATCAGAAAATCCATGTTGCCTCCCAGAAGCTGAAGTTCCCCAGATTCTAAAGTATTTATGCTGACATAGAAATTACTGACAGTTTTTGCCAAGGAGTGTTGTCTTATGAAAATTTATTATTAAAGACTCATTGAACTTGACTTGCATTTATCTCAATTGATAGCTTGCACTTACACCCACAATTTTCACATTTGTTACAATACACACTGAAAAGAAAAATAGTTAAGAGTATAAATTAGCTCGTATTCGCTCTAACTGCAAACATTAAAGCTGATCATCCTCCTATTACCTTGTCATTGCTGCATTTTTACTGATACATGATGTGAGGATAAAAACACAAGGAGCTTTGGGAGTGGGACACTGATGGAGTGGAACAGCACTCGATTGTTTCTCCTGCCTGATCATCTGTCATTTGAGCTGTGTAAGCCTGGTACTCAACCATGAATTTGGGGCTTTTGAAGGAGAATAAGAAAACTTGAGATTTGTGAAACCTTGAGAAATCAAACACCTAAAGGGTTAATATGTTAAAGATAGTATTAATTTGCTATGTAGAACAGACTGGCCTTGAACTCACAGAGATCCGCTTTTCTCTCCCTCCCGGGTGCTGCAATGTATTGAGACCACACATGCAAGTGTACAGATGGTCTCTGGAATACCAGAGAGTGTTACCAAAGGCCACTAAACCAATAAAGCAAATATGGGTCTCCTTGAGTCAAGCAAGACTCCTCCGTCAGCACCAGCTACACCTCACCTGCCTGGAAATACTGTGCAGCAGAGGCAGCCATATGCCTGTATATCCCAAATCTAATTGGCTATTGGCTCTCTCCTTGGAGGAATAACTCATGGCTGATGTCACAAGCTTGCACCCTCTAATGGTCAGGAGATGTTATAAGCCACAGTAAGACCCTGACATATTCAACAGAAAAAAATGTAATTCTTGGATTAACATACCATCCAAACATCTGTGTCTATACCAAAGTAACCTATGATAACAATTAACACTGTTTAAATAGCTATATATCTAATTGCTTGTGCTTCATTAGTAGGATCGAAAGGTTATTCCTGGACAAACTGTCAGCCCATGAAAAGAAACAGCCAGAATTGACCAGAGTCCAAGACAACAGCTCCAGAGAAAGTAGACTGTTTTGCTTCTCATCCACCTGTGCCCCTTTTCTAAGCCTAGGGAAAAATCTGCGGAAGAAGGGGCATGGTAGAATGTAAGGGCTGTGATTGGGGTGAACGGTGAACCTACAGCAATATAGCCTGGACACTCATTTGATCAACTTGATTGAACAAACAACCTGTCACCCCCCACTGGATGGTGGGGCTGTAGGTGTTTGGGCACAACAGCCTGCAGATAGGTTTTGCATGAAGGATGCTTGTACTCATGGATTATCACTTATAGCTAAAAATGAAAAAAAAACTGAGAGAAAGATGCAGGACAGTTATGGCAGAATGCATGATCTGGGACGGGGTGGGGTGGGATGAGGGGAAGGGAAGGGGAAATATGCCTGAAGTGAATTGGAAAATGATGTATGAAATACACAAATCATCAATAAAAAAAGATATTATTAATTTTATGGAGACCAGAAATTCATCATCCCGACTGCAGAGTTGCATGAGCTATTAAAGTGATTATACAATCACATTTAAGTTGAACATGAAAAAAATCAATCTCTAGGAAAAATGGACAGAATTTAATAAAATTGAAAATAATTATATTGGCTTCCATCCTTTATGAAGACTTGATATTTTGGGATTCATAGGAGTTATATAGCATTAACACAGAAAACGATACAAGGAATAAGTAAGGTATGCCTATCCCAAGTAAGACTCCCTCTGTTGAATAAGGTCAGGTGTTTGATTTTTTTTTAGTTTACAACCTGTTTCTTATTCCATTTCCCTCCAATAATTTGTATCATTCGGGGAGAAAATTTTACATTAGAGTTCATGGTTAAATTTCTGTTTATTTTAATTTTACATAATTTTTATTTAGTCAAGAATTTCATACCATGTGTTTTGATCATATTCCAGTTCCTTCACCCCAACTTCCCCTGCAACTTCATGACCTCTGTTAGCATAGGAAAATGCCCATCCATCTTATGCAACATATCTGAGCTGAGTACCAAAAAGGATACAGCTCATCAGATGCCAGTGTTCTATAATTCTTATGTGCAGACAGGATAAACGGTCCACTCCCTTTCTTTAATTCATGGTTTTGGGTCAGAATATAACTAAGGTTCTTGAAATGGAATTTTCACATTTGTTTACTGTTTCTCTTACACACTGCTTGGGATTGTCAAGTAAGGGTTTCTCTTTTCATCAGCAATCAGGTTGATGTCCCAGAGCGTTTTTCTGTGGGTAAATGAAGAAGCAGGGTCCTCATAGGAGGGCAGTCGTTAACTCAGGAACCTCCAATCTAAGTTTCCCTTCACAACTTCACAGGACAGCTTTACCACAGTGTCCTCTAACTTGCTTTCTGTTATCTGTAGACTTCCCAGGTTCCTAGTGCTGTTAGTGCAGCCAGGTCTTGACAGCCAATGGATGATGATGATGGCCTGGACAGCCATGGGTCAGGCCACAGCAGCAGGCCAAGCCATTCAGAAAGAGAGGCTCACCAAGTGCAGCACAGTGGGGTGGTTGAAACACACCCCAGTTGTGTCTGCCACTTAGACCTCTCACCCAAGCTCTGCAGACAAAGGGGACCCAACATCCAGAGCTCTAGCCTGTGCATAGGCACAGATTCTGGGGGCCATCTTGGCTTCCTGATTATCTTTCCTCCTACTTGCTAAGTCCTTAGTTCACAATTTTGAGATCCATGTGGTGGCCCCAAGGTTCTTAATGCAATAAGGAGGCCTGGAGTCATGCTTTAAGTCCTTGAGCTGCAAGCTGTCATTATCACCAATTCTCAGGTGCCTGCAGCCAGCCATGTTGTCACCATTTTGACTTCCAGGCACTTTTCTTTCTTGAGTTAAGAGTTTTTAGATGAATATAGAACCACCTATGGTCAGGGGAACATTCTTCTTGGATGATAACCTCCCATGGTCCAGCACACACTATTTCTTGGGAGCCAGTGTGTTCTGTAGCTGAGGCTGGTTGCTCAGGGCACACCTCATTCTGAAATTTCCAAGATTGTAACTGGTATAGATGGTGACTCATATATAAATAATCCTTTTAAAGTAGTTAACTTAAACACACTGAAGTATCATGGTCAGGTTGCAAAAGTCATATATGCTTGAGTGCGCTTAATTTTTTTTTAGCTCTAATTAGCAAATCAAGAGTACACAGACCAGAATGGAGGCATGTCCAAATGCTAGGCATGAAAGTGATGAATCTAGACCCGGTAACACTTTGTCCTGGGATTTCCAAGGTAATATCAGCTGGTACTGAAACCACCCTTGGAATGACATTTTCCCCAAACCTACAGAGCTGGATACTTATTATCCTCTAACTGTTTACATACAGAACTCCTGACACTATCCAGAAGGAACTCATACTTATTGTGCTCTGATTGTTTACATACAGAACTCACGACATTATCCAGAAGGAACTCACATTTGTTTTTCATTTACTGTTCAGGCAAAACTTATGGATAGTCACTTTTTTCTAGTTAAGTAATTTGTGTCTGCGTGTGTGTGTTTGTGTGTGTGTGTGTGTGTGTGTGTGTGTGTGTTACAAAGCAGTTATCAAAGCAGCCTGGATAAACATCTAAATAAAATTGTTTTTCTTTGTGAGACAGATAATGAATCAAATGAACAAATTACATAATCCATATTAATCCATAGGGGAGTACTAGGGAAAAATTCAAGTAGAGAAGGAGGCTGAGAGTTCCCAGGTTCTGGGTTCAGGGTGGGGTGTGGTAGGTACTGTCATTTTCTCAGAGTTGTCTGGGAATGACTGATAAAATGACTCTTCTTTTGTAGTGCAAAGGTGAATTTGTACAAGAGATTAGGGAATATGCTATTCAGTGTTCAGAACAACAAACACAAAGGATCTAATACGGGGTGGTGTCTGTGTCTCACCACCATGGCGGTAGAAGCCAGAGGGAACTAGAGGGGTTGCTGGGAGACAGGGTTCCTGTCCAGGCTCTGTACACAGGAATTTCAACCTGAGTAAGATGAGATGTTGAAGGATTCTGATCAGAATAGCACTATGATCTGGTAGCAGTCCATGAGACATGTTGGTTCTTATTTCAATAAGGGAGTATAGAGGAAGGAACTATGAATGGCAAAGTCTTCTAGTCATGTCCTACTTTCATTTTTGTTAGTGTGAGGAAGACCCTTTACAAAAAAAAAAAAAAAAAAAAAACCAATTAAGGAGAGAACAGAAGTACTCCAGTTCACAGTTCCAGGTTGTAGTCAGTCAGTGCAAGGAGGTGAAGGTGGCAGAAAGGAAACAGCTTCAGGTCCACTGTCCTCAGCAGAGAGAAATGAATGAAGAATGCCTACTAGGTGTCCAACATTCTCCACTCTCATACAGTTCCAGGCCTACGCCAAGGACATGGTGCAGCCTACTTTTAGGCTGAGCCTTCCCATAGCAATTAATGTAATCAAAACAGTCACCAACAGACAAGTTGACAGGCTAATCTGATTAAAGAAATCTGAGACTCTCTTACCAGGTGATTCTACATTGGTCCAAATTGATAAACAAAACTAACCATTGCAGCCACACCCTTTGTCAGTACGACACACAAACACATCACTTGCCCCACAGTGTTCATGGTTATCTCATGATGTAACATGCACTCCAATTTTAAAACTCCCAATAGGCCTCAAGAAGTCCAATATCTTAAAATTCCAACAAGGAAGAACTGGTCTTCTTTAAGAAAGGGACTCCAGATAGGCTGAATAGAGCTTAGTGGGTGAACTGGCACTGAGGAATGGCTGGGGAGATTACTTTGGCACAATAGACCTAACAGAAATGACAGAGCCATGAGCTCCAAGGGGCGGGGCTGTGGAAGGGTGTAGAGAGCGGACGTTGACCAAAATGGCGCCTTGGACCCTGGCCAGGTCTTATGATCGCCATTTTGTCACCTAACTACCCAGTTCATTTCCCAGCCAATGGGAGAGCTTCAATCTGGAGCACTCATTAGCATGATCACTGACTTCCGCTTATTGCCTGCAGACTGCTCATGACTACCGCTCTCTGAGCTCGTGCTTTTAATATGCAAATGAGGCATCGGACTGTGCACCTATCCAGAGCATGCACGAGCCCTCTAGACTGCTATATAAGCAGTGCTTCTGCCCCATTTCGGGGTCCTTCTCCTAAAAGAGCTGTGCACAATAAATACTGCTGCAGAAGAATCCTGTTGTCCGAGTGAAGTTCTTGCCGGCGAGACTGCTGCGCAGGACAGAAGGGTGTCAATGGAGAAGAGGGTATAAAGGTGATTAGCACTGATTGAGATGTTACGTATGCAGTATACAAAAATTCAATAAATTTTTTAAAAGAATGGAAAAAAAGATTGTGTATTCAGTATGATAAATCATTTGAAACTATATAAGTTGCAAAGAAACAAGCATCACTAAAATTTTCTTCTGTATAAGAAACTGTCAATGAAGTTAATTTTGGACAAAAATGTCCAATGTTTAACTTTGAGCCCCTTCACACTTAAATGTGAGTCCTTCACACTTCCCCTGTTTTTGTTGGGCTCCTGTCTAGCTTGGGTTTGCGCAGGTCTTGTGCCCGTGATCTTAACTGCTGTGGGTTCATGTGTGTAACTATTCCGTGGTATCCAGACAGCACAATTTCTTTGTTTTCACCTACCACCTCTTGTTCTTATAATGATTTTGCCACCTCTTCCACAGTAGTCCCAGAGCATTGAGAAGAGAAGATGTGATATAGGTATCCTGTTAGGGCTGTGTATTCTGTAGTTTTTTATAGTTGTGGGTCTCTATGTTAATCACCACCTTCTCTAAAAAGAGAGTTGAGAGGGGGAGATAAACTGGGGTATGATGGGAGGTAGGAGAGGTTAGGAGAGGGGAAGGGGGGATAATGAGGGTCCCAGAGCTGGGGAGGGAGGAGGGGTTGGTAAGAAAAGAAGAAAGAATAGAGATGATTGAAACTTGAGAGCCTAGGAAACCCAGAATGTAATGTGATGCCCCTGAGACCCCATGAAAATTTCATATACAGTATCTGAATATTAGTGCATGGGTTGTGCAAACTGGTAGCTGTGTGGCAGGGAACACAGTGCAAGACAGAGGATACCTCCCTGGTGAAAACAATCCAAATGACTCTCAAAAGGCAGGGTACTGCCAATGCTCTTGATTATCTCCAGAAATAGAATATAAGACCCTACTATTCAGAATAGGACATGCTTCAGTAACAGGATTTAGATTAATGGAACAGGAACTGACCTGGAACTTTTCTATCTGAAGTTAAGCACTCATAATGCTAAACAGTGTGCACAATCATGATGAGCACCCAGCAAATTCCCTCTGTTGGTGCAGTAGAGGCACTGTTGTCTGGGAGGTGGTCAACACATATATAATTGGACTTGGAACCCTCTCAATGGGAGTGAACTCATGAGAGCCACTATAAATTCAGCCAAATGCCTGGATGTTTTAATGCATGAGTTCTGATGGGGAGTTGGGGTATGGGTGGGACTGGGTTTTCTTGGGAACCATTGTATGAGTTTTGCAAATGTTCAATAAAAATTAAAAAAATAAAAGTATATAAATAAATACATGAGAGATGAAAGATGTACCAATCTATGCTTATAACAGCAAGCCAGTTTAAATGAGTCAGTTTAATACTATGTCTATTGAGCAGAATCTTTCCACAGTCAGAATGACTAAGATCTGAAAAACAATTGATGGCAAATCCTGGAGAGGATAGGGAAAAAGGGGAACACATATTTACTGCTGGTTGGAGTGCACACTGCTGTAGCCACTTTAGAAAACACTATGAAGTTTCCTCAAAGAGCTAAAAATAGATCTCCCACAATATCTAGCCATGCCAGTCTTGGGCATATATCCAAAGGACTATGTATCTTACCACAGAAATAGCTTTTCATACATGTTCAATGCTGCTCTATGAGAATAGTGAGAAAATGGAAACAACCCAAATGCCCACCATCTAATGAATGGATAATGGTACATGTAAACATTTAACTATTATTCAGCTCTTAAGAATAAGAAACCTAACCAAAGACATCAAAGATCTCTACAACAAAACTTTAAACCCCTGAAGGAGATTGAAGATGACATCAGACGATGGAAAGACCTCCCAAACTCATGGATTGGAAAAATTAATATAGTAAAAATGTCCATTCTACCCAAATTAATATACAGATTCAATGCAATCCCAATTAAAATCCAGAAGAGTTTCCTCACAGACTTGGAAAAAAATCCTTAATTTCATGTGGAAAAACAAAAGACCCAGAATAGCCAAAGCAACCTGAGCAAAAAGAACAATACAGGGGGCAATCTCTATACCAGACTTCGAACTATAATACAGGGCTATAGTCATTAAAAACAACCTGGTACTAGCATAAAAACAGACCTGTAGACCAATGGAACAAAACTGAGGATCAAAACTTGAGCACATACAATTTCAGCCACCTCATATTTGACAAGGGGTCAAGAAGACTCAATGGAGAAAAGACAGCATCTTCAGCAAATGGTGTTGGCAAAACTGGATCACCACTTGTAGAAGAATAAAATTAAACCCCTACCTCTCGCCCTGTACAAAAATCAACTCCAAATGGATCAAAGACCTCAATGTGAAACCTGAAACTCTGAAACTGATAGAAGAAAATGTTGGCAACAACCTACAAGACATAGACTTAGGAAAAAACTTTCTAAATCAGACAGCAGCTGTGCAGGAAATAAGGTTGACAATTCACAAGTGGGACCTCATTAAACTCAAGAGATTCTGTACAGTGAAGCAAACAATCAGGGAAGAGAAGAGAAAACCCACAGACTGGGAGGAAACCTTCACTGCTGATATATCTGACAGAGCATTAGCTTCCAGAATATATAAACTCTTCAAAAAAACAAAGAACTAAAAACAAACTACCCACTCGAAAGATGGAGTAAAGAGCTGAATAGAGACTTCACAAGTGAGGAAATAGAGATGGCTGAGAAACATCTTATAAAGTGTTCAACATCGATAATAATTAAGAAAATGCAGATTAAAACCACTCTAAGATATCGTCTCACTCTGATAAGACTGGTTAAGATCAAGAAAACAAATGATACCAAATGCTGGAGAGGTTGTGGGAAAGGCGAACACTCATTCACTGCTGTTGGGATTGTAAACTCATACAACCACTATGGAAAGCAGTGTGGAGAACCCTTAAAAGACTCAAAATGAGCCTACCAGTTGACCCAGTCATACCACTCCTGGGTATATAGCCACAAGACTCATCCTACCACAAAGATACATGCACAGCCATGTTTATTACAGCTCTCTTTACAATAGCAAAGAGCTGGAACCAACCCAAGTGTCCCTCAACCAAGGAGTGGATAGAGAAAATGTGGTACATCTACATAGATGTGCATGTATCTTTATTGTAGGATGAGTATTGGGTCAGGTGGTAGGCTCATTTTGAGTCTTTTAAGAAATACTTTTATTGATAATTTGTGTATTTCATACATTATCTTTCAGTTCAATTTAGACACATTCCCCTCTCCCTATCCCCCACCCCACCCCAGTTTATGCCTTCTGCCATATGTGTCTTGGACCTTTCTCTCAGTCTTTCCAAAGTTTTTCACTGCAGGGGCTTGTTGTTTAGCTGTATCAGTCACTTCTTTGACCCAGTCTTTATGTTGTTGTTGTTCCTTCCCCTTTGTATTGCTCTGAGATATGCCTATATAACCATCACATATGTATCAAAATTTTCTTACAATCATGTAATTTTTACTTTGAGAATTATATCAGTTTAGTTATAGCACTTTCTTTTTATTTCTTTTCTTTTTTCTGTTTAGCTATTTCTTTTTTTAAAATATTTTTATTGTTATTAAACTCTTTCCATACATCATACATCATTTCTCAATTGAATTTAGAGTCACTTCCCTTTCCATGCCCCCCACCCCACCTGAGTTCCTTGCACTCTGCATATATTGTCTTATATCTTTTCTGAGTGTCCAGAGAGTTTCCTGTTTGTTCTTTCTTTCTAGTTCTTTTGTGCGTGTCATTCTCCCACTGACTAATTATATTCTATATATATATTGCATATAACTCTTATTATATTAGATATATAATATATATATGTATGATTTAAACAGATGTTTATTAAGCAAAGTGATAGGATACAAAACTAACCTAAAAAAAAAAAAAAAACAAAAAACCTTGGTTAATCCTGGGCTAACTGTGCAGCCTAAGCATCCAAAGAGGATGCAAGTGATAATCAGAAATGAAATAATCAGTAAAGGCCTGGGAATTGTACTTCAGTTATAAAACTTGAGATCTTAATAAAAAGAAAAAAGAAAAAAAGAGAGCACTGTTGTTTAGCCTGTCCTCAATTCTTACTGTCAAGTGCATCTACTCCGTGGCTGCCACTGCTTTTGCCATTTTTCAAAGACATGAGACACAGCTTTTTTTTCTATTACTTTTATATTTTTTTCATTTTTCACAATAAGTAATAATTTATGAGTACAAGCATCCTTCATGTAAAACCAATTTGCAAGCAGTTGTGCCCAAACCACACAGCCCAAGGGTCCCACCATCCAGCTGGGGGGTTTGTATGTTCAATCAAGTTGATCAAATAAGTGTCCAGTCTATATTGCTGTAGTTTCACCATTCACCCCAATCACAGCCCTTACATTCTACCACACCCCCTCTTCCTCAGATTATTCCCTAGGCTTAGAAAAGGGCACAGGTGGGTGAGAAGCAAAACAGTCTACTTTCTCTGGAGCTGTTGTTTTGGACTCTGGTCAATTCTGGCTGTTTCTTTTCATGGGCTGACAGTTTGTCCAGGAATAACCTTTCAGTCCTACTAATGAAGCACAGGCCATTAGATATATAGGTTTTTAAACAGTACTAATTGTTATGGTAGGTTACTTTGGTATAGACACAGATATTTAGATGGTATGTTAATCTATGAATTACATTTTTTCTGTAAAATATGACAGGGTCTTACTGTGGCTTATAACATCTCCTAACTGCTAGAGGATGTAAGCTTGTGGCATCAGCCATGGGTTATTCCTCCAAGGAGAGAGCTAATAGCCAATTAGATTTGGGATATATGGGCATATGGCTGCCACTGCTGCACAGTATTTCCAGGCAGGTAAGGTGTAGCTGGTGCTGACAAAGAAGTCTTGCTTGACTCAAGGAGACCTATATTTGCTTATTGGTTTAGTAGCCTTTGGTAACACTCTCTGGTATTCCAGAGACCAACTGTACACTTGCAAGTGTGGTCTCAATACATCTTTCCCATGTTTACATCGGGTCTTCGACAGCAGCGCCTTATCGCCTCTCTTCTTGCAGGTATCGCAGTTTACAGGCAAGAAGCCTTTACCTTTTGGGGGTCTTGGATCCCCTGGCCAACATCTCCTTGGCAGAATAATCCATTGCTGATATCAGAGCTCTCCTGTATTAATATATTTTGCTTAAATGAACAGCTTAAGGAGACTTTAGTATTATATTTGGTTCTACACAGCTTTTTAACACTCCAATATGGACTGAAGACTCATGTCTCTCCAAGAATCCTCCAAACCTTCAATGCCAGATGGGGACTACTGAGATATCCAGCTTGTGGACTGGGCAGCTACTGGGATTTCAGCCTTGTCAGAGTATAGACTGCCATTTTTGGACTACCCAGGCTGTATCACGGAGACCAGTACAGGAAGATCAAGACAGGACATGTGCTTACTGGACCTCATTTGGGGGACCATGGGAGGGAAAGAGCATAAGGGCAGGATTGATGATCGTGTTTGGGCTGCCAAGGAGGAGCCTTCAAACACTTCCTTAAGGAAAACATGACATCTTTTAGCAAAAAGAAAAAAAAAGAAAATCCTCATTTTGAGTCTTTTAAGTGTTCTCCACACTGCTTTCCACAGTGGTTGTACAAGTTTATATTCCCACCAGCAATGGATGAGTGTTCCCCTTTCCCCAATAGAGATTAGGAAACTAATAAGGGAGAATGGTGGTGGTTCGTGCAAGGGATATAGAACACATTGATATAAATGAGAAAGGGGAGTAATAGTTTAAATGAGCAGAGGCTGGGTGGGTAGGGAAGAAAATGGTGTAAGAGGAGGAATAAGCATTTCTATAAGTCTCTTTAAAGATTTAAATGGAGGCCTACTATAAATCCATATATATATATATACATATATATGTATAATATGAAAAAGAGTTAAACGTCTATATGTGTTGGCACACGCCTTTAATCCCTGTACTGGGAAGGTAGAGGCAGGTGGATCTTTCATGAGTTCCATGCTAGCTGGGGCTATGGGGAGACCCTGTCTCAAAAAGACTGAAAAAATAAAAAAAGAAAAGAAGAACAAAAGAAGAGCTGAATGCAGTTGCCCTATATAAGGGGATAAGTGTCCCTAATAAACATCACCAGCTGGTGAATGAAAAGCCTTATATCAGGAATGGGCTATCTATTTTGGCTTTTTTGACCAAGGAAATACTGTAGATCCTCCAACAATACTAATTTACCATTATATTTGGGTTACCAGCAGAACTTGGTGGTATGATTCTATTAGTGAAGACACTATATGCTGAGTTGCAGAACAAAGAGAAATCAAGCTGTTGTTGACCTTGAAGCTACATGTGTGTTGGCTTAGGTTTCATAGTATGAGAAGATGCTATGCATTTTATCAGCAGAGAAATGTAATCATCAAACTTTCCCAGCTATGAACTCTGTGATCTACTATAGCAACTGGATTGGCAACATATGCCCACTGCTGTGACAGTGCCAAAGATGTTATAGGAGTAATCAACAACCTTCTAATTGGATTTAAAGCTTGCTGCACAAGGTGGAGTCCATACCTGACACTGTTGTGAACCATTCCCACACAGACACAGATCACAGAAGAGAAGAGAACCATGTAACTGGATGATACTTCTTTCTTACATAGTACTTTCAGGAATTTTTAAAATAGTATCACTATGCCAAATGCTCTTAGACCCAGGACAGCTTGACATACATATCAAGTGTCTTATTAGAGTTGGAGTATATAGCAGACAATCTCATAGTCATAGTGTTCTTGTAGTGCCTCAGGATTTCCAGAATGAATTTTCCAACTGAGACACTTCGTATCTGTTAATGCTTTAATGGCAGAGCCCCAGAAACCACAGTGAGTCATTTCTGCCATATTTTCACTTTCCAACAGTCACAAGCTCATCCAAATTCAAAGGGGAAGGAAGTAGTATGCCTGTTATTGGAAAATGTGTCAAAGAATTTGAAGTTACTTTGTAAAATTATTAGTTTAATGATGTGTAGGCTTCCTGCAATGTGGTCATTAAAGTTTATTTTGCAGAAGTATTGAAATTGGATCTATCTTTAAATGTATAAGGCAATTTTTCTTGATTGAGGGTAGCCAAAATCTGGATGAAACTTATGAATTTACTTTTTACTTCAAAACTGTGAAACCTAGAATTTTATCTTTCTGAGTTTTTTTTTTTTTTTTTTGGTAGATTGCTTTAGTTCCAGGTGAAAAGAGAAAAATCACCTACATAAAAGGAACTCCCCAGAAGTGTCATTGTATCGTTTAGCTGTCTGAAGCTGCTGGGGTTGGGAGCTAAAGCCAAGTAGGTCCCTAAGCAATCTCAGATGTTCTTGTAGGGATTTAAGAAAGCTTCTAGTCTCATCTTTTTGATGAAAAAATGGGAAAAAAAAAGAACGAGAAGAGGAGGAGGATGAGGAGAAGAAAAATAAGAAGCCATAGCTTTTCCTATTCATGTATTTCTGATTACTCAGTCTATAAACAAATACTTTCTGTATTTTGGGCTTCGGACACCACTATATCTAACAGTACTACAGAGTTAACAGGCTGTATAAAACAGAGCACTTTTTAAATATTTATTTATTTATTTATTTATTTATTTATTTATTTATTTATTTATTGTGTATGAGTGTACTGTCTGCATGTAGGTTTGTGCACCCGTGTCATGCAGTGCCGAGGGGGTCAGAAGAGGGCGTTGGATTCCCCTGGAACTGAAGTTAAAGAGGGTTCTCAGCCACCATGTGTGTGCTGGGGATCAAACCCAGGTCCTCTACAAGAGCAGTCAGCGCTCTTAACCACTAGGGCATCTCTCCAGCCCTAAAACGGAGAATTTTGAAGGAACCAGGGGAGAAGAAGGTAAAAGTTGGAAAGAGTTAGTTTAAAATGCTTTTTTCTTTCTTTGATTCATTTTAATTTCATGTATATGAGTGTTTTGCCTATATGTATGTAAGTGTACCTGTGTTGTTCAATGCCCCTGGAGGCCAGAGGAAGGCATAAGATCTCCTGGAACTGGGAGTTAAAGATGGTTGTGAGCTCCCATGTACGTGCTGAGAATCGACCCCAGGAACTCTGCAAGAGCAGCCAGTGATTTAACACTGAGCCATCTCTCCATAACCCTAAAATAACTTTGATGTTTCTAGTTCTTTAAGTAAAATTTGGATTCAGAAGAAGGAAAATAATGTTAATTTTCTTAGTTTATGATAAGGTATTTGGCCTGTGGAATCAGAGAAGCAAATATCCAAATGTTTAAATATGAGGACTCTTTACTATTGCTACATTTTAGGGAAAGTTATATAACATTTGATTTCCATGTGTGTCCCCATTAGAATGGAGATAGCATTATAAATCTGATCATTCTGTTAGTTAACACAAAGGTATAATCTATGTCCCAGGAATGATAGGAAACTGTTCTGTCATCCTGGAGCTCTGCTGTCATAGCTGTCTGTCCCCACCCCACATTTATTCTTGTATATACTGTAGTATATAAACAATTTTGCTGAATATCAGCATCACACAAGGTCTCTGTGAACATGATGAATCCAGTTAAAAACAAGAAGACTCCTTAAAGTCTAAAATCTGACAAAACAGGTATACTGTCTAAACTCAAAAACATGCTATCTTAGTATGCATGGCTGATACTTATAGCATTTATAGCTTCATCTACCATCTAGCTACTTGTCATTTTTTGTTGCTGTGATAAAAGTACTCTGATAAAAGCAACTCAAGGAAGAGAGTTTATTTTACATCCTGGCGCATGCTTACAGTCCATCTTGACAGGGAAGTCAAAGCATCTGGAGTGCATGTTACTGTAAAGAAGCATAGATCCAGGATTGCTCATGTTCAGCTTGATTCACTTTTATGGTGCATCCCAGGACCAGGAAGAATGCTTTCCTCCTTTGAGGCAGGTCTTCTCATCTTAATTAACCTTAAAGATAATCCATGACAAGTGTGCTGGAGGTTTATCTTCAAGGAGACTCCAGAACCTGTCAAGTTGGCAATATTACCCAGCACAACTCCAACCCTTTTCAGCCTGACACACAAGCAATCTGTTTTGAGTCATATCTTTCCCTCCTTATTCCTATAAAGTTGTGACTATCTTATAATATAGAAATAGTCAGTTCAATTTCAAAATCTCCATAATCTTGAACAATTCCAGCACTGTTAATAATCAAAATTCTACATCTTCCTTTAGACTCAAAATGCAAATGAAATAAAAAATCAGCTACAAACAAAAACAAAAAAGCAAGAAAAAGGCTATTATATACTCCCAAAATGCAATGGCACATAATAAATATTCACATCAGAAAGGGAGGAATGGGAGGCATAGCAAAGAATAATTAGACCAAAGCAAGACCAAAATCCAGCAGGACAAACACCAAAGATTGCATTCATGTCCAACATCTAGGACCCATGATGGGATCATGGGGTAGCATCACCTTACCAGTTCTGCTGCCTGTAGGACACACAGCCTGTCTTGAATGGATTCCATTATTCTATTTAATACATGCACCTTTACTCAGCAGACATCCCACTGCTTTACCTTTATAGTTTCATGCACTGACCCCTCAGGACCTCCTTCCAAGGATGCCAGCCAATATTGCCCATCTTTATTCTTGGAAACCGTGCACAAGTCTTGATGACACCCTCAATCCCCACATCTTCTGTGCCTTCAAAATCACTATCATGTGGATGGTGCTGCCACGTTCTTCTCCCAGCTCAAGATGGAGCCTGGCTCCCTCAGAACATAGCTGTCTCAGATTGTGTATACTGATCCCGAGGAAACACTCTTCTAGGCAGTTGCCCTTGAAGAGCAGGGAACCCCCCCAGGTGCATTCTCAGTTCAGGCTCACTTCCTTCAGATAGGTATGCTTTCATGTACTCATACAATTAGGAACCTTTGATGATGGGTGATGTCATGTCCTCAAAGTGGGTTTCCTATTGTGCCAGTGGAGAGCCAAATGTGTATGTTTAACAATTGCAGCCTGATTTTCAGCCATGTGCCTTGACTACAAATTTTAATTTGTGCAAGTTCTATTCCAATGCACAACAAACTAATCTTCTTTAAAAATCTTTTTTTCAATTTTAAATGAGTTTATTATTGATTTCAAAATAATGCATACATACAAATTCTATTTAATATCACATCATACAGAGCAGATTAACTATAAAACTAAATATCTCCAAAAGGAAAGAGTAACATTTCAGGACTATGCATCATTTATAGTATGTCTCATTTCTTGTTTTCAAAACCTTTCTCTTTTTCAAATCTGGTATGATACCAATATAACAACAAGTTAAGTCATTATCCACAAATAAGAACTACTGGGGTTAGAGCTAGCTGCTCTGTTTAATTATAACTATAAGGTCTAATTTATCTAAGGAGAAATAAAACTTACTACGTTACTTAGGAATATAAAGTTATATTTCTCTTTGCTTGTATGCAATATTACTGTTAAAATGTAAGTCCCAAATGTTTCTTGGAATTAACCTATAGTTTATTTTCATACTCTGTCATTTTGCTATACATGTGGAGGGCATATATTCATATTTTGAAATAATATAAAATTAAAGGGAACAACAAAAACAAAAGACTTGTTCAAAGAACTGACATAAGCAGTAAACTTCTACATCGCAAAAGTTAAAAAGATTAAGAAAAAGATGCAAGACAGCACTTGACATGTATGACAGAATGCGTGTACTCTTGTGGGGGGTGGTAAACAGGTCCAAATTTGATTGGGAAAGGTTGTATGAAATGCACAAAAGCTCAATAAAATTTATAAGACAACATATTCCAAATATCAGAAAAATAGTTCATAGAATAGAGGAAACTGTAAATGCAGGAAGGAACATTGTCTGTCTCAATTTTTTTTTTGCTTTCTTAATTTTTTATTTGACCAGTTAGTACCCGTAGGCAATAAACATAAGTAGTATCCATGTAAATCCATGTAAAACCAATTAGCAAACATCTGAGTCCAGTTCTTGTACAACCCAGGGTCCCTATGTCCAGTTGGAGAGGCTTGCTTACTTATACAAACATGCTGATCAAATAAAATTCCAGTCCATTTTGCCATGATCTCAAAATTTACCCCCCTTAAAAAAATCTTTTTACTTTAATGAATTTTACATTTTTTCACACTTTATAATTTAATGATACTTTGATCCTGTCCCTAGCCACACCTTCCTTTACTGGCCCTTCCCGAAATTAGATGATAAATATCATCTATTTTGTATCTTCAAATGTTGGTCAGTGTGGGTCTATCCACAGGAGCCTGTTTAACCTACCAAGTGTTCCATCTTTGAAAGACACTGTCTCTCCCTTTCCTAGGAACTATTGGTTGCCTAAACTTCCTTAGGCTGGATTGGGATTTCTTATCCACTTCTTCATGTCTATGATCAGATTTTGTTTGGTTTGAAATTACATGGGGTTTATGCACACTGTCACCATTGCTGTGAGTTCATATGAGTAACTGACCAGCTGTCTGGAAAACACTATTTCCGTTTGGTTATTCACCACCTCTACCTCTTACAATCTTTATGACCATTATTCCACAATGATCCCTGAGTCTTTAGAGGCAGAAGTTTGAAACAGTTGTTCTATTCAGGGGTGAACACTCTGCAGCCTCTTGTTCTCTGACAATTGGCCCACTGTGGGTCTTTATGCTAATCACCGTCTGCTGGCTCAGGAACATTGTCTGCTGAGAATTAAATGATCCATTAATCTATGGGTATAACAATAAGTCATTAAGAGTCAGTTTAATATTAGAATGATTTATTAGAGAAGTAATATTGGGCTCTCCCCTATGCCCTATGACCTGTCTAGCCTCAGGTCGTATCAGGTCTGATATCAGTGTCAGATATGGGCTTTATCCTATGAAACAGACCTTCAATCCAATTAAAGAATGGTTGGTTACTCCCATGACATTCATGCCATTATTACACCAGAGGGAAAATCTGTTTTCTATACTTAATTAATTTATTATCTTTATGTATTTGTGTGTATTGCCTTCATGTGTGTAAGTGCACCTGTGTCATGCAATGTTCCCAGAGGTAAGAAGAGTGCATCCAATGGCTATTATCTGCTATTTGGGTGCTAGGAATTGAACCCAGGTCCTCTGCAAGAACAACCAATTCTCTTAAGTGTTGAGCTGTCTATCTAGTCCCCTGTTTTCTAATATCAGTCAATCCAGAGCAAAGTCCCTGGGCCTGTTACAATCCACCCAGAGCACATATCCTAAAGTAAGTCTTTTCTAATAGGCATGTTCTGCTATTTGAGTAATAAATTCAAATTTTGGAAGATGGATGTATTTATAATGATTTGAGGCTTTGGTTGGAGGTCTTTGACAACTGAATTTATGTAAAATTTCTTGGGATTTTTGTTTGAATCAATCTTTTCCTTCTCTTTCTTTTTTTTCTTTTTCTCTCTCTTTCTTTCTTTCTTTCTTTCTTTCTTTCTTTCTTTCTTTCTTTCTTTCTTTATTTCTTCTTTTCCTTCGAACAGGTTCCCATCATGCATCACAGACTGATTTCCAACTCATGACCCTCTTCCCTCCACCTCCTGAGTGCTCGATTATAGATATCTGCCAAAGGTATAGCCATAAAGTTCTTGATGTTATAAAGTCAATTAAGATAACTGCTGTTACTGTTGCAGTAGTAGTCCTAAAATTACTTCTGTATCTTCTTTTTTTTTCTCTCCTTTCTGTCTATAAGGATATATTACTCTGGCAGAATAAACCACAGCCTGCATTTTTCAGAAATAAATTTCCTGGAATATGAAGCTTGAACAACATATTTTAAGCAAGAGGGAATTTATAAAAGAGAAAATGTAAAAAGTGAGGCTGGGAAAGTATCAGGCCTGGAGTAAGCATAAAGTATTTGATAAAGACACTGGAATATTTGTTTTAGATTTTTTTTTGCAGGAAAATTTTTAGCCATAACAATATTTATCTCAGTCTTAGTAGGGTTGTGTGTTTGGACTCAGGGTCCGGACCTGTTAGGAACACTTGGAGCCATCCGACATGGCTCTAGACAGGTAAAAGCTTAGGGCAGAGTGACTTTTGTGGTGCTGGACAATTGATTTCTGGTAGGTGGCAGAGGGCCAGGTGGCTGGCAGGGTCTAGGTTCGTGTCCTCAGCGCAGCGGGTCGCCCTTCCCCCCTCGCACCCAGAAGCGGTCCTGCACTTGGGTCTGGCTTGCTCGGGTGCCTGACTCAGCCTTAGTAGGGCCGTGTGTTTGGACTCTGGGTCCGGACATGTTAGGAAAACACTTGGAGCCGTCCGATACACGGCTCTTGGCAGGTAAAAGCTTAGGACCGAGTGACTTTTGTGGTGCTGGACAATTGATTTCTGGTAGGTGGCGGAGGGCCAGGTGGCTGGCAGGGGCTAGGTTCGCATCCTCAGCACGGCGGGTTGCCCTTCCCCCCTCACACCCGGAAGTGGTCCTGCGCTTGGGTCTGGCTTGCTCAGGTGCCTGACTCAGTCTTAGTAGGGTCGTGTGTTTGGACTCCGGGTCCGGACCTGTTAGGAACACTTGGAGCCATCCGACACAGCTCTAGACAGGTAAAAGCTTAGGTCAGAGTGACTTTTGTGGTGCTGGGCAATTGATTTCTGGTCGGTGGCTGGGCCAGGTGGCTGGCAGGGGCTAGGTTCGCGTCCTAGGTGTGGCGGGTCCCCTTCCCCTCGAACCCGGAAAGCGGTACTACGCTTATTGGGGTCTGGCTTGCCTCCAAGGTGCCTGACTCAGTGCCCGGGTGCGCGGGCATTAAGCCAGGCATATCCCCACTCCCACTCCCGCCAACAATTGGATTTGAGGAAGAGAGAGTATCCAGTGGATTGGATTATGAGAACTCTCAGAAGAGGGAGGGAAGAGTGACTTTGACTTCCAATATCATCTATAACAAAGTGAAAGCCTGGAAAACCTAGCAATTTCGGAACACTCCATAGAGAAGGAGGGGGAGAGGAAAGGGAAAAAAAAAACGTAGAAAGGAGGTAAGCAAAAAAAAAAGAAGCTTTCACCCTTCAACACAATGAAAGGCATTTATGATTTGAATCACAAAAAGGAAATCGCACAACTGCCAGGGACACGATGAAGGGCACACATGGGAAAGGTGCAGGAAGAATTTCCACACCAAGCTCTACAACCCTGTAGGAGATAGGTACAATGGGATCCCCCCTGGAGGTACACCTGTAGAAACAGACCTTAGAGGAATAATTGCAAACCTATGCAGAGAAAATTAAAGAACATAAAGAAGAATTCGGAGAACTAAAAGGAAGGGATTGATAAATTCAGAAAAGAACTAGAGAGAGAAAAAACAAAACAACGCTTAAGGAAGTAGAAACACTGAAAAAGGAAGCCACCAAAGAAGAAAGGAGCACGAAGAAGTGATTGAGAAACTCAAAAAAGAAATTGATATTATAAAGAAATCGCAGGATGAAAGAAAAGAATAGAAAACACTCATCAATCAAGGAGAACAGGAAGGAAAAAGCCTTGAATAGAATGAGAGAAGCCTGAGCAAAGAATAATCAGATCTGGAAGATAACTACAGACAAACTAAAAAACTCAGAGAAAAGTTTGAAAATTTTAAAAAATACACCAAGTGGAACAACCAGGAAACTATGAAAAGATAAACCTCTGCATCATAGGAATAGAGGAAGGGGAAGAATCTCAAGAGGATAGTATTGAGCATATCTTCAACCCAATAATAGATGAAAACTTCCCCAAACTAAAAATAGACAAACCCATTCTACAAGAAGCACATGGAACTCCAAATAGACAAGATCAGAAAGAAAAACCCCATGCCATATATTAGGCAAAACACTAAATTTACAGAACAAAAAGAAAACAAAAAAAAAAAAAAAAAAAAAAAAAGACAAGTCACATACAAAGGGAAACCATCAGAATCACAAATTGACTTTCTCGCCGCAAACCATGAAACAAAGAAAGAACATGGAGCAAGCATTTTCGGTGTTAAAGGACTATGGATGCCAGGACCCAGAATAACTTTACCACCCAGCAAATTATGAAAGCAAGAGAACATGGAGCAAAGCCATTTCCAGTGTTAAAGACTAATGGATGCCAACCCAGAAACTTTACCCAGCAAAAATATAGGTGATTACAAGTTAGAGGAGAGAGAAAAATCTTCCATGACATAAGCAGGATGATATATATACATTTCCCGGAAAACCAACTTCTACCAGAAAAATACTTGAAGCATTCAAAGGGCAAGAAAGAGAAGAGACAACTATCCTCAAGCACCCTAGGGAAGAAAAATAAATAATAAAACATAATCATAGGAGTTTAATCAGAGACCTAAAAGTCCCAAAGGATAATAAGGTGAAAGGAAGCCACACACATCCATCTTTCAATTTAACCTTAATATTATTGGGCTGAACTCTCCAATCAAAAGGCATAGACTGGGAGAATGGATTAAGGGAAACAAAATCCCATCTATATGCTGTCTCAAAGAAACCCATCTCAATTTCAAGGAGAAGGCACCAACTTAAAGTGAAGGGATGGAAGAAAATAATTTTCCAAAAACGGTATTGAAAAGAAAGCAGGTGTTTGCTATTCTAATATCAGAAAAAATAGACCTTAATCCACAGCAAAAGAAATCAAAAAGAGACAAAGAGGCGCCACTACATTCTTTATATAAAAAGGAACAATTAACGATGAAGAGCTCACAATCATAATACTCAATGCCACAACGCCAGTGCATACATAACTTTGTAGACACTCTCTTCAGGATTTCAAAGCTCAAATTAACCCCAGCAACAGTAATAGTAGGGGACTTTAATACCACCACTAAGTCCTTTAGAAACAGATCAACAGGACAAAGGAATAGACAAAGAGACACTGAAACTGAATGATACATACATCAAATGGACCTCACAGACCATCTATCGAATATTTCACCAAACACCGAGAAATACACTTTCTACTCAGCAACCCCATGGAACATTCTCCCAAAATAGACATAATACTGGGACACAGAGGACTAACAAATACAAAAAGATTGAAATAATCTCATGCATTCTTTCAGACGACAATTATTTAGTGAATAAAACTAAAACCAACAGCCAGAATAAACCCTTACAACCTACAAGAACACATGAGACTAAAAACACACTACTGAGTATTGAATGGGTCAGGGAAGAAAATAAAGAAAGAAATAAAAACATTCCTGGACTGAAATGAACAATGATATACAACACAGCAAAACGCTATGGGACACTTTAAAAGGCAGTCCAATAGGGGGAATTTATCATCCTAAGTGCCTACATTAAAAACAAACAGAAAGAGAACAGTGAATGATCTAACACACCAGCTTAAGTACTAGAGAGAGACAACAAATGAACCTGAAACGCAGCAGACAAGAAAGCAATAATAAAAATCAGAGGCAGAGATCCAATGAAATAGAAACCAAAGAAAACCACAAAACTCAAATCATCCAAAAGTTGGTTCTTTGAGAGAAATAAATAAGATAGACAGATTCTCTAGCCAGTTAACTAAAAGAAAAAACCAGGAACAACTCCAAATCAATTAGAATCTGTGATGAAAGAGGAAATATCACAACAAACAAAAATGAATCCAGACAAGCATAAGGGATTACTTCAAAAAACGCTTATACTCTCAACTAAATTTGAAAACGCTAGATGAAATGGATGATTTCTGAAATCCCTGGGATCACCAAAGCTCAACCCAAGAAGAGATCGACAGTTTAAACAGCCCAAAAATATATGAAGAATTGATGATGTAATAGCGCATCCAACACAAAAGTGCCCAGGGCCCAGTGGTTTCATGCAGCAGAATTCTATTAAATATTTCAAAAAAAGACCTACAAACCATTACTACTGAAAGGCTGTCTTTAGAGGGTACAATTGGAGGTGGATTCTCGCCCAGATTCCTTCTATGAAGCAGACACAACTAATACCACCAGGCAAGATGACAACCAAAAAGGAGCAACTATAGACCCATCTCCCTAATTGAACACAGCATGCCAAAATTTCTAAACAGGATACTGGCTAATCGCATACAGACACATCAAAAAAATCATCGGACCTCATGACCAAGTTGGATTCATGCGAGAGATGCAGGGATGGTTTCAACATACAAAAATATAAGAAATATATCAAAGCTCATATAGAATGGACTGAAAGAAAAAAATCATACAATCATCTGGATTGAGGCAGAGAAAGCCTTTGACAAAAATTCAACATCCTTAATGTTTAAAGTCCTGGAAGGAATTGGATTGGAGGGATCCCATTGTCCCTTAATGTGAATATCAAAGCCATATACAGGAAAATCGCCACAGATATTTCATCCTAAATGGGGAAAACGACAGCGCATTCCGCTTTAAGGGTGAGGAACTCCGCCAAGGAGCTGGCCCCTGTCACCACTTCCTCTTCAATATAGTGCTTGAAACTTGCTAGGGCAATAAGGCAGAAAAGGAAATTAAAGGAGTTCTTAATAGGAAAAGAGGGAAGTTCAAACTTATCCTTTTTTTGCTGATGGTATGATTTTCTACTTAAGGGATGCTAAAGAAACTCCACCAGTAAACTCCTAAGAGAAACCGAAGTTTTAAAACTTTCAGTAAGGTGGCAGGATACAAAATAAACAACTAGAAAAATCAGTAAGCCTTTCTTTACACCAACAATTAAAGAGAACGAAGAAGGCTAACAAGGCATCCTTCCCACTTAAAAATAGCCTCAAAAACAATAAATACCTAGGAAAAAACCTAAACAAAGACACCAAGGATCTTTACATAACAAAAATTTTAAACCATGAAGAAGATTGAAAGAAGACATGCAGAAGATTGGACAAACCTCCCTTGCTCGGATTGGGAAAATAAATATGAGTAAAAATGATCCTTCTAAACCTTAAATTAATTACAGATTTAATGCAATCCCAATCAAAATCCCTCAAGAGCTTCTTCCAGGTTTATGGGAAAAAAAAATCCTCATTTCATTTGGAAAAACAAAGACCTGAATAGACCAGTAGCAACCTTGAGCAAAAAAGAGCAATACAGGGGGGCTATCTCTATACCAGACTTGAAAACTATAGATTACTACACGGGCCTATTGGTTCATAAGAAACTAGGCTTTGGTACTGGCACAAAACACAGACCTGTTGACTCAAGTGGGAATAAAAACTGAAGATCCAAACCATGAAGCACATACATTTTCACCCACCTCATATTTGATAAAAGGGCCAAGAAGACACAATGGAGGAAAGACAAGCATCATTTCACAAGTGGTGCCTGGCAAAAACTGGATCTCCACTTGTAGAGTGAAATTAAACCCCTAACTCTTGCTCTTGACAAAAGTCAATTCCAGATGAGTTTAGATTAACGTGAAACCCAAAACTCATAGAGGTAACTAGAAAAGAAAAACTTTGCAGCAGACTACAAAGACATAGGTGTAAGGAAAAGACTTCCTAAATCAGACAGCAGCTGCACAAGAAAATAAGAATCGACAATTGGACAAATGGGACCAGTCATATCAAACTCAAAAAGATTCTGTACATCAAAGAAACAATAAAGGAAGTAAAGAGAAACCCACTGAGTGGGAAAAAAACTTTCACTGCAGATAATCTGACAAAGCATTAATCTTCAGAGTATACAAGCTACTCAAAAAACAAAGAAAAAAAGAAAACAAATGAATCACTCAAAAGATGGAGCAAAAGAGCTGAATAGAGACTCACGAGTGAGGAACTAAAGATGGGTGAGAAATATCCTCTTAAAACTGTTCAACCGTCAATGATACTTAGGGAAAGTGCCAATTAAGACGCACTCTAAAGATATTATCTCACCTGGATAAGACTGGCCAGGATCAAGAAACAAATGAAATACCAAGTGCTGGAGAGTTTGTGAGGAAGGGAAACGTATCCATGGGCTGGTGGGAATGTAAACTTGTAACAGCCATTGTGGAAAGCAGTGGTGGAGAAACCCTTGGAAGACCAAAATGAGCTTGCCCAATTTGACCACGATCATACACTCCTAGGATAATATTACCACACAAGAACATCTTACTGCAAGAAATGACATGCACAGCTATAATTTAATTGAGCACAAGTCTGTTCACAACTTGCAAAAAAGCTGGAACCAACCAAAAAGCCCCTAAACTGACGAGTGGACAGAGAAAAATCGAGTGGATACATGTAACACAATAGGACATCTAATAGCAGCAATAAGAGAGAGCGATGATATCATGAACTATTAGCGGTAAATGGATAGGAGCTAGGAGGAATATTATACATTAAGTGAAGTAACAACATCAAGAAAAACAAACGACCGAATGGTATCCCTCATATGTAGATGCAAGCGCCAATAACCCACCAGATTTACTAATGTTTCTTGTGAAAGAGGGATGCATATTAAAGAACAACAGAAAGACCTGCATCAGAAAACTGACTGAAGGGTGAACTGGGAGGGGTGGGAGGGGCAGGGGGACATGGGTCTAATATTCCTAATTAATGTATAATTAATTAAAAAAATTACATGGTATTTTACTAAAAATGTTATATAACAATAACTTTGGGATAACATATAAAAATGTTGCCTAATAATTTTTGGTGTTATGTCAAGTATCATCTCTAGTAACATCCTCTTTCTAAAACCTGTAAGATTAATCTTAAAACTTAAGGATTTTAAGTTTGGCTTCCAAATTAAACAACATGCACTAGACACCCCCAAAAAAAATGGGACTAAATTTGAATGAAATTTACACCTTGATCTCTGTCTATAGGTATGTATACTACAAAACTGCTTTATTTTTAGAGACTCATGGGTCAAAAATAAAAGAAAATTTAAAAAGGTGAGATACAGATAACAAAATTAAACTTTTTGTCAAAAACTTTCATTTAATCTTAAGGCTAACTAATGGGAAAAGATTTTTATGTTTCCACAGATCAAAACATCACCAACTCAAAAGCTGAGAAAGAAAGGATAAAGCAATCCCCGTGTGTATGGTGTTATTGCAGTAGAAATACCTCGAATAGCGGAGAAGTAATCACAGTGATTACCATCTTTCACATAAACAGGGAAGATCGAGTGAGTCCTCAGAGCATGCTAACAGTAGGGCATCTCCAACGACACTCAGAGAGATCAATGAAGGTGTAACAAATCTGTTTAACAGTGGGTCCTAATGAATTTACCATATCTAGAAATGAGCCAAGTCTACATAACGAGAGACCTTATCACTTAAACGTCTTTTTCATAGAACAAAGAAATACTTGGTGGTAATGAAGTCATCCCTTAACTGTAATTTAGAGCTGATTGTTATAGAAGTAATGTCTTATAAAACTGGAAAAAAACTGCTTTCTTTTAATTGACTAATATACATAATAACTGTAAAAAGGATTATTGTCTTATTCGAAAACAATTATATACTAAAGTTTTCCCTTCTTTTAAGTATTCATATAAATTAATACAAAGAGAGCAACCTGATAAGCAGCAATGGATTATTCCTGCCAAGGAGAATGCTAGCCAGGGGACCCAAGCCACCCCCTCCCAAAAAAAAAGGGTAAGAGCTTATGCCTGTAAACTGGGATATCTTCAAGAAAAAAGGTGGTAAGGTCCACCCTGCTATCAATGACCTGATATAAGCATTGGGAGGATGTATCGGATCGCACACTTTCAAGTGTACGTTGGTCTCTGGAATACAAGAGTGATTACCAAAGGCCACTGAAACCAATAAACAACAAATGTTGGTCTCCTTGAGGCAAGCAACTCCTTCCACCAACATCAGCTACAACCCAATTGCTTTTGGAGATACTGTGCAAGCAGTGGCAGCCATATTATGCCTGTATAATCCAACTTTTATTTAATTATTAGCTCTCTCCTTGGAGGAATAACGTCGTGGATGTCGCCACCAGCTTATACCTTCTAGTGATTTAGGAGATTTTTATGCCACAGTTAGGCCTTGTCATCTCTCTCGGGGAAAA
>VZQC01003255.1:4383560-4471412 GCA_009823505.1 Rhizomys pruinosus | reverse complement strand
TTTTTTTTTTTTAATCTTAGACATTCTGACTAGGTAAAGATGAAATCTCAAAGTAGTTCTGATTTGCATTTCCCTGATGGGTAAGAATATTAAACATTAAAAAAAAAAAAAACCTCACCATTTGTACTTTGTTTGTTTTTGGACAGGATCTCTCTGTACTTCATCTTTTGAGAACTTTCTTTAGTTCCATGTTTTATTTTTTAAATATTTTAATGAGTTTTTGTGCATTTCATATAAGTCTTTTTTCCCTCAGCTGCCATGTGAGTGCTGGGGATCAAACCCGGGTCCTCTGCAAGAGTGGTCAGCACTCTTAACTGCTAGGCCATTTCTCCAGCTCCGAGAAAAGTATCATTTTAATTGGGACACTGCAGCTAATCCGCTAGTTTGTGTAACTCCATGGTTTCAAAGCCTAATTTAAACAATGTGAAACAGGCTAAGATTAAGTGGGGATGACTTTTCTGGGAATGTCTCCTGTTAAAACCTAACCTTGTACTCAAAGTTAATTTTATGTTTTGGGATAATTTAACACTTTCAATTCAATCTATGTAATCAGCTTATTTAAATTAAGTTAGGCTTTCAAAACATAATGTAAACAATCTTACTAGGCCTTGGGTTCCTCCTATAATCAACTTTTACAAGTGAAGCTAAACACATAGCTTTCATCTTAAACTATGATCCCTATTTCTCTTTTATGAGCTTATCTTCCTCTTGTCCAGAACATTGTATATGTGTATGTGTTGTGAAAATATCATTGTCAGAAGTAGCAACATTGGATGCAAGGAATTTTACACATTATATTGCAAACACCATGAAGGCTGAAGTTAATAATTTCGCTTCATGGTTTTGTATGCTGTTCTGGGTCAATAGGGGTCAGAAAAGCAAACTTCTTCCCTTTCCTCACTCTTTTTCTGTATCACACTGGATATACTGTATAATATACTGTAAAAAAGATATACTCTATCAATGAGAGAATATATCTTTTGTTGGAGAAATATTCCAAGAGAAGTCAGAAGGAACAGTTCTGAGAAGAGAATGGGCTTACTCTTGGTTTAAATAACAAGAGTTAGACTTTCATGAATCAGCCACTGTCTATTTTGGTTATCTGCCACAAGATTATACAACTTCATGCATGGACAGACATGTGCACAACACAGTCATTCCATAAATTTTAAAGAAGGCATGATTTTTAGAACACTTGTAAGTCATCTATTCTAACACATTATTTTAGAATGTGTTTCTTGCTTTTCTGAATTAGGAGGGATTCTTGACCTCACTGATAGTCATTTACTTTTTCGCTATTTTTCTCCAAAATCCCGATAAACTTTCCTCTCTACTGACTTGTAGTGATAAATAAGTTATAAATATTTTATCACCTACCACAGTAGGTCTGTAGGCCAATGAATTTTGTTGAATAAAAACATTCACCTCTAATATGCAAATTTCAATCCTTAGGAGTCTCTCACTTAAATGAGAGGTTAGAAGTGAGCTCTTCTGGGATCCATTTCCTCAGCAGCTCCTTCCTTATTTAAAAACAAAAACAAAAATTTTTCAGAAGATCTGATCAAAACTTCCTTACAAAAGACCGCTAGTGGAATGGCAAGAATGTTCTCTTGTCTCACTGGACAATCACAGGTTATATAATGCCATTCAGTACTTCCAGGCATTGTAAAATATGAATTTGCTTTCTGTTATTTTTCCCCCAGACTAATTTTATTCTTGTGAAACATCTGCTTAGCTCTTAATCTCCTGGACTAACAGGTCATTACTCATTTGTTTATGGACCAAATGGCTCATATCAGTGTAGGTACTTCCTATAATATTGTTCTTTCAATTGAGTGACTCTTCAAGAACACAATAATGAGTAGGATGTGTAACTTCTTTGAATTTTGTTTATTTGTTTGTGGACATGGCTGTGGTTTCAGTTTATTAACGTTTCTGGCAGGAATACAGAACTTGAAGCCTTCTAGCTCCAAATAAACTTACATTATTAAGACTCTTGGTGGACATGTTTAAATAAAACCCCTGAAGTTACAGCATTTCTGTTTTCCACTTGCAGTTCCTGAAGTCTTTAGAGTTCTAATCTGCTTTTGGAAACTGTGGGAAAGCCATGGCATTTGGCTACTATCCTGCTGGAACCAAAGATGGCCTGCTCTGGCCAACCCTCTCAGTTTTAAGAAAAACTCCATAATTATAAAAATTAGCTTTTATATTTCAGGATATTCAGTCTCCATAAAATGTTATATGAGTGTTGTACTGAAATTTATTTGGACACATGCTCATATTTTTTCATACTTTTATCAAATGATTTTGTTCCTTTTGAACACCAACATTAACTTGAACTGATATTTTTAAAGAATATATTGATCAGAATGGGAATGGAGGAAAATGAGATAATCATTAGTATTATAATATTTCCTTTGGAAAAATCAGCAAATTGAGTACACTGAATCAGTGTTCTCTGAGAAGCACTCAATTTTTGATAAAGACTTCAAAGAGTGATGTTAAAATCAAGTCTTTTCTGTACTTATAAACTCACAAGATAATCCTGATATTTAAATATTTCATATTTTAGTATTTTATTTGGGTTTTTAGCAAAAGAAAAACATAAACTAGACATTATTTTTATAATTGTATTAGGTAATGCTGTTTGTTTTTCTACTGATCAACCCCAAAATCTACCAAATACGTAACACAACATGTAGGAAAAACTGTTATGTATTTAAGACTGGAAGGGTCACCAGTGTGGATAAAGCATTGTTCTGCCCTCAAATATCGTGTATGTATAGCTTCAGTTTAAAACATTTAAATATGCACATGATATCATTGGTTTTTAAGAGTGATAATGGGATTCATAGAAATAAGAAACCTTTACCTCCATAAGCAGGATTTTTCCAATAAATGAATAAAGCCATTCAAATGGCTCCTGACTGTCCCTATTTGACAGACTGAATAACTACCACATGGAATCAGACAGGATCACAACTCTTATGGAGTTCATAGTCTAGAGTGAGAGAGATCAAGATTGGGGGCAGGATTGGGGGAATCTGGAAAGAAGGCACATTTGAGATAGACAAAGTGAATTTAATTCAAGCATCAGGCCTTGAGCTCTTTAGAAACAGCTTAAGTTTGGACACTTAACAAATCCCTAACACCTATTGCAGGGTTTCATAGAAAGCACTGATTGTATAGTTGTTAGAAAAGCAAGTGGCTGAATGAGATCATTTGATAAGTATGTATTAAATAATGTTCCCCATATGACACAGCAATACATTAAAATCATCTACTCATTCCATGTCTCCCTTAAAGTTGTTCAAGAGTTCTGAGCATTGTCTAGAAGAGTTGGCCAGAAATGCTTCATGTTGAAAACCTGTGTGAGCCCAGGGAGCTCTAGGAAAAGCAGGCTGAGAGGACTGCTTCCAAGGATGCAAGGGTGGAGGTTCATGTTTTCATGGTTTTAATCCTTCATGGCCTAGGAGAAGGCAGCTCTTTGGAGCTTTAGCAGATGTTAGAGTCTCTTTGCTTTGTGTATAAAGCACTCAACACCTCTGTTCCCTGTAGAAGAGAAGCTGATTAGATCCTATTCTGGAAACCTCCAAAGCCCAGAGAGTAATATTAGTAGATTCCAAGCCTTTGGTGCAAGAACAAAAACAAAATGAAGGCGAAGCTCAGCCCTGGAGGAGTTTGGCAAGTTAATGAACAGTGGCCTCCTTCCATCTTCTGATATTCAATTGAGCCACAGCAGATGGGCAGAGGCTCCATGGGAAGCATGAATTATGCACATCAGACTGTTGTTACATTCCTCACAATCACATTTTCATCACTTCACCTGTTGTGTGTCTTGGGCTGATTAGTTATGCACCTCATCTCATATTGGCAGCCCTGGTTCACAGATAATCTTTAATTGGTTTTTCCCTCCCATATGTGAGTCTGTTAAAGATTTTTTTCTTTCGTTTCCATCCTCAGACAAGGTCTGTGCTTTGAATTATTTTGGAGAGAATGACAATGTGGGTTGTAATATTAATATCGATTGATAAGTTGGAATAAAATAACTTGAGAAAGGCACATTTTAAGTGGTTGGCAAGAGGCATATTTATAGGGGTTAATATTTATCTTGTACCCAGGGAAGGGAGTATTTTATATCATTGTTTAAACAAAAACAACAATGTTAGCAGAAGTTCCTCTATCAGTGTTAGATAAGACATCAGATTAATTAAAGTATTGCTAAAAGGCATATTTACTTGCTTTTTATTTGACATCTACACAATTAAAGTCATTATCTTATGCTCTAAAATCCTTCTTGGAACTTTGAGATCAGATAAACAGGTAATCATCAAGGGAAGGAGGATTTTCTTGTTGAGAGAGCTTAATTTGGGGTTTAAGTCTGGGTGTTTTATGCTTATTTACTGTGTAGGTATAGGCATGCTACTTCACCTTTCTAAACCTCAATTTCTCAATAATACTACTACCTTTAAAAGGCTGATGGGAAGATAAAGCAAAACAATGTAGGCAAAATCCCTTACAATGCTTGAGGAAAAAAAATGTCAGGATCTGTTCAATAGTGTTTTGTTGTATCAGAAAGGATGAAATGGAAAGCAAATTGGATCAAGAATCAGTCCTTATCTGGGCTTATTTTCTTTTAATATTAGGGAAAACAACACCAACTATGGAATACTTTATTCTGACATGTTATCAGGACATATTTGCAGTGATCTCTTAGAAGCAATGGTAAAAGTTTCACATTATTAACCATTGGACTCCACATAGCAACACACTGAAATCTGGCTGTTTGGCTAAGAATCTCGAAGATATTTTTGATCGGTGGTATTCTATAATAAAATGGCAATGCATTGTCCTAAAAAGTAGGCTTCTGAAATGTAAAACACTTTTACATTGGTTAGTGTCTCTAAGGAAAACCAAAATGACTAAGAATATATTTCAAAGAAATAAAATGCTGGCCATTTGTTATATAAGTGATTGAATTACCTAAAAGCCTCTCACTCAAACAAATATCTAATCTACCTTGGAGGTTAGGAAAAGCAAAACATTTTAACTACCCTTGACAAAAGAGGTCTTGGGAAAGGAGAATCCTAGTTTCAGGAGCTTTAGCCACAATTTAAAGGGAGTTAGAGTAGCTTAACTGATTCTATTGCTGTATATTGGCCTGGAAGGTAGCTTAGCACCGAAGAATACATACTGCTCTTGCACAAGACTTGTTTGGTTTCTAGTACCCAATCACAGTCACTTGTAACTCCAGATCCAGGGGAATCCACCACCCTCTTCTGGACTCCCTAGACACTTGCACTCATGTCCACATACCTGGACTTACTCCCACACATAGCCACACATAGTTTTAAAGTTATAAAAATAAATCTTAAAAAATGATGATGTTTTACATGTCTAGCCTGAGACAAAGAAATACAACTTGGATTTACTATTTTTTACATGTCTGCCCACTTCCTGTTGCCTGGACCTAGCCAGAAGCTGGTTATCCCAACAGTTTACAGAAAGCAGTTCTCCTGTCACCCAGAGCATAGAATATAGTGTCAGTCATAGATTTAAAGCATCATGTTCTAGGTTAGATCATGTCAGTTGACCCATGGGAGGTAGAAGTGATGAACGGTTACAAGTCTCAGTTACATGGAAGGCTGCCCCCAAGATCTTTTGCATCAACCAAAGACCATCATATACATACTTTGTGATTGGTTGAGTAATTTCCTTTAGAATTCCCCACTAGCATATTGTGATTCTATAATAGCTTCCAGTATCCATAAACTATTAGACATTCAATTGCTTTCAAAACCAATATAATAGCTACTTCCACATCTTATTTTTATGTTTTATTATGCTAACACTAGAAACCAATGCAGTTTAATAGGTGTGAGAAAATTAATAAGATGGCAAAAGTAATATGTTGGAATCTCAGATCTGATCCATTACTTCTGAAATTCTTTTGCTGGTTTGTTAGTATTTTGTTTGTTTGTTTGTTTTGAGACTGAATTTTTCTATGTAGCCCTGGCTGGCCTGAAACTTTGTATGTAGACCAGGCTGGCCTTGAACTCATAGAGATCTACCTGCCTCTGCCTCCTGAGTGCTAAGATTAAAGGCATGTGCCACAATGCCTGGCTTAAAGATGGTTCTTAGCCACCATGTGGGTGCTGGGAATTGAACCCGGGTCCTCTGCAAGAGCAGTAGGTGCTCTTAATCACTGAGCCATCTCTCCATCCTAGAAACTGAATTTTTCTATGTAGCCCTGGCTGGCCTGGAACTTACTATGTAGACCAGGCTGGCCTTGAACTCATAGAGATCTACCAGCCTCTGTTCCAGAGTTCTGGGATTGAAATCTTGTGCCATCAAATCTGACCTGAAACTCTTTTCATCTATACTCTACCACCCTATGTTGCTTAGAAATGTACAATATTATCTGAAGTTCTCATTTAAGTCCATTAAAGAAAAGTCTACGTTAATTTAACTGTTTTCTAACAGTATTCAATGATAGATTACTAAATTTTAAAGAGAGCCATTTAATTAAATCTGATTCTACCCTTTCATGGCACATGCATTTTAAACATAAATACAGACAACCTTTAGCAATATTTTACTTAATTTTTTTTGGTCTTTTTTGAGATAGGATCTTCCTTTAGTCCTAACTGGCCTGGAGCTCACTATGTAGACCAGGCTGGCCTTGAACTCACGGAGATCTGCCTGCCTCTACCTCCCAAGTGTTGGAATTAAAGGTGTGCGCCACCACTTCCAGCTTTTACTTAAAGTTTTTAAGTGTTTTCAAAATAAAAACTTACTGTTTTATAAGGTAATTAGTAAGGTAATTTCTGTAAGGCCATTTTTATTTGAAAATGCTGGGAAATAGGCTTTACCTTCCAATTAATTGCTTGCCCATCTCAGAGAAAGTTGGAGATAGATAGAAAGACCCTATCTTCAATTATTTTCAAAACTAAGAGGTAGCACAGTACCCACCTCACATGTATTGTTTAAATCTAAGTAGCATTATATCTTACCTCAGCCCTTAAATACTTGGTATTTCCTTCTGTTCCCATGCAGTAAGTCTGGTCCTCTGAATCCTTTCTTCAATAACTCCATTATTATTCTTTGAATGATAAGGTCCCATATAGGCTCCAAGAATTTAGACATTTTTGTCCCCAGATGGTGACACTGTTTAAAGAGGTCTTAGAAGGTGTGGCCTTGCTGGAGGAAGCGCATTACTAGGAGCTGGGCTTAGAGTGTTCTTAAGCTTTGTGGGACAGCCAGTCTCTCTTTATTTCCTGTGACTGCTTGAAGAAGTGAGCACCCCTCTTTCTTCTCTAGCCACCCCCTGCCACACATGCCTCCCACTGTGATGGACCTTGATTCCTCTGGAACTGAAAGGATAAACTCTTCCTTTTACAAGTTGTCTTGGTCATGGTGTTTTATCACAGCAACACAAAATAACTAATATATACATTGCAGTAAATTGGCATTTAGCTGTTCTATAGCCCAGAGTGCAGAAAGGAAGCTGTCTTTCCCATAGTTGGAGAATGCTTGCCAAGACCAGAAGAATCTTTCAGAAAGGAAAAGGACAAAGTACTTGTAAACATAACTTTCCTAAAGTCTGGTTTTGTCTGTGCCTTTGGTTGGCTACCTCTATTAACTTAATAATTTTTTTTAGATAGGGTCTCCCTGTAGCCCCAGCTAGCCTAGAACTAGCCCTGTAGACTAGGCTGGCCTTGAACTCACAAAGATCCACCTACCTCTGCCTCCCCAGAGTGCTGGGACTAAAGGTGGGCACCACCACACCTGGCTTAAAGACAGTTCTTAACCACCATGTGGGTGCTGGGAACTGAACCTGGGTCCTCTGCAAGAGCAGTTGGTGTGCTTAACCACTGAGCCATCTCTCCAGCGCCCCTTAACTTAATATTAATAAGATTCTAAACCCAGACTTGCACTGATCCTCCTGTAGACTTAGCATCATATAAAATCAAAATTATGGTTTACAAAGTTGGGAAAATGCAGCAGTCTTGAATTCCAAGGCTTTGTAAGCCATTCCCAGATCAAGATGAACTAAAATCAATTCTCTGAGTTCTTGGTGACACCTCAGTTTGTGGAAGATAGTATTTTACATCTGCCTGAAGAAGTCATCTGACACCCTGGACATATTATTATATAATTTCCAATATCCCTTCTGTATTAGTCAGGGTTCTCTAAAGAAACAGAAGCAACAGGATGAATATATATAACTATATACAATTTATTGATTTGCTCACGTGATGGAGCTCAACAGTAGCGCCGAACTGGAGAGGCCGGGAATCCAGGGAACTGCTCAGTCCGCAAGGCTGGATGTCTCAGGAGTCCCAGTCTAGTGCTGAAGGCCCGAATGGATTCCAGGAGATCTGCCAGTCTCAGTACACGCTGGGATCCGAAAGGTTGATCACAGCAGCAAGACAAACTCACCAGATGAGAGAGAGGCAAGCCGCAGGAAGAAGGAAAAGGGACCAGCTCCCGCTGCCGTGGCCTTAAATACTGCCTGCCGGCAGAAGGTAACACCCACATTTGGGGTGGGCCATCCGGGTTGAGGTGGTCCAATCAGAAGACCCTTTTCTCTTATTTGTTCCTTAGTCCAGTCAAGTTGACACCCAGGATTAACCATGACAAGTCCACCCCTTGTCAACTTGACACCCAATAAATAGCCTCTGCTTAAATGTCAATTGCAAACGATGGCAGGGTCATAATTCCACCTAACATGTTATAAGTATCTCATGTGCAATAGCAAAGCATTATATCTTAGAGTAGGTGGTAATGTCCTTGAGAAGAACTTAGTCCTTCAGTATCTAATAACCTAAATATGACAACACTTAACACATATCTCAGTTGCACATTCAAAGGGGAACACAAGTATCCACTTAATATACATACATATATACATATATATATATACATATATAAACAAGCACATTCTTAACCAAATAGGACGAAGGTTAATATCTATTATAATCCACGTTTCTGCAACTGGTCCCGTGGCTTCAGCTGATATTTATGACTACCTTCTTCTACTACCCATTCTGTATTTCCTCCGCCATCAGCAAGCACCTCTGCAGGTCTTGGCTCTTTCCCTGGAGGAGTGACCCATACCTTCATCCCTGAAGGGTCTGGGCCATTTATTGTCCTGTCTGGTTTGGGTTGTTGGAGTTTCCCATTGACCTTAATCATAGGACATGGTAGCACCAGAAGGCGCCCTACAGCATCTCCTGCCTTCCAGACATAATCTTCCTTGCCCCCATTGTGGAGAAAAAGTCCAATTTCCCCATGGTAGTCTGGATCAATCACTCCTCCTACTACTGTTATTCCTTCCTTAGCCTGTTGGCTTAAAGGCAGTAGAAGCCCGAAGTGGCCAGGGGGAAGTCTTAGCTTCCAGTTCAATAGAACGTTTGCTGTATCTCCTGGCAAAAGCACTCCCCCCATTGGAGCCAAAACGTCTAGACCAGCAGAACGCAAGGTCGTGGGTACAGGAAGCAAAAATTTTCCTACTGGGTCACTAGGGGTGATAGTGAGTGGAATCATTCCCACTTCCACCCCTTGGTTCCTGGACCCATGAATTCTGGCTATAGGAGAAACAGTACCATATAGTGGACGCTGATTCAAAGCATATACTGCTTGCTGGAGAACCTTGCCCCAGCCCTCCAGGGTATTGCTACCTAATTGGCGCTGTAACTGTGTCTTCAAGAGGCCATTCCATCGTTCTATCAAGCCAGCTGCTTCTGGGTGGTGGGGAACATGGTAAGACCAGTGGATACCATGACCATGGGCCCACAGTCGCACTTCTTTGGCTGTGAAGTGAGTTCCTTGATCAGAAGCAATGCTGTGAGGAATACCATGACGGTGGATAAGGCATTCCGTAAGTCCCTGGATGGTAGTTTTGGCAGAAGCATTACGTGCAGGAAAGGCAAATCCATAACCAGAATAAGTATCTATTCCTGTAAGAACAAAACGCTGTCCCCTCCATGATGGAAGTGGTCCAATGTAGTCAACCTGCCACCAGGTTGCTGGCTGGTCACCCCGGGGAATAGCACCATATCGGGGGCTCAATGTTGGTCTCTGCTGTTGGCAAATCTGGCACTCGGCAGCAGCTGTAGCCAGATCAGCCTTAGTGAGTGGGAGTCCATGCTGTTGAGCCCATGCATAACCTCCATCTCTGCCACCATGACCACTTTGTTCATGGGCCCATTGAGCAACAACAGGGATAGCTGGAGAAAGAGGCTGACTATCCACAGAACGAGTCATCCGATCTACTTGATTATTAAACTCATCCTCTGCTGAGATCACCTTTTGATGAGCATTTACATGAGACACAAGTATCTTCACATCCTTTGACCATTCAGAGAGCTCTATCCACATACTTCTTCCCCAAATGTCTTTCTCACCAATTTTCCAGTCATGCTCCTTCCAAGTCCCTGACCATCCAGCCAAACCATTGGCTACAGCCCATGAATCAGTATATAATCGAACCTCTGGCCATTTCTCCTTCCAGGCAAAATGCACAACCATGTGCACTGCCCGAAGTTCTGCCCACTGTGAAGACTTTCCTTCACCAGTGTCCTTTAGGGTTGTTTCAGAAATTGGCTGTAATGCTGCAGCTGTCCACCTCTGGGTGGTGCCTGCATAGCGTGCAGAACCATCAGTAAACCAGGCCCTAGTCTTCTCTTCCTCAGTCAACTGATCATAGGGCAAACCCCATGAAGCCATAGGTGCATGCTTAAGCCCAGGAGACATTGTAACAGGAGTGGGAACCATAGGCATTTGGGCAACTTCTTCATGTAGCTTGCTTGTGCCCTCAGGGCCTGCCCGGGCCCTGTCCCGTATGTACCACTTCCATTTGACAATGGACTGTTGCTGTGCACGTCCTACTTTATGGTCTGGTGGGTCAGATAACACCCAGCTCATGATGGGCAGCTCAGGTCGCATGGTGACTTGGTGGCCCATTGTCAAACGTTCAGTTTCCACTAAGGCCCAATAGCAGGCTAAGAGCTGTCTCTCAAAAGGAGAATAGTTGTTTGCAGATGAAGGTAGAGCCTTGCTCCAAAATCCCAAGGGCCTCCGCTGTGATTCCCCTATGGGAGCCTGCCACAGACTCCAGACAGCATCTCTATCTGCCACTGATACCTCAAGCACCATTGGGTCTGCTGGATCATATGGCCCTAGGGGCAGAGCAGCCTGCACCGCAGCCTGGACCTGTTGAAGAGCCTTTTCCTGTTCCAAGCCCCACTCAAAGTTTGCTGCCTTACGAGTCACCTGATATATGGGTCGTAGTAACACACCCAGATGAGGAATGTGCTGCCTCCAGAATCCAAAAAGACCCACCAGACGTTGTGCTTCTTTCTTGGTGGAGGGAGGGGCCAGGTGCAACAACTTATTCTTTACCTTAGAAGGAATGTCTCTGCATGCTCCACACCACTGAACTCCTAGAAACTTCACCGAGGTAGATGGCCCTTGAATTTTAGTTGGATTTATTTCCCATCCTCTCATGCGCATATGCTTTACCAACAAGTCTAGGCTAGCTGCTACCTCCTGTTCACTGGGTCCAATCAACATAACATCATCAATATAGTGGACCAGTGTGATATTTTGTGGAAGAGTCAGGCGATCAAGATCCCTTCTAACTAAGTTATGGCACAACGCTGGAGAGTTAACATACCCCTGAGGTAAGACAGTAAAGGTATACTGTTGGCCTTGCCAGCTGAAAGCAAATTGCTTCTGGTGGTCCTTATGAACCGGTATTGAGAAAAAAGCATTGGCCAGATCAATAGCTGCATACCAGGTACCAGGAGACATATTAATCTGCTCGAGTAAGGACACCACATCTGGTACAGCGGCTGCAATTGGTGTCACTACTTGGTTGAGTTTTCGATAGTCAACTGTCATTCTCCATGATCCATCTGTCTTTTGCACAGGCCAAATTGGAGAGTTAAATGGAGATGTGGTAGGAATCACCACCCCTGCATCTTTCAAATCCTTGATAGTGGCATTAATCTCCGCAATCCCTCCAGGGATACGATACTGTTTTTGGTTCACTATTTTCCCTGGTAGAGGCAACACCAATGGTTTCCATTTGGCCTTTCCAACCATAATAGCCCTCACTCCACAGATCAGGGAACCAATGTGGGGATTCTGCCAATTTCTAATTATATCTATCCCAATTATACATTCTGGGACTGGGGAAATAACTACGGGATGCGTTCTGGGACCCACTGGGCCCACCGTGAGTCGGACTTCAGCCAAAACTCCATTTATCACCTGACCTCCATAGGCCCCTACTTTAACCGGAGGGCCACAATGCTTTTTAGGGTCTCCTGGGATCAGTGTCAACTCAGAACCAGTATCCAATAGGCCTCGAAAAGTCTGATTATTTCCTTTTCCCCAGTGTACAGTTACCCTAGTAAAAGGCCTCAGGTCCCTCTGGGGAAGGACAGGAGGAAGGCAAACAGCATAACTCTTTGGTATTGTGACAAGGTCCTTCCTCACTGGAACCCGGCCACCCCTTCATTCAAGGGGTTCTGGGTCTGTGAACTGTCTCAAGTCTGGAAACCGGTCAACTGGGCGGGATTCGCTACTCCTAAAATCAAATGTTGACTTCCTGTCATTCGTTCTAGAGCTTTTCTGCTTATACAGATCAAATAAAAACTTAGTAGGCTTCTTATGTATTTGGTTCCTGGGAACACCATGATTAATTAGCCAGTTCCAAAGATCATTTCGGGTCATGCCATTATAGGTATTGTTTTGCCTTTGCCACCCATTATGATAATTACTGTAACTACGCTCATCTGGCCTTCTGCGATTCAGTGCTGCCACCTGACGCCTACCCTGAGGTCCTGTTAGACCTACTACGTGTACATTTAATTTATGCAAACGAGCCACAACTTCTCTAACTGTAAGATCTGGCATAAGAAATAGAGCAAAAACAAAGCTCTTCAAATGTTCTGGTGTCTCTCTCAGTACTTTCCATCTTATAAATTCAGTGAGTGGCATGTCCTCTGGGTCCTCATATTGTGGAGAATGTGGTTTTACACTTCGAATCCACTCGAGCATGCCCATCTGCCTGACCCTCACAATCCCTTCATCAATACTAAGCCAAGGAATATCAGGCATCTCTAACTCGCTGTTAGTAGGCCATGTTTTAATAAATACATCAGCCAACCATTCAAATAAACTTTTAACACCTTTTTTAACTGCTCGAGCTTCCATGTTAAACCTAGAATCTCTACTCAGTGGGCTCATATCGATAAACTCAGTATGATCCAATTTTATATTCCTTCCACCATTATCCCACACCCTTAAAATCCATTCCCACACATATTCCTTAGGCTTCTGCCGGAATGAATCAGCAAACTCATTAATTTCTTTAGTAGTATATCGCACCTCCTCGTGGACCACACTTTCTATCTCACCTTGAGGGGCTTGCTTAGACTTCAATCTGGTTATAGGTCTAGAGGCAACAATTGTTGGGCCCTGAGGGACATCAGCTCCCACTGGGAGGGGGGGATTAATTTCCTCAGGCAAGGGTGGGGAGGAGGGATCTGCAGGGTGTGGATTCTCTGCTGAGGGTGGGGAGGTTAATTCCTCAGATAAAGAAAATCCCTCAGAATCCGAGGGTTCAAAATCCTCATCATCATAGTTCTCCCACACATCTCCATCCCAAGTTTCAGGGTTCCACCCTTTCCCCACCAGTGCTCTCACTTTAACTGCTGACACTTTTCGTGGCTGGGAATTAAATTTGCGTTGTAAATCAGCCAACCGTATAATAAGGGCTCCAGCTTGATTTTCTGCTGCTTTAGCTCTTTGGCTGCTGGAGAGAAGATTCTCTTCCAGAGCACACTTGGAAACCTTTAAACTGTTGTTTCGAATCCGGAGCTGGTCATTTTTATCACCGAGCTCCATATTTTCGTCTAACAGTTTATCCAGACATGCTAGGAGCAACAAGGCAACATCATTATTTTCCTGATTTTTCTGCAATTTCTCGAACGTTTTATATATAGAGTCGCTAAATTCCTTGCTTCTCACAAGAGGTGAGTTAGGTGAGTCAAATGGATCTATCTTCATAATTAGATCAAATAGTCTGCACCAAGGATTATCATTCCTCTTCATGCCACCAGGAGAGCCTTCAGTAACTCTAGGCTTCATTGGGTTGGAGAGCTGGCTCCAGAGGCTACCAAGCCCACTAAAGAAATTCATCCTTTCAATTCTGTTTCTCTAGAACCACTTCTGGTACCAAAATCTGTATTAGTCAGGGTTCTCTAAAGAAACAGAAGCAACAGGATGAATATATATAACTATATACAATTTATTGATTTGCTCACGTGACGGAGCTCAACAGTAGCGCCGAACTGGAGAGGCCGGGAATCCAGGGAACTGCTCAGTCCGCAAGGCTGGATGTCTCAGGAGTCCCAGTCTAGTGCTGAAGGCCCGAATGGATTCCAGGAGATCTGCCAGTCTCAGTACACGCTGGGATCCGAAAGGTTGATCACAGCAGCAAGACAAACTCACCAGATGAGAGAGAGGCAAGCCGCAGGAAGAAGGAAAAAAGGGGCCAGCTCCCGCTGCCGTGGCCTTAAATACTGCCTGCCGGCAGAAGGTAACACCCACATTTGGGGTGGGCCATCCGGGTTGAGGTGGTCCAATCAGAAGACCCTTTTCTCTTATTTGTTCCTTAGTCCAGTCAAGTTGACACCCAGGATTAACCATGACACCTTCTAAGTCAGGCCTGTGGACCTGTCATCTCAGATATTTGGAAAGCTAAGGTAGGAAGATCACAAATTCAAGGCCTGACTGAGTTTAAGAGTAGCCTGGACAGCTTATTCAGACATTGTCACAAAATAAATTATAAACAAAAAGGGTGAAGTAAAAGAACAGAGGTAGAGAATTCATCTAATGTTAGTAAGGCTCAAAGTTCAATCCTCAGCACCAAAACCAAACAACTTTGCTTCTAATTTATGACTGTCAACTGACATATACTATGTCAGGTGGGTTCCTACTGAGACAGAAAAGCAGAATCTTTATTCTTCTTATCTGAAAAATTTTAATTACTTCAGATAATCTGCTATTATTATATAGTTGTCAAACACCTTTGTCATTTAAATTGCTAGAAGAAAATCTGGGCTGGGAAATTCTGGAAGACTTGTTATCTGATATTCCATAAAACTGCAGGAATACCGAAAACTCTGGACTTTTGTTACTAAGATTACTAGTTTCCAGAAAAATCTTATCTCCCAAATATACACAATAGAACAGAGATTCAATAGATAATCCCTGCCCCTGTGGGAGAGATCCTGATAATTTCCTTCATTTGAGGGCAGCCCTTAGTGTGTCTCGTAAGAAGGCATTATTAGGTTCTTGGCTCTGTTGAGCAAGTCTGGCAGATGGAAAATCAGGACTCTACATAATCTCTTCCCATCACCCATGGCTTCTAGGGTTATTTGCTGACCAGTGACTTTTAGGCTTTGACTAAGTAAAACTGGTACTATTATCTTACTCTGGAACTAAAAACCATGGCCTGATTTCTGGAACTATCCTCTAAAGCTTAGGGGAAAGCCACAATTTTTAAATTCTGGAAGCAGAAATAAAATAATAATATTCCCAAAGTAGTAGCCATGATGAATAGAAGGCTGATTTAGGAAGTTAAAACATCATAGCCAGAAATCCAAGAATGGGTGAGGTCTTATACTTTCCAGAAATGCAGCTTATACTATTTACTCAGGATACCTGGAATGCAAAGAATAGTTACTGTTTAAACACATGGTTGATCATGATTTAACAAAGTATCCAAGTATTGAAGCTCTTAATAATTTCTAGGAGTTTTCTGGTGGAGTTTTTAGCCTCCCTTAAGTAAATAATTATATCATCAGCAAAAAGGAGTAGCTTGACTTCCTTTTTTCCAATTAGAACTCCTTTAATTTCCTTTTCTTGCCTTATTTCTCTAGCAAGTGTTTCAAGCACTATATTGAAGAGGAGTAGTGACAGGGGGCAGCCTTGCCAAATTCCTACCTTTAAAGGGAATGTTTCTGTCATTTCACCATTTAGGGTGTTATTGGCTTCGGGTTTCCTGTATATGACTTTGATTACATTGAGGAATGATCTCTCCAATCCAGTTCCCTCTAGGACCTTAAGCATGAAGGGATGCTGGATTTTGTCAAAGGCTTCTTCTGTGTCAATTGAGATGATTGTGTGGTTTTTGTCTTTCAGCCCATTTATATATTTTATGATATTTATTGATTTTTATATGTTGAACCATCCCTGCATTTTTTGTATGAATCCAACTTGGTCATGATGGATGATCTTCTTGATGTGGGTCTGTATGCGGTTTGCAAGTATTTTGTTGAGAATTTTTGCATCTGTTTTCATTAATGAGATGGGTCTATAGTTCTCCTTTTTGCTTGGTTTTGGTATTAGAGTGATGCTGGCTTCATAGAAGGAATTTGGGAGAATTCCTCTATATTCTTCTAAACAATTTGAGTAATAATGGTTGTATCTGCGTGTAAGCATGTAGTCAGTTGTCCATGTGCACAGGTTTTGCATTTCTGTATTCAACTAACTACAGACTGAAAGAAATATCAAAAATAAAAAAAAGTATCTCTATAGATATTTTTGACATTATTCTAAGAATAGTACTGTGTAACAACTATTCTCATAGTTTTTACATTCTATTGGGTATTATAAGTAATTATTCAAAGATAATATAAAGTATACAGGAGGATGTGTTATGCCTTGAATTTTGATATTCGAGGTAGCCCTGAAACAAATTCCCTGCATGTACTGAGGGACGACTACATATGTGTGCATGCCTAAATTTAAGTGTATTTGTATGGGGGTGTAAAAATTCATATTTCATAAATCTTTTTGAAAGACAGAGCACTCCTAAGAATTTAATTGAAAAGTTAGTTTGTACTACTGCCTCTGCCTATTAATATCAAATATGAATGTCCTTTAAAGGCAAGGAAACTGAGGCTAAGAAAAGTTTGCTAAGGTGGATCTTTCCTAAGTGATTACAGTTGGACAGAGTAGGAAGAAGAGATTGAATTGAGCCATGAAGCACTGAGAAAGATGGCTAGTTGCAGCAGTCTGATGGTCAGTAACCATCATTAAAGGGCAGGTGTCAAGGGAGAGAAAAACATAACTGGGGTGACTGTAGGTTTTATGCCTGTTTATTTCTTGGTCATCTTATGTGTAAAACATCTTTGGAAAACAATTTTATTTACCTATTCGTTGTAAAATATTCCTTTATGAAGGATGTGTGGACATATGTTGTAGGAAGTTTCTCTTGCTACAGATACAGCACAGTCCTGCTAAGGGAAGGGGGAGCAGTGGCCAGCTCCTAATTCAAACTGAATCTTCCCACAGTATGTAACATCTTTAGAGAATGGGAATTGGAGTCATTTAGCACATCCAAGAAAACTTTCAAGGTATTTAGTAATTCTTGCTATAATGGAGTTGGGCCTAAAAGCACAAACCTATACTCCTACCTGCTGGGAGGCTGAGCCCTGCCTGGGCTACAGTGTGAGTCCAAGGCCAGCCCAAAAACTTACTGAAACTCTGTCTCAAAATTAAAAAAAATTTTTTTTATTTTATTAATTTTATTTATTTCTGTATGTGTATGAATGTACTGTCTGCATGTAGGTCTGTGCACCCGTGTCATGCAATGCCACGGAGGTCAGAAGAGGGTCTCGGATTCCCCTGGAACTGGATTTCTCCTGGAACTGGAGTTTCAGACGGTTCTCGGCCACCATGTGGGTGCTGGGGATTGAACCCGGGTCCTCTGTAAGAACGGTCGGTGCTCTTAACCGCTAGGCCATCTCTCCAGCCCCTCTGTCTCAAAATTTTAAAAGCACAAAGAAGCCTTGGGATATAACTCAGTGGTAGAGTGTTTACATACATATCCAAAGCCCTGAGTTTGATTCCTAGTGTTGTAAAAATAAGAGCTTCAATGATGGAAACTCTTGTTTTAGTTACTTTCTCTATTACTGTGATAAAATTCAGTGATAAAATCAACTCAGAGAAGGAAGGCAAGCTTTATTATGGACCCAAGTTTGAGAGTAAAGTCTATCACATTGGGGAAGACAAGGTGAGAGGAGCTGGAAGAGCCAGTCACATTGTGCCCAAGGTCAGTACAGGAGCCATGGCTCCTGATGCTCAGATCCCATCCTCCTTTTTATTCAGTCCAAGACCCAGCCTATGAAATGTTGCCACCTATATTCAGGGTGGGTCTTCCTAGCTCAATTAACCTAGTCAAGAAAATCCCTCACAGGTGTGCTCACAGGTTTGTTGCCTAGGTAATTCTTCATACTATCAAGTTGACAATACAGTGATCATGTCTGTGTTCATCACTTTTCATGGTGATAAAATACTGGAGAAATCAAAAAGCATATTTAGGGACTGAGATTTATTTTGGTCCTTGGTTTCTGAAGTTTTAGTTTTTTATTTTCAATATTTTATCGTTATTATTATTATTATTAATATTATTAGTGTGCATGGCTGTATTGCCTGCATGTATGTAAAGGCACCCATGTTCTACAATGTCTGTGGAGGTCAGAAGAGGGCATGAGATTCCTTGGAACTGGAGTTACAGACTGACAGTTGTTAATCACCAGGTGGGTGCTGGGAACCAACCATGGGTCCTCTGCAGCCAATGCTTTTATCCACTGAGTCATCTCTCCAGCAACAGGTTTCTGATATTTTAATCCACACTTAGATGATACTCTTTTAGCCTTGAAGCAGTGCATCAGTGAGAGGGGCACGCCTGAATGGAAGGTACAAACTTCACAGCAGCCAGAAGCCAAGAGAGGATGGGGCAGGGACAGGATATGCCCTCCCAGGAAAGGCTTCCAGCATCTTATTCCTTTCCCACCTTGACTCACAGCATGCCTCTCAATACTGCTGAGAAGCATAAAACTTTGAAAATCAACACTTCTCTACAGATCATCCTTCCATCCCCCCTGTCACCTCTGAGGACACAGTCCCCAGTTTTAACAACACACCTATGGTTTTCAGAATCTGGCTACTCATTAGCACTACAAATCCTGTGTTAATGAACACCCTCACTCCCAGACCAATCAAGCAGAAGTTTGGTCACTCTAGTCGAATGTGAAACTTGGGTCATAACTGTCTAACCTCATTAGAAGGAAAACAAAGTTTTCTCATTAGTATTTCAATACTCACGCATCTTTATTCTTAATTAAATTTATGGGTTTACAGTCTTGTTAGCTTTATAATTGCATGTCATTCTTTGCCAAATAAAGGCAGAATCTGTTGGTTCCTTCAGGACTTCGTTGCTATTGTTCTTTATTGCCTTAGTGTACTTGGAATACTGATTTGATATTAAAGGTTACTATATTTCTGCTAGTTTTCACAAGGGCAAAATTCCTCCCCAGACCTCTTCAGAAGTCATAACATGCATGGGGAGTTTTCTAAATGTAATGATTTGTTATTCAGAAGCCAGAAGGGTTAATACACTCCTGTAAATGAACACTTAAAATGAATTTCTTTCTTGACTTTTTAATCATCTTGTATCTCCAGGTTTTGTTGAATAAAGAGGTTAGTTTGTGAGGGGATAATCATGTGTTTCCTCTTTATGTGAAGCTATAAGGTCATCTTGAGTCCATTATTATGTTTCATATTTTCTGCTTTAAAAATTTAGTTTTTTATTTTATAAGTCTATTGCCTGCATGTATAAGTGCATCTGTGCTATGCAAAACCCATGGAGTCAGAAGGCTTTGGAGTCCCTGGAACTGCAGTTTATGGGCAGTGGTTGGCCAACATGTGGGTGCTCGGAATTGAACCCAGGTCCTCTGCAAGAGCAGTCAGTGCCCTTAACCTCTGAACCATCTCTCCAGCCACTCTGTATTTTCCTGAATGGAAAATTTTCCAGCTGTATCAATTGAACATTAATTTAATATATGCATCCTCATTTCTACTTAATTCTATGAAATTGAGGCAAATCTGCATCATTGAATGGTGTATTTTTAGTGCGTGCACAAAGCATGAAGGTAGTATGTATATAGTAGATGTTAATTTGATAAACATATTGGTGGAGAGGCAATGTATGGTGGTGTGCATGTATAGATGGATCTAATTTATCTGCAAGCCTAATCCAGTGTGGTTATAGGACATATAATTCTGGCATGCCCTGATATTTTCCACAGACATTCATTTTTATAAAATATGGATTTAAAAGGACTTAGTGATGATTTTTTTCATTTCCTCTGGCTAGAAACAGACCTTTGTAAGTGCTGATTTAACAGGGTATGGCAAGACAGGAGAGAGTTCAGAGGACTTAGATGTGGTGCCCAGCACTCAGATAAATTCAAACTTGGAAGCCGTTGAGGGAAATCTTACATAACAGATAGATTTAAGCTTTTGTAAATGAGGAAAAGGAAGCTGAGATGTCTTTAGTTGACTTGCTAAAGGTAGCAGGGAACATTCTCACCAGAACTGACCAACAGACTTCTAAGAACAGCCTGACATAAAAGTAGTTTTATGCTTTCTCATGGATTCACATTCCTTACATCAATGTCTGGTCAGCCATCAGCAGGTTAATAAAACTGACCACCCTTTCCTTTTTTCAGGGCCTCTTACTAGATTTATATTCTGGTTTCTTCTCTTCTAAGTAAGGTTGATCTTCAGTACCTTGGGACAGGTAGGTGGTAGTGATGGAAGGCCAGGGAATATCTTTGTGTGAAACATAACACTTGGAGAAAATGATAGCAAATCCAAGAAGATTTTCATGAACAGCATCTAGCAATTCCACCATGAGGATCACAGGCAAGATGGCTGTGTGTTCATTTCAAGGCTAACCTATTCATCTGTACCTCACACAGCTAGAATTCAGGATTTCTGTAGTTCTCCTTTTTTTTCTCATATTCTTTATAAATAGTAAATCCCATTCTTGAATTGAAGGTTATCCACAATAAATGAAAGGCAGTCAGGTGGGAACTGTCCACAGCAGAACCATCACAGTGCCAGTGATGTAATATTTGGCCTAAATGAGAACAAGAAAGAACTGTGTTGAAATGGGGTTTCTGTGACCAAGGCCATTCTGAGGACAAAATCATTTCACTGGAAGATGCCAGTGACTTCAATATTCATTGAAAAGGAACAGTTCTGATAGCTTTATTTCTACCCATGTTCAACAAATAACAATTCAAAGAATCAGACTGGCCGTATTCAATTTTATGCAGTCTCACTAAATTACTAATAAGAGAAAGCACTTCTACTTTTCATGGATAGGTTACTCCAAAATGAACAATTAACAAATACATGCTACAAGATCCACATTCATTTCTTCTAACGTTTTGCAGAAAAGGCAAATAATAAATTGAAAACACTTTTTTAAAATAATTGGACCTTATTGTAGGAATTAATTTAATTGGTCATTCCAAACAGGTGGCTTATGGCTCAATAAAAACTACAATTAGTTACTTTACTAGAAAGTATTTTCTAATTTTCTTCTGGAAAAGTTCAGCAAACTGAGTGCTTAAACTTCACTTATGTCTGGTAAAGTATGAGAAAATGTTCTTGTTGGCTACTTGACAGGGTAAATAAAATAAGAAACTACTGGAAAAAGAGAATTTATTGCTCCCCACAGGTACAAGTGTTTCTTCGAGCTGAAAATTACACATTTATGAGAAAAGCCAAGTGCTTCCCAGTGGAGAGTTGGGTGTCTCAGATCAGCTGAAGTTAAATTAAATACATATATTGAATAGATAACTAAATTCCATAAGTGGAACTTAAGGAAATGCAGTCTCTCCTGTCAGAACACTTCATGTAGGTTAAAATAATTAGGATTAAATATCACTTTATAGATTTAATTCAATGTAAAATTAAATCATTGTAAAAACCAACAGTAATATTTTAATTTAAATGGTTCATTTTCTCCCTTTTGCAGTCCTGAGTTTTCTTACAATCTAACAGACTGTGACTTAAATTTGCAACCGGGGATTTTCCAGTGTCTTCAGCCGTGGCTGATAGACTGTAAATGTCCTTTCACTAATTTTTCCTGTGCTAATAGCAAATGATATAGATTTACTTCATGTCATATTTTGTTCAAATGTAATTTATGTTTAGTATTTAAGACATCAAAACATTTATAAAAGTCTTAATAGTCAAGTGATCATAAACATGAGTGAAAAATGTACTCCTAGACTTGTTTTATATTTTTTGAGACATGGGCTTGTGTGGTTCAGGCTGGATTTAAACTTGATATGTAGCCAAAGATGGCCATGAATTCCTAATATTTTGTTCAGGTTTGGTTTATCTGTTGTTCTGCTAAAGCACAATGATCAAAAGTCACATGGGGGAGGAAAGGGTTTATTTGATTTATACTTCCATGCCATAGTCCATCACTGAGGGAAATCAGGGCAGGAGCTTGGTGCAGGAAGCTGGAGGCAGGCCCTGAAGCAAAAACATTGAGGAACACTGCTTGCTGGCTGGCTTGCTTCCTCTGGGTTGCTCAGATACATTTCATGTACACCCTAGGCTCGCCTTCCTATGGATGGCACCTCCGCAGTAGTCTGGGCCCTTCTGCATCAATTAGTCATCAAGAAAATGCTCCCATAGAGAAGTCCACAAACCAATCCGACAGAGAAAATTTCTCTATTGACGTTCCCTCTGCCCAGGTGACTAGTTTGTGTCAAGTGACCCAAACCAACCAGCACATGCTCCTGTCTCCATCTTCTGCATGCTGGGATTACAAGGATGTGCAACCACACCTGGCTTTGTGTCATGGAATCCAGGCCTTTAGGAGTGCTAGGCAAGCACTCTACAAACCCAGCTCTACCTGCCACTTGATCTAAACTATTTCTACTACTTCTTATACTAACAATGATATTGTGATTTTTATTTTATCCTTAAATTTCATTGCCTTCAAGCTGTATAACTCATTTCCTGTGCAATCTTAAAAATTCTAGACCTTCAGATATTGTTTTTATTCTGCTATTTCCCACAATGAATGCTGTACATGTTACTCTTTTTTAGAGATGTCTCTTTAACGTTATTATATGTGAGTTTTCACTGGTTCTATATATTTGTTATTTACAGAACCAGGCTTAGTGCCCTGCTATGGCTGTGGTTGATTGAGTCCTAGTGTGCTCTGTTTAGAAATAGTCTTATTTGTGAGGAATATGTGAATTTTCTCCATGAAAAGGGCATACTGACTACAACACACATGCATAAATCTGCATCTATCCATTCAATTTATCTTTTCCATTTGGTTCAGTGGTGATTAAAAATAAATCAAGGAAATGGTGGTTGACCTAAACATTTTCTTCCCTACACTTTTGTTTTCTTGTCTTCCATCTCTAGTAAAATGATTCCATTTTGGAAATTGAATTCACCTCCGTACTTCTCATTATCAGTATTATGTAGTCTATGTTCTGTCAAAAAGTACCTCACATACGGTTTTGCTATTCATGGTAGGGATGTGGTTTTCCTTGTTGAAAGAGGGAAGCAACCATCTCTCAGTTTAACTTTGCACCCTAACAAATACCTAATAAGCCACTCTATCCCCACCAGGAGCAGTCTATGGCCTTTTTTCCCCCTCCTCCCTTTCCTCCAGGCTAATACTGTTTAAAACTAACTCTCCTTGTATCAGAGAGCCTTTTCTAAAATGTACCACTTATCTTGTCATATCTCCACTTATAATTTATGGTAAGATGGATAATGGTTTGTCAAAGATGCCCATGTCCTAATCCCCCGAAGCTAATGAATACATTCCCTTACATGTTTAAAGGAGCTCTGCAATTGTGATTAAGTTAAAGATCTTGAATTGGGAAAATTATCTTGTATTATTCAAGCAGGTGGAATGAAATCAGAAGGAGCCTTGTAACAGGAAAATCTAGTCATAGAAGTTAGCACTGAAACAAGATTGGGAGTTCGGTGAAAAAAGGTCCAGGAGCTATTGAGAACAGCAGGCAAAAATAACAGTAGGGTTCTTCTCAGCTCAGGGTGGAACCAGCCAAGCAGATGTTTATCATCAGAGCAGTGCGGGTGGTTTCAGACTTTGCACCTCCAAAATAAAAGATGATAAACTCAAGTTCTGTTGAGCCACTAGGCTTGCAGTATTTGTCACAGCTGCAATAGTAAACGAATGTCACAACTTCTCCATGATTTTCAAAGTTTAAGGATAAATCATATTTCTTAATATCCAGAGATCCCTCTATCACATGTTCCTGCAGTCTATGGTCTTATTTTCATGACACAGTCGTTTTTTTCCCCAGTTATAAAATATGCTTGACCTTGGTGAAATTTCAAGCTGCTAGGCCTTTCCCAACTACTTGCTTTTAAAAAAATAACAGTTGGGCCTGGTGTGGTGGTAACTACCTTTAATCCCAGCACTAGGGAGGCACAGGCAGGTGAATCTCTGTGAGTTCAAGGCCAGCCTGGCCTTGAACATAGTGAGCTCTAGGCCAGCTGGGACTAAAGGGAGACCCTGTCTCAAAAAAGAAAAAGAAAGAAATACAATTAGACATAGCCTTGCTAACCCTTTCTCTTTTCCTTTTAATTATTTTTCCTTTTCACTAAAGCCTATTTGACCACTTTTTCAGGAAATCTTTTTCTGATACCCTAATCTGATGTGAAAACATGTGAAAGAAATGAAAGAAGAGAACAAAAAATTCAATAATCTAGGCTGGAGAGATGGCTGAGCAATTAAGAGCACTGGCTGCTCTTGCAGAGGACCAGGATTTGTTTCCCAGCACCTGGCTGAGGAGTCTGGCTGATATTCGTGTCTTCCTTGTGGATATGCCATGGAGCCTGCACTAGGACAATATTTAAGTGAAACAAAATTTAAAACAACTAAAAGAAATCCTATCTACAATTAAGAGTGCATCTCAATGATAAACCTAGTTGCCATTAAAAGAGATTCTTGAATATTTAATAAGACCTAATTAAAATTAATAGAGAAAACACTATGACACAATTTAATAAGTGCATTTTTTTCTTCTTTTATGGGAGTACAATGCCCAATTCTTAAAATAGACTGTTTTAATGATTTCATTTGTTTTCTTTACTAGTTTTTTTGGTCAGACTAGATGATGGATTTTTCATTCATAGAGATTGTACTGTTTTAAAGAACTTTGATGTATTAAAGTCTGTTCTGTGTGATTTCTTTTTAATTTTGGTCTCATTTTTCCTGTTTCCCAAATTCATCAAATGTTAATTATAAGTATAATTTTGTATATTAATGGCCAAGATATTAATCTCAAAATGGTTAATACAGCAGCTAACAGAAGAATTTAGTTAGACTTGAACCCCCTTCTATGCTCCATATTTAGGGCCCATGCTTCTTGTCTATCTTGGCTCTACTCATACCCCTGTACAATAACTACTTTTTATTTATTTAAACAGATTCTCCATTGTTATTTTATATAAAAATAGTTCAGTGGTGGGTGTACCCTGAATACTCCTAAATATGCTACTTTCCTTCCTCCTTTCTTTACTTTAATGCTATAGAAGTCAGAGCTCCATATAACAAAGATGTTTCTGACTATGCCTGTGGACAGTAATAACGCAAGGAGCAAAAACAATAGGTGATTTGTATGCAAATGTCGTTTGGGGACATTGGGAATTGTTTGTACTTGAGCAGATCATCTTTCTAGGAAGAGTACTTGCCACACAAATATGAGGTCCTGAATTTTGTTTAGAGACCACATATAGAGAACCAGGCTTGGTGGTACATTCTTGAAAGCACAGTTCTGGAGAGGCAGAGACAAGCAGGTTTCCGGAGCTTACAGGCCAGCCAGACTAGCATTCTGTCTACCCCTGGGTCCCAGTGAGAGTCACTGTCTCAAAAACAAGGTAGACAGTGCTTGAGGAGCATAAACAGAGCTTCCACAAACACTCCCACGTGAACATGAATTCCCTGTCTCCCCCCACCAGCCTCCACACACACAGTCACACTCTCCCTTATAATGTTCTGGACTTGTTTTGTTTTCGGTGTCTGGTACAGTGTTTCCCCTTTCATCTCTGATTTTGTTAATTTGAATTTGCTCTTTCTTCTGAGGGGGTTAACTAGCCTAAGCTGTCTACCTTGCTTAGTTTAAAAAATTTATTGAGCTTTTATAATTTCCTACAATAATTCTTAATCAAGTTTAGACCCCCTCCCCCATCCATGCCCCTCCAAAGCCCCACCAGACCTCATGTATTCTGCCATAAATGATAAGTCCTATTCAGTCAAGCATTTGTACCCAAATGTACTTCAATGCAAATTCATCCACTGGAGTCTAGTCAACACATCTATAAATCATAAATAAGGCATCCTCTCCCTCACCCAGTAGCAAACAGTCTCTAATATTTCTCAATCTAGGGCTGGCCTGCCACCCCTTTCTCTCCTCTCCTGTGAACCCTTGTTTAATTGAGTGGGCCTGGATCCTGTGCTCCATGCCACCATTCCCAAGTTCACACGTGGAAGCTTCCAGTGGCCTGAAAGCCTCTGCTCCCCCGGTCTCATGAACCAGACCTAGCTTTCACAATCTTTCCACTCCCTCTGAGGCAAAATTACTGATCTGTGGGTGAGTTTCAATATGGCAGTCCTGCCCAGGGATACACATTCTTGGGCAGGACTGCTGTGTTGAATGTTCCCTTCAGTCCAGTTCCCTCTAGAACTTTAAACACGGAGGGATGCTGGATCTTGTCAAAGGCCTTTTCTGCATCAATTGAGATAATCATGTGGTTCTGTCTTTCATCCCATTTATGTATTTTATATTTATTAATTGACATAATTGACATAATTGACATAATTAATTGACATAATTGACATAATTAATTGACATAATTGACATAATTGACATATTAATTGACATATGATTCATGCATCTCTAGCATGAATCCAACTTGATCATGATGGATGATCTTTTTTGATGTGGGTCTGTATGCGATTTGCAAGTATTTTGTTTAGAAGTTTTGCGTCTGTTTTCATTAGTGAGATGGGTCTATAGTTCTGTTTTTCAGTTGTGTCTTTGCCTGATTTTGATATTAGAGTGATGGTGGCTTCATAGAGGGAGTTTGGGAGATTTCCCTCTGTTTGTATCCTTCTGAATATTTTGAGTAGTAATGCTTGTAAGACCTCTTTAAATGTTTTATAAAATTCTGCTGTGAAACGATCTGGGCCTGGGATATTTTTTTAGTTGGGAGGCTTTTTACTACATCTTCAACTTCCTCAAATATTATGGGTCTGTTTAACTGTCAATGTTTTCTTGGTTAAGCTTTGTTGGTTCCCAGGATTTCAGATATTCATCCATTCTCTTAGATTTTCAAATTTAGTAGAATATGGTTTTTTTTACAGTATTCTCATATGATTATCTGGATCTTTCCTTTGTTGTGATGTTTTCTCTTTCATCACAAATACTATTGATTTGGAGTTGCTTGCTCTTTCTTTTGGTTAACTGGGATAGAGGTCTGTCTATTTTGTTTATCTTTTCAAAGTACCAGCTTTTGGATTCCTTGATTCTTTGTATTGTTTTCTTTGTTTCTATTTCATTGATTTCTGCTCTGATTTTTGTTATTTCTTCCTGTCTGTTGGGTTTAGAGTTCATTTGTTGTTGTCTTTCTGATGTTTATAGCTGCAGTGTTAGATCATGCTCCCCACCTGTGGAGGCTTGGTACCACCCAGAAACCTCCCACCTTTGGGCTCCAGTGTGGTGTGGGTGGACATAGACACATGGCCAGTGGGCCAAAGTAACAACCCCCAGCCCCTGCTTAAGCTAGTGGAGCTGTGGTGTGGAGGATCTAACAGGTGCAATGTTAGTGATTCTAGTCTGTGCAGCCAAAAATGAGGCACCAGAATCCAAAAAAGAAAGAAAGAAAGAAACAAACAGAAAAACAAATCCACATGTCAAAGACACCAAGAAAAAACTACATGGGAAAAGCTCATAATAAATCCACTCCAAACTCTACCAAACCTACAGGTGATTACTACAAGATCTCCCTGGAAGGAAATCAAGGCATAGACCTTAGAAGAACAATTGTAGACATATTCAAAGAAATCAAAGAATATAAAAAAACAAATCAGAGAACTAAAGGGAGAGAATGAAAAACTCAAGAAGTACCTAGAGGGGGATAATGAAAAATGTTGGTAAGAACTAAAGGGAGAAAATGACAAACTCCAGAAGGAAGTGGAAATGCTGAAAAGTTTCCCTCTGTTTGTAGCCTTCTGAATATTTTGAGTAGTAATGGTTATAAGACCTCTTTAAATGTTTTATAAAATTCTGCTGTGAAACCATCTGGGCCTGGGCTTTTTTTTCCAGACAAGTTTTATATTATTACAGCAATTTATCTGGCACGTCGCTGTAGTTAGTGTGTCTTGTTCTTTGGAACAACATTATCATTATGTAATTAGGCTATTTTAAAGTGTGCTTGTTAGTCTTTAAAATGTAGCATTTACATGTCATCTGAAACACATTTCTGTGAAATATGGTACTATAGTAGTGATTTTACAGTTTTATCTTATTTTTTTACTGCATAGAGATCAGTCGGTGACAAGGGGATTGATGTAATTATTGAAATGCTGGCTAATGTCAGTCTTAGTAATGATCTGAAACTGTCGTTTGGAGGATGAGTAATAGTAAATATTAGTCCTCATCACTTTGACTCTCACAGTTTAACATATTTCCCAGTAACCGTCTATTGCATATGTGTTATTTTCATGATAGGTTGTTGGCTGCAGAGGTCCTATTGAAATAAACCCATGGGACACCATGGCAAAGGAGTCCAGTATAATTGGAGTTTCTCTCTTTTCATCCACTAAGGTAGGATTCTGATTTTGATAAACATGGTACAGTTTGCCTAATCAGGCAGATGGACAGATAAAATAGATGTTAAAGTCACACACTAGACTAAGAGAAGTATATAGCTGTTAGTTACTCTGTGGTTAGTGAGGGTGCCAATAAAACTTGTTACTCCAGTTAGGATGCTTTTGGGAGAGAAGGAGCATTAATGCTATTTCAAGACAGTGCTTCTAATCCAAACGCTGTTCCAGGCAAATGACATTGACTTTACCCTTTAGAGAACTGACAGGTGGTTCAGGCTGTTTGTCAAAAGCCACACATTTGTAAGAGGCCCTTTATGGTGTTCTGACATCAAATCACATGGTCTGGTACATGTCAATATTCTTTTTCTCCTTTCCCTTAGGAAGAATTTCAGCAGTTTGCAGCCACCCTCAAAGCAGGAATGGAAAAGTGTTGGTTGAACCCTGTGATAGGTTCTGAGTACCCACTGGAAAAGGTGGCCCAGGCCCATGAAAATATCATCCATGGCAGCAAGATGATGGGGAAGATGGTTCTTCTCCTGTGAGACCACTTCTTGCGGAACTCCTATGTTGTCAGGAGCCTCCTACCTCTTGGTGTTGCCTTCATTGTCTCTAGTTAGCAGTTATTCATTTGACTGAGTTTCATATATGAAAAGTGGAAACTTTTCTTTAGGGAATAGAGAAATGGAGTGAAGCTCACTTTATAGCTGGCAGCACCTTCAATCCTCCAATACCTTCTGTATCAGATCAGGAGCCATTAGAGCAGGACACAGTGTATTAGTCTCATTTGTTGGTGTGCATTTCAAAAAATTATTTCTTTTTTTTCTTTTTTTTGTTAGTCTGTTTTTTTATTTTCATTTTTTACTTTTATTTGTTTATTTTTTGCCTCCTAAAGATTTATTCTGTAAAAAGGTTTCCCCACAATTACACATGCAACAAACCATGAAATCATTAGCACCAAGAATCGCTAAGTTCACCTCATCTAAACTGTGTGATTTCCACTAGACACATTTCCCTTCTGGGTGGCAGCTATAGCCACAGTTTAACATGGGAAATAGCATATTCAGTTTCCCCTCAAGCCTTTATTCTGGAAGTTCTTCTCTCTGTGCACCCACACTTAGTCATCATTTCTTCCTACTTGAACCAATCCAGGCTCATATCCCTGCTGGGCACATTTAGTGAACAGTTCATTTACAAGCTCTGATCAATGAATGTGAGCCTAGGATCACTGGAACACATGAATCCAGCCATTACATTTTCCTTGTGTGATGGAGGTTAAGGAATGTGGAGGCAGCATCAAGGATCCGAACAGCTGGTCATATGAACTCACGCAGCTGGTAACAGACTCCACAAGTCCTATGCAAGCTCAAGCAGAAAACAATCCCAGCACAGATATGGGGAAGTAGTTAAAAAGCCTCGACCCCACCTAAGAAAACTGGGTGGGGCAGAGACAGTGTCTTTCAAGCATGGGATTCTTTTTTTTATTTTTTTTATTTTTAAGGGATTCTACAATATAATGACACAGTTGTTTGCAGAAAACATTGATGTTACTCAGTATGTCATACAATTAGGTAATTGGTGCATTTTGCAAGTATCTATGTCCAAATTTCGAATAACCCAAGGTTCCCATAGTCAGTTGGAGAAGCTTTTTTGCACAGGCATGTTGATCAGATAGGATCCAGACTATATTCCTGGTACCACGATTCACCCCTATCTCGCCACAGACCTTACAATCTACCACGCCTCCTCTTCCGCATTTGTTCCCTGCTTTGGGAAAAGGGGTCACAAGTGGAGTGAGAAGAAAACAGTCTAAAACAGTCTAATTTCTTTGAAGTTGTCATTTTGGACTCCAGTCTTTCAGGTTGTTATACCTTCATGGCTTGACAGCTTTCCCAGTGATACACTTTTTAGTCATAACTAAAGTCAACATGCTACTTGGATGTACAACAATTTAAAGCAGTACCAATTATTTTGTCAAGCTAAGCTGTGAGCATAGACCACATGTTTGGATGGTATGTAATAATACCACAAACGGTGGTTTTCTCTATAAAGGGGGAGACAATTCTTAATTTGTAGCTATAACTTCTCCTAACCACTATAGGATATAAGCTTGTGGGACATCTGTATGATTTATTCCCAAGAGAAGGCTAATAGGCCAAATAAGATTTGGGTATAATAGAACACTTTGGCTGCCACTTTTTCGCCATAGCTCCAGGCGGATGAGGTGTAGCTGATATTTTCAAAGGAGTCTTGTTTGTCTCAGGGATACCAATATTTTGCTGTATTGCTTTGTGGGCCTTTGGTAATGGACCTCTGGCATTTTCAGAGGCCAGTTGTACATTACAAGTGACGTCTCATAACATTTTCCATACTCACACCAGGTCTTCAACAAAAGGGACTTACTACCTTTCTCCATGCATATATCCCACTTATAAGGCACAAGTGCCTTTATAAATTGGGGTGGTGGTTTTGAATCCCCTAGCCAACATATCCCATCGAGCAGAATCAAATGATTCATTGCTGATGTCAGAGCTTTCCGGTAGTAATATACGTGGGGTGCTAATTACACAACTGTAGAACACTTTCTAATTATTTGGCTCTAGTAGAGAAATAGCCTTTCACAGTTCCTATGCATATCAATCAATTAATAACTTATGCCTGTTTTATGGAAATTACCACTGTAACAAAAGGCTCTAGTTTACAGTTAGGGAGTTTTCATTACCATCATGTTTTTCGTGTTCCTAGAAAGGGGAGAGGTAGGAAGGAAGATTTCTCAGTGTCTGGAAGGTAAAATTCATTAGGCCCATTATAAAGAGTCAACCCCAATATTTTTCATAGAGATGCTCAGTGTCCGTGACTCAGGCAATCTGAAGTTCCTCATTCGTTAATGTTCAGATGGTCAACCTCTCTGCTGACAATTCCCAGTTCATCCTGCACAGCCCATAAATTTGTATGTTTTCAGGCCATTAGATTGGTGATTTTTGACCTGTGGGAACATAAAACTTCGCCTCCCATGGTTCGATTTCAAGATCTCAAAAATCAAAAATTTATCAGTAGGATTGGAACACAAGTTTTCCATTTATATCCCAAAAGGATAGTACCCCACCTCTCCACCTCCCTCATTTTATGTTTTTTTTTAATTAGGTTTTTATGTTCTTAACTATGAATGACTAGTGTGTAATTACACATACCCATAAACAGGGAGTTAAGGCATAAGCTTTCATTACTTTTACCCAAACTGGTTCTCATTATTGTATGCTACTTATTTGGAAGGAAATTTAAGCTTAGTTCCTTTAAATTGTCCTACAAGTAAAAAAAGTGTTATAATGTGATATATAATTCAGAAAAATAATATAGGCCATTTGTATACCAACTTAACCCATACAAATATATAAATAAAACAATTAACATTTTATATTCCCCAATAGGTCAATTGTATTACCATTTCCACCAAAACCGACACCTAAATTTAACTAATATAAACAATTCACTAAGCCTAAAAATATCCTATGCTTGGTGGATAAAGCTTGGGCAGAGTTGAGTATTCTTTGCTTAAATAAATTTTACACAATAAACACTTTGCTCTTTAATGCTATATGACTGGACTAAGCTTCTACTTATTTGGGAAGTAAAAATTTAAGCTTAATTCCTTTTAATTGTCCTACAAGTAAAAGAAGTGTTACACTGTGATGTTGTATATTTCAGAAAAAATATAGAGAGACCAACCCAATACAAACTATAAATAAAACAACTAGCATTTTATATTCCAGTTAGTTCAAATGTCAGTATATAGCTCCTTTTTTTAGCACAAGAATACCTTCATATAAAACCAATTTGCAAGCAGTTGTGCCCAACCACACAGCCCAAGGCTCCCACCATCCAGCTGGGGGGATTGATGTTCAATCAAGTTGATCAAAGAAGTGTCCAGACTATATTGTCATAGTTTTACCGGTTCACTCCCAATCGCAGCCCTACAATATACCACTCCCCTCTTCCCACAGATTGTCCTTAGGTTTAGCGATGGGGACAGGTGGACAAGAAGCACAACCAGTCTACTTTGTCTGGATGATGTCGTTTTGGACTCTAATCAGTTCTGGCTGTTTCCTTTCAGGGCTGACCCATTGAAAAAGAGGTAAGGAAGTCTCTCACCTTAGAACTGTGCAGCACCTCGAAGGTAAGGTTCATTAGGACTCACTATAACCAGTTGCTCCAAATATGATCCACAGAAATGTTTGATGCCTGTAACAGTCTGAAGCTTTTCTTCCTTTTAGTGTTAAGATGGGCCAACTTCTCTGCTTGTATTTCTTGGTGCAACCTACGCAATGCAAGGCTGTATCTTTTCTTTCTCAGCCATTAAGTTGGTGACATTTTGACCTGTGGGAACAAACAAATCTTTTCAATAGTTAGATTTAAGATGAAATTGAAAGATTTTGACAAAAGGTTTAATATATACTGTATCCCCACTTTTCATTTTAGGTTTTTATTTTTTGACCCATGAGTCTCAAAAAGGCAGTTGTAGTACACATACCTATAGGCAGGAATCAAGGTGTAAATTTCATTAAATTTATCCAAGCCCTTTTGGGTGACTGTATATTGTTAATTGGGAAGCAAACTTAATTCCTTAAGTTAATTATCCTTACAGGTAAAAGAATGTTACAAGATGATACTGTATAACACAAAAATTATAGAGAAACATTTATATATGTTAATCCCAAATTATTGTAATATAGATTTTAAATAAAATACTATGTAATTTTAAGTAAAATTCCATGTAATTTTAAATTATATATACATTAATAGAATGTAGACCCGTGTCACTCTTAAATAAAATACTATGTAATTTTAAGTAAAATTCCATGTAATTTTAAATTATATATACATTAATAGAATGTAGGCCCGTGTCACTCTCCCGCGCCTCCTGCCTCTCCCGATTCATCATTTCAGTCAGTTTTCTGATTTAGGAAGTCTTTTCCTGTGCCTATGTCTTGTAGACTGCTGCCAAGTTTTTCTTCTATCACATCCAGATTTTTGGGTTTCTCTTTGAGGTCTTTGATCCATCTGGAATTGACTTTTGTACAGGGCAAGAGGTAGGGGTTTAATTTCATTCGTCTACAGGTGGTGATCCAGTTTTGCCAATACCACTTGCTGTAGATGCTGCCTTTCCTCCATTGTGTCTTATGCCCCCCTTGTCAAATATGAAGTGGCTGAAATTGTATGTGCTCAGATTTGGATCTTCAGTTTTATTCCATTGGTAAACTAGTCTGTTTTTATGCACATACCAAGATGTTTTTATGACTATAGTCCTGTAGTATAGATTGAAGTCTGGTATGGAGATCCCCCCTGTATTGCTTTTTTTGCTCAGGGTTGCTTTGGCTATTAAGGGTCTTTTGTTTTTCCAAATGAAATTGAGGATTTTTTTCCCCAAACTTGTGAAGAAGCTCTTGGGGATTTTGATTGGGATTGCATTAAATCTGTATATGAGTTTGCGTAGAATGGACATTTTTACTATATTTATTTTTACAATCCATGAGATTGGGAGGTTTGCACAACTTCTGATGTCTTCTTCAATTTCCTTCTTCAGGGGTTTAAAATTTTTGTTTTAGAGATCCTTGTTATCTTAGTTTAGGTTTGTTCCTAAGTATCTTATTGTTTTTGAGGCTGTTGTGAGTTGGAAGGTCTCCTTTTATTCCTTCTTCAGTTGCTTGTTGTTGGTGTAAAGAAAGGCTACTGATTTTTTCTAGATTTGTTTTGTATCCTGCCACTTTACTGAAGTTCTTAATCGTTTCTAGGAGTTTTCTGGTGGGTTTTTAAGCATCCCTTAAGTAGACAATCATATCATCAGCAGAAAGGGATAGCTTGATTTCCTTTTCCAATTAGAATTCCTTTAATTTCCTTTTCTTGCCTTATTACCCTAGCAAGGGTTTCAACCACTATATTGAAAAGGAGTGGTGACAGGGGGCAGCCTTGCTGAATTCTTAACTTTAAGGGGGAATGCTTCTGTCATTTCCCCATTTAGGATGATATTGGCTGTGGGTTTCCTGTATATGACTTTGATTACATTGAGGAATGATCCCTCCAATCCAATTCCTTCTAGGACTTTAAAAATGAAGGGATGCTGGATCTTGTCAAAGGCTTTCTCTGAGTCAATTGAGATGATGGCATGGTTTTTGTTTTTCAGTCCATTTATATGCTTGATGATATTTATTGATTTTCATATGTTGAAACATCCCTGCATCTCTGGTATGACTCCAACTTGGTCATGATGGATGATCTTCTTGTTGTGGTTCTGTATGCTATTTGCCAGTATCCTGTTTAGAACACAGTATCTGTGTTCATTAGTGAGATGGGTCTATATTTCTCTTTTTTTGTTGTATCTTTGCCTGGTTTTGGTAATAGCGTGATGCTGGCTTCATAGAAGGAATCTGGGAGAACTCCCTCCAATTTGTATCCTTCTAAACAACTTGTAGTAGTAATGGTTGTAAGTCTTTTTAAAATTTTTATAGAATTCTTCCATGAAACCATCTGGGCCTGGGCCATTTTTTTTGGGAGGTTTCTTATTACATCTTCAATTTCTTCATATATTATTGGTCTATTTAAGCTGTCAATCCTTCTTGGTTGAGCTTTGGTGATTCTGGGGACATCAGATATTCATCCATTTTTTTCTAGGTTTTCAAACTTAGTAGCGTTATAAGATTTTGAAGTATTCCTGTATGATTGTCTGGATGTTTTAATTGTCTGTTGTGATATTTCCCCTTTCAATCACAGATTCTATTGATTTGGATTTGTTCCTTCTTTCTTTTGGAAACTGGCCTAGAGGTCTGTCTATCTTGTTTATTCTCTCAAAGAAACAACTTTTGGATTCATGATTTTTTGTATGGTTTCTTTGTTTCTATTTCATTGATCTTCTGCTCTGATTTTGTTATTTTCTTCTTGTCTGCTGTGTTTGGGTTCATTTTGTGTTGTCTCTCAAGTGTTTTTAGCTGCAGTGTTAGATCATTCACTTGTGCTCTTTCTGTTTTTTTTTTTTTTTTTTTTTTTTATGTAGGCACTTAGAGCTATAAACTTCCGTCTTAGGACTGCTTTTAAAGTGTCCCATAGGTTTTGCGTGTTGTATTATCATCATTGTCATTCAGTTCCAGGAATGTTTTTATTTCTTTCTTTATTTCTTCCTTGACCCATTCATTATTCAGAGGAGTGTGTTTAGTCTCCATGTGTTCTTGTAGGTTGTAGGGCTTATCCTTGTGTTGACATTGAGTTTCATTGCACTGTGCTCTGATAGAATGCATGAGATTATTTCAAATGCTTTGTGTTTGTTGAGTTTTTTCCTGTGTCCCAGTATATGGTCTATTTTGGAGACTCTTTCGTGGGGTGCTGAGTAGAAAGTGTATTCTCTGGTGTTTGGGTGAAATATTTGATAGATGTTTGTGAGGTCCATTTGGTATATTGTATCATTCAGTTCAGAGGTCTCTCTGTTTATCCCTTTTCCTGTTGATCTGTCTAAAGGATGTAGTGGGGTATTGAAGTCTTCTACTATTAGTGTGCTGGGGTTAATCTGTGCCTTGAGATCCTGAAGAATTGTCTTATAAAGTTTGGTGCACCAGAGTTTGGTGCGTTATATTCAAGATTGTGAGATCTTCATCATCAATTGTTCCTTAACAAAGATGTAATGGCCCTCTTTGTCTCTTTTTGATTTCTTTTGCTTGAAGTTCTATTTGTCTGGTATTGAATAGCAACACCTGCTTTCATTTTGGTACTATTTGGCTGGAATACTTTCTTCCATCCCTTCACCTTAAGTTGGTGCCTATCCTTGAAATTGAGATGGGTTTCTTGTAGGACAGCAATATAGATGGATTTTGTTTCCTTCATCCATTCTCCCAGTCTATGCCTTTTGATTGGGGAGTTTAGCACCATTAATATTTAGGGTTATAATTGAAAGATGGATGTTGCTTCCTTTCACCTTATTACCATTTGGACTTCTAGCCTTGATTTTTCCTACTGTTTTTTTTTGTTTTTTTTCTAGGTCTTGAGGATAGTGCTCCTCTCTTCTGCCCTTTGAATTGCTTCAAGTTATTTTCTGAAGAGTTGGTTTCCCAGACATGTATTCTATCATCTTGTTATGTCAGGAGCATTTTTCTCTCTCCAACTCTATCAAATTTTTGCTGGGTAAAGTATTCTGGGTTGACATCCATAGTCCTTTAACATTGGGAATGCTTTGTTCCATGTTCTTCTTGCTTTCATAGTTTGCGCCAAGAAGTCAGCTGTAATTCTGATGGTTTTCCCTCTGTATGTGACTTGTTTTTCTTCTGTAGCCTTCAGAATTTTGTCCTTGTTTTGGGCGTCTTGCATTTTAACTATGATATAGCGTGGGGAGTTTCTTTTCTGATCTTGTCTATTTGGAGTCCTATGTGCTTCTTGTATTTGTATGGGTTTGTCTATTTTTAGTTTGGGGAAATTTTCATGTGTCATTCTGTTGAAGATCTGATCAATACTATTCTCTTGAGATCCTTCTCCTTCCTCTATTCCTATGATGCGGAGGTTTGTTCTTTTCATAGTGTCCCATATTTCCTGGTTCTTCCACTTTTGTATAATTTAAAATTTTTCATATTCTTTATTTGAGCTTTTTAGTTGCTCTGTGTTATCTTCCAGATCTGATATTCTTTGTTCTGCTTCCTCCATTCTATTTCTAAGGCTTTCCTTTCTTCTTGATTGGATGAGTGTTCTATTTCCTTTTTCTTTTCACCCTGTGCTTTCTTTTGTATTTCCATTTCCTTTTTGAGCTTCTCAATCTCTTCTTAGTGCTCCTTACTTCATTGATTGGCTTCCTTTTTCAGTGTTTCTACTTCCTTCTGGAGTTTGTTTTTTTCTCCTTCTAGTTCTTTTTTTTTATTTTTTTTTAAATTTATTTCTGTATGTGTATCAATGTACTGTCTACATGCAGGTCTGTGCACCCGTGTCGTGCAATGCCGCGGAGGTCAGAAGAGGGTCTCGGATTCCCCTGGAGCTGGAGTTCTCCTGGAATTGGAGTTTCAGATGGCTCTCGGCCGCCATGTGGGTGCTGGGGATCGAACCCGGGTCCTCTGTAAGAGTGGTTGGCACTCTTAACCGCTAGGCCATCTCTCCAGCCCCTCTCCTTCTAGTTCTTTATGGAGTTTGTCAACCTGTTCCTTTAGTTCTTTCCAAAGTTTGTCATTGTATCCCTCTAGGTCCTTTTTGAGTTTTTCATTCTCTCTCTTTAGTTCTCTCACTTCTTTATTTTCTTTAATTTCTCTGCATTGGTCTGCAATTATTCCTCTAAGATCTGTTTCTTGGGTCACCTCCAGGGGGATCCCACTGTAGCTATCTCCTACAGGGTTGGTGGAGCTTGGTGTGGAATTATCCTGCACCTTTCCCATGTTGTCCCTTCGTTGTGTACCTGGCATGTGGGTTTCCCTTTTGTGATTCAAATCACAAATGTCTTTTTACTGTGTTGAAGGCTTGCTTTGCTTGCCTCATTCAGATGCCCTTTTTTCCCCTCTCCTTGTTTATGGAGTGTTGACTTGTCTGGGTTTCAGGCTTTCGATTTTGTTTATATATTGGATATTGGAAGTCTAAGTTGCTATTCCCTTCCTGTTCTGAAGGTTCTTCCCCAAAAATCAACAAGGATACTTTCTCCTCAATTCCAGTTGCTGGGGGGGAGGGGCTGTGCCTGACTTAGCCCACCCCAGTACCTGTCTGGAGTGGCACCAGGCTTTTACCTTAGCAAGCCAGGCTCGAACCTGAGCATCTGCGCACCCTGCACAAGATCTCACTCACTATGGTGCTAAAGCCTCTCGCCTAGGCTTTTTTTAGTTGGGAGGTTTTTTATTACATTTATTACAATGTGGAAATGAAAAAAGAAAATGACCATAGAAGCAAGGAGCTACAATATGAGAATGACAGTCTCCAGAAGGAAGTGGAAATAGTAAAGAAATCACAGGATGAAATGAAAAATGAAGTTGAACATTCATCCAATCAACAGGAAAGGATAGGAAAAAGCCTCAGAAGCAGAATGGAAAAAGCAGAAAAAATAATATCAGACCTACAGGATAACACAGCACGGATAGAAACCTCAAAAAAACCTCAAAAAATACAAGAGTGGAAAAACCAGGAAATGTGGGACACTATGAAAAGACCAAACCTCTGCATCATAGGGATAGAGGAAGGAGAAGAATACTAAGACAACACTACTGACCAGATCTTCAACAGGATAATAGAAGAAAATTTTGCCAAAATGAAAAAAGACAATCCCATACAAATACAAGAAGCACATAGAACACCAAATAGTCAAGACCAGAAATGAAATATCCCATGCCATATAATTGTTAAAATGCTAGATGCTCAAAACAAAAACAAAATACTGAAAGCCTCAAAAGAAAAACAAGTTACATATAAGGGGAAACCCATCAGAATCACAGCTGACTTCTCAGTGCAAACTATGAAAGACAGAAGAATGTGGAGCAAAGTATTCCTAGTGCTAAACTACTTTAGATGTCAACCCAAACTACAATATCCAGCAAAAATGTCAATTATATTTGAAGGAGAAAGAAATATCTTTCATGACATAAAAAAGATGAAAGAACACATGTCTAAAAATCCAACACTTCAGAAAATCCTCAAAGCAATCCAAAGAACAGAAGAAAGGAACAACTATCCCTAAGCAATTAAGAAGAGAAATTAACAAAAACACAACAGAGTAAATACAAACCTAGACCAAGAATGCAAACAAAAAATAAGTGGAAAGGAAGCAACACACACACCTGTCAATAATAACGTTAAATATTAATGGTCTAAACTCCCCAGTCAAGAGACATATACTGGGAGAATGAATTATGGAATAGAATCCTTGTATATGCTGTCTACAAGAAACCCATCTCACCCTCAAGGACAGATACCACCTTAGAATGAAAGGTTGGCAAAAAAATATTCCAAGCAAATGGTACCAAGAATCAAGCAGGAGTTGGTATTCTAATATCAGAAAAAAGAGATCTCAGAGTAAAATTAATCAAAAGAGAAAAAGAGGGCCATTACATCCTTATCAAAGGAACAATTAACCATGAAGGCTTCACAATCCTAAATGTCTATGCACCAATCTTTGATATACCTAACTTTCTAAACACTACTCTGGAAGACCTCAAGACACAGATTAATATCAGCACACTAATACCCCACTGAGCCCCTTGGACAGATCAACAGGACAAAAAATAAACAGAGAGACATCGGGACTGAACAGTACAATACACCAAATGGACCTCACAGATATCTGCAGAATATTCCACCCAAACACTAGAGAATATACTTTCTACTCAGTACCTCATGGAACATTCTTAAAAATCGGCCACATCCTGGGAAACAAAAGAAATCTCAACAAATACAAAAGGATTGAAATTATTCTATGCATTCTATCAGACAACAGTGCAATATGAACACCAGAACAAGTCCAACTAACTACAAGAATACATGGAGACTAAACAACACATTCCTGAATAATGAATGTGTCAGGGAGGAAATAAAGAGTGAAATAAAAGTATTCATGGAACTGAATAAAAAAGACAATATGACACAACAAAACCTGTGGGATACTTTAAAAGCAGTCTTAGAGGGAAATTTATAACCCTAAGTGCCACATCAAAAAAACAGAAAGGGAACAAATAAACGATCATTTCTGTTTTTTATACATATCCGTTCATGTATGTATGCTTGTGTATGTGTGTGTGTGTGTGTGTGTGTGTGTGTTTTCACATGCCTGGTGTGACACACATGTCAGAGGATAGTTTGCCACATTTGTTTCTCTCCTTCTACAATGATGCAGGTTTCAAGACTCAAACTCAGGTGGTTAGGCTTGGCAACACCTGCCTTTACTTGGTACTATGTTGCAGACCTAGAAATATTCACTTCTTAATATCCTGTGTTGATTTTCAAATTTGACCTGTTTCTTTTACTAAGATTTCTTCATTTCTTAAAGCTTTATTTTTTAGGCAGGGTCTTACTTTGTAGCATCAATTAGCCTGGAACTCTATATGTAGTCCAGGTTCACCTGGAACTCACAGAGATCCAAAGTGCTGGAATTAAAGGTGTGTACTACTATGTCCAGCCATGAAGCGTTGGTTTAAAGCTGGTTTGATCTTTGTACTGGCTAGTTTGCTCAACTTGTCACAAACCGGAATCATCTTGGAAGAGGGAACCATAATCAAGGAGTTTCCTCCATCCATTAAGCCTGTGGTCAGGTCTGTGTAGCATTTTCTTAATTACTAATTGATGTGGGAGGGCCCAGCTCACTGTTGCATGCTAGGAGAATGTGACAATGATATTCAATTTCCACGTCTTTCCCTCACTTACACACACACACACACACACACACACACACACACACACACACACACTGCTACATACAGACAAGCATTTCAGCATTAGTTTTCAGTCACCTCTGTGTCTATCAGATGGTATGTTTCTTCCTGTTTATTAGGTTAGCCACTTCTTTTAAATACTTTTCAATATACAAAGTGTTAAAGAACACTTTACTCATCTTTTGCTACAGCAAGAAATATTATCTTCAGTCTTTAAGGAAAGAAAAAAAAGATTCTTCAACCCTAGAAATAGTTTTGTTTATGATATAGCAGAACACAGAAAAAAATGAGAAATCAATAGATTTAGGAAGAAGTCTTAGATTTGTATAGGCAACTTAAAAGAAAATCTCCATTGAAAATATAACTGTTCTGAAGATATTCTATAAAATTAGTGAACATACTAGGGGAACGCCTTCACTTGATAATGTATGAATGAACATTTTTATAGAAAAAAATGTTTTGCCAAGTTAGTTGCTCTCTGCATTAATATTACAGTCAGAAAAATGGAGAACAATAAAATTATTTCCCACTATCTAAAGTTTCATACTTCAATATGACAAAATTATGTTCCTTATTTATCCTTTTTCACTGTGCATACTCTTCAGCTGACAGCCGTAACTTTTCTTCTGAACATCTGCAGCTAAATAAATGATCACGAGCTAATAATTTAGCACAATATATACCACTTTATGGATAATCATGCTCATTTGCAAAACTAAGCATTTTTCTTATCTTATAGTTTTCTTTTCAGTTTCCACCAAGATGAAAACTGAGGATAAAGACTGTGACTATGAAGGTGAGGGTGCAATGCTACCTGAAAGACTGCTTTTTCTGACTTTAAGGAAACTGGCATTTGAAATATTAATACAAAACCTGCTAATATTATTTTCCTTTTGATGTGTAAATGTGCTTAACACACAGTGCCAGTATTCATTTACTTTTTAGAAATGAAAGTAAACAAGCAAATAAGCAAAGAAAAACTTTTTAGCACAAATCCTTTTAAAATAAGCTGGTATGGAGTCTTGGGTAGAGTTTACTGGTACAGTATTTCCCTAGCATAATGTTGGGTTTAATTCTGAGGACTGTGAAAATAACAACAACAACAACAACAACAATAATAATAATAATAGATAATACAGAAACAACAAAATACTTGAAAACAGCAGACATTCTTATTCTAATCTTTGTCATGTTATCTCTGAAATTTACCCAGAATGATTTTTTATCTTAATGTGAAATGATGGTAGAAAAAAAAAAAAAAAAGAAAAAAAAAAAAAAAAAACATTATTTTTATTTTTTTATAATTTTAATTTATAAAATGTAAATATATATATAATAAATATAATATAATATATATATAATAACTATATATATCTCAGTTCAAAGTAATTAGCATAGTTTTTGCCTTCTTCTTAGCTAGTAGCAGGACTTCATTATCTTGGTCCCACTATCTCATTCTCTTTCTGTCCTGTTTTCCCCGACATGTCTTGCAGGAGATGCAGTGAGGAAAGTCAAATTAAGAGCCTTATTTTTAAAATTTTTAAAGATCCTATTTTATCATAAGGAGTGCTTAGTATGAAATGTGCATCTTTCACAAACTTGCAGGTGCTTCATGCAGTGTCATTGTCCCATGGAAGAATGCACAGCCTGTCTCCACAGTTCATCCTATTTAACTCATACTTTAATGTCATTGGTTAGTGAATGTGTACTTCTCTTCCTAGCCACTGGCAACCACATTCCATCCTGAGTCTATGATCTTGCCTAAACAGATACATTTTCAAAAACTATTTTTAGGGACCAAAAAGATGGTTCAGGGATTAAGAGCACTGGCTGTTTTTTTTTTTTTTCCCCAGAGGATGCAGATTCAATTCCTAGCATCCTCAAAGTGGCTAAAAAGCATCAGTGACTCCAGTTCAGGGCACCAGTGCCCTCTTCCAGCCTTTACAGTCATTGCACCTATGGATGTACTTACACATACACTCAAAACATTCATACACATAAAATTAAAATGAATAAATAAATAAAATAAATCTACTATTATACTGTGCTTTGAATTTGGAGTAAATACTTCTCTAACTTTCTTGATACTTAAAAATAATATTCCACATAATCTCATGGTTTGTAAGCTGTATATGTGTATGAATGTGTTTGCACATTCACATGTTTTCCTTTTAAAGATTTGTCATAAAAGATCCAGCATCTTTTCATGTTTAACGTTCTAGAGGGAATTGGACTGAATATAATATAATCAAAGCCATATACAACAAACCCACAGCCAACATCATCATAAATGGAGAAAAATCAAAAGCATTCCCCTTAAAGGTGGGAATGCAGCAAGGCTGCCCCCTATCTCCACTACTCTTCAGTATAGTGCTTGAAACACTTGTTAAGGCAATAAGACAAGAAAAGGAAATTAAAGGAGTACTAATTGGAAAAGAGGAAGTCAAACTATCCCTGTTGCAGATAATATGATAGTTTACCTGAGGAATGTTAAAACCTCCACCAGAAAACTCCTAGAAACAATTAAGAGTTTCAGTAAAGTGGAAGGATACAAAATTAACCTAGAAAAATCAGTAGCCTTTCTTTACATCAACAACAAACAAACTGGAGAAGGAGAACTTCCCACTCACAGTAGCCTCAAAAAAATACCTGGGAACAAACTTAACCAAAGACACTAAAGATCTCTACAACAAAAAATTTAAATCCCTGAAGAAGAAGATTGATGATGATTTCAAAAGATGGAAAAACCTCCCATGTTCATGGATTGAAGAAATCAATATAGTAAAAATGTTCATTCTACCCAAATTAATATACAGATTTAATGTGATCCCAATTAAAATCCCCATAAGTTTCTTCACAGATGTAGAAAAAAATCCTTACATTCATATGGAAAAACAAAAGACCCAAATACCTAAAGTAACCTTGAGTGAAAAATGCAAAGGGGGATCACCTTACCAGACTTCAAACTATACTACAGGGCGCTAGTCATAAAGACAGCCTGGTACTGGCACAAAAAAAGACCTCTTGACCCTTGGAACAAAATCGAAGATCCAAACTTGAGCTCATACAATTTCTGCTACCTAATATTCAATAAAGGGGCCAAAAAAGCTCATTGGAGGAAAGATAGCATCTTCAACTTATGGTGCTGGCAAAACTGGATCTCCATATCCAGAAGAACAAAAGTAAACCCCTACCTCTCACCCTGTACAAAATCAACTCCAAATGGATCAAAGATCTCAACATGAAACCCGCAATTCTGAAGGTGATAGAAGAAAAAGTTGATAGCAATCTACAAGACATAGGAGTAGGAAAAGATTTTCAAAATCACACAGCAACTATGCAGGAAATAAGGTTCACAGCTGACAAGTGGGAACTTATCAAACTCAAAAGCTTCTGTACAGCAAAAGAAACAGTCAAGGAAGTGAAGAGAAAACCCACAGAGAGGGGAGAAACCTTCATCATTGATACATCTGACAAAGCATTAACATCCAGAATATATAAACTACTGATAAAATAAAGAAGAAAACAAATGACTCACTCAAAAGCTGGCGTAAAGAGATGAACAGAGAATTCACCAGTGAGGAAGTAAAGATGGCTGAGAAACATCTTAAAAATTGTTCAACATCTTTAATAATTAAGGAAATGCAAATTAAAACCACTCTAGATATCATCTCACTCCAATAAGACTGGCTAAGATCAAGAAAACAAAAGACACCAAATGCTGGAGAGGTTGTGGGGAAAGGGGAACACCCATTAGCTGCTGGTGGGAATGTAAACCCCTACAATCACTATGGAAAGCCATGTGGAGAACATTTAAAAGACTCAAAATGAGCCTACCACTTGACCCAGCCATAACACTCCTGGGTATACACCCACAAAAATCATCTTACTGCAAAGATACATGCACATCTATGTTTATTGCACCTCTCTTCACAGTAACAAAGAGCTGGAACCAACCCAAATATCCCTCAACTGACAAGTGGATAACAAAAATGTGGTACATCTATACAATGGTGTTCTATTCAGCAGTAAAGAAAGATGACATCATAAACTTTGCAGGAGAATGGATAGAGCCCAAAGTCATTGGCTAAGTGAAGTAACACAGTCCCAGAAAAACGAGTGGGGAATGGTTTCCATCATTTGTGGAATGCTAGTAACAAATACCCCAATTGAAAGGCAATTTGAACAACGTTATTGTTATATTTGTTTCTATCTGAAAACAACTGTGATGTTATAACATGAATCTCTTTTTTATTTATTTATTTCTGTATGTGTATGAATGTACTGTCTGCAGGCAAGTTTGTGCACCCGTGTCGTGCAATGCAGCGGAGGTCAGAAGAGGGTGTTGGATTCCCCTGGAACTGGAGTTCTCCTGGAATTGGAGTTTCAGACGGTTCTCAGCCGCCATGTGGGTGCTGGGGATCCAACCCGGGTCCTCTGTAAGAGCAGTCGGCACTCTTAACCGCTAGGCCATCTCTCCAGCCTTTTTATTATTATTTTTTTTTATTTTTATGTGAATCTCTTAATGAGCCCTAGAAATAACTTACCATTTACTTTCAGATGTGATAATTAATGTATGTGGGCAGAAGGTATATTTTCATATTTTAGAGTAAAGGGAAAAATGTGAACTTTTAAACATACATCAGAGTTAACATACAGTTTATTCCTGGAAGACATAATTCTGGTACATATATGACATTTATATAGGCATATTTTGGAGCAATACAATTGGGAGAGAACCACAACAACATGAGGACTGGGTCAAAGAGCTGAATGATATAGTTAAATTCTGCCCAAAACAATAAACCTTTGCAGAGAAAAAGTTTTAAAAGACTGGGAAAAAAGATGCAGAACATGTATGACAGAATGCATGAACTGGGATGGGGTGGGGGGAAAGGAAAGGGGAATGTGTCTAAATTAAACTGAAAATTGATAACTGAAATACAGAAAACATCAATAAAATATTATGTTAAAAATTAATTCTAAAAAAAAGTTTGTCATATTTTTAGTATTTGTAGGGTTTGACTCCAACATGAATTTCTTGAAGATGAATAAAAGATCTAGCCTTTATGAAATCATTTTCTTTTGTTTTCCAAAAACGATTAAAAAGCTGTTTTCTTCTAATCAATAAATCATTAGTTGACACTTAAATACCTTTAACCACCTCCACAGGAATAACTAATGGTTTAAAGTTCCTCTTCCATGTATACATTCATTTCTATATGTTAACTCTACAAGTTCTCAATTTATAAAGCAATATACCAGATCCTCTAGGGCATTTTCCTCAGGGGAGGAAATCAGAGGGAACAGCTACTTCCTCCTGTTCCGTAGGCGCCGTGTGTAACCACATGAAGACTCTCATCACTTGCTTGTTTCACTAAACAGGATAAAAGTTTATTTCTAAAACTATTGCATATTCTGTATAAGCCAATTCTTTTTTTTTTTTTTTTTCGGTCCTTTCGAGACAGGGTCTCCCTGTAGCCCCAGCTGTCCTGGAACTCACTCTGTAGACCAGGCTGGCCTTGAACTCACAAAGATCCACCTGTCTCTGCCTCTCAAGTGCTAGGATTAAAGGCATGTGCCACCATGCCCAGTTGTATAAGCCAATTCTTAATAAAATATATAATTCAACTACATTCCTAGAATACGGTGGTTAAAAATATCCTTTTAATGAGTGACTATATCACTTTCAATGACAACTTGTCACAAATTAGAATCACCAGAGTAAGGACCCTTCACTGAAGGAATTGTCCTGATTCTTGATAAGGGCAGACTGATCCCAAATATGGGTGACAGATTCTGTTAGCAGCCCAGGCATAAAAGGGCATGGCTGAAGGAAGACAACTTGCTCTTTGCTCTTTGGGCCTTATCTCTCACCACTGAGTTGATTCATGCTGCTGTTGCTTCTGATTCCTTTGCTGACATTGGACCTAGCATTTCCAGGCTTCTATCATTGATTGAGGACTGGCTGCTCTTCAGGAATCCACCAAGCTTTCTGTACCAGAATGGGACTGCTGAGGGATCCAGCCCTAAGGACTGAGCAATTACCTGGGTCTCAGCCTCTCAAGTGGGAGGCAGCCACTGTGAGATGACTCCAGCTGCTAACGTACCCAGCCTCAAGGACTGTATTAGTCACTTTTCTGTTGCTGTGATAGAATCACCATAACCAAGGGAAATTATAAAATGAAGAGATTATTTGAATTTACCATTGACGTTTGCAGGGGAATTAGAGTCCATCATGGTGGGGAGCCCTGGTGGCCAGAGCAGAAAGCAGAACTTTTACATCTTCAAGCAGGCACTAGAAGAAGAGGGAGCAACTAGAGACTGGCAAGCCCACCCCAGTGATTCACTTCTTCTAGCATGGCCACACCTTCTCAGACCTCCCAAGCCAGCACCACCAACTAGAGACAAAATGTCCAAAACTTGGAGCCTATGGGGGACATTCTCATTCAAACCACCACAAGGGCCTAACAACTACTAAGTTCTCAAGCCTTTCAGGTGTGATTAAGCTGTTGTTACAGTTTTAAAGTAAGCTGATTAATATATTGAGTCATGCCAAAGAGACATTAATCATTAATAATTTTACTAATCATTAAGATACTTAAGAGAAAAATATATTTTAAAACATGTTTAATTTGACTGTCCCACTAGAGACAACAGAAAAAGGTTGCTTTTTGTTGAAATATTTCAACAAAATATATGTGTAAACACACACATACTGCACACACACACACACACCTAGGAATTATATATTTGGGGCTGGATAACAGGATTTTAATTACATAAATAATAGTAGTTCTGGAGTTACTTCTACAGTGCATTATCTAATTTCTGTGTTTTAGATACATTTGCAAAAATCTGAATTCCCAGCACTTGGGAGACAGATTCAGAAGGAGCATGTTTTCAAGATCAGATTTAGTTATACAGTGAAACCTTGCCTCAGGTATGCATACATTCATAGAAAAGTGAAAATGGTACAGGCGAGTCTCAAATATTCTTACCAAATTTCCCTAATTCAATATTTGTAGTATTATTAGAAATCAAAATGAGTTACCTGGCACTGGTATAATACAGTCAGCTTATTCATTCTGCTGTGAACATTCTATTTTCATTTGTATATAGTCTTCTGTGTGTATGTATTTCTATGCAATTTTGACATTCCATTTAGACAATCACAATAAAGATATTGTACTATCAGTGAGATAGTATTTATAAAACCACATATTTTTTTCTACCTCTCTTTAAGGAATATTACATTCATTTGTATAAAATGTAGCCCTTTTATATTGTCTATTTTCACTCATGGTAACTACTTTGAGACATGTATATTGTTAGTATGTGTTGATGTTTTGTCCATTTTTATTGCTAAGCAATTTTCCATAATATTGATACACTGAAGGTGGTTTAATCATTGACTCATGGAGTGAGAGGTGGGTTTTAATTTGAGTCTGTTATATAGAATATGCACATAAATTCACTTGTGCTAACTGAACTTTTATTTCCCTCAATAAATATCCAAGAATGCAGTTATTAGGTGGTAGAGAAAGTATGAAATTAGACATTTTGCTTTTAGAAACCTGTGACACTCGATAATTTGTGAAGTGTTCAGTCTCTCTGCATCATTTCTAAAATTTATCAGCACTCTTTTTATTTCAATTATTCTGCTGCATACAGTGTATTGCCTTTTTCCATTGGCTCATGATTGTAAATATATTTTGGATTATTCATTTTGCCTATAATGTCTTTGGTTAAATGACCATTCATAAATGCCTATCATATACACATGTTTAAGCATATGTATAATCACATGTTTTCAATATGATTAGTATCCCATGTCTCATTTTAATGGGTAAAAAAATGTCAGTGTCTCTAAAGACACGCTGATAAGAAGTGGCAAACTCATGGGACTGAAGAGATGGCTCAGGAGTTAAGAGCCATCTTTCTGCTCTTTCAGAGGACCCAAGTTTGGTTCCCAACATTAGCATCAAGCAGCTCACAATCACCTGTAACTCCAGCTACAGATGATCAACACCTCTTATGGCCCTTATAGATACCCATAGACTTGTGGAATACATAAAACTACATCTTTAAAAATACTGAGTGGCAATTAGATATATAGGTATTTAAACAGCATTAATAGTTATGGTAGGTTACTTTGGTATAGACACATATGTTTAGATGATATGTTGATCCATGAATTACATTTTTTCCTGTTAAATATGACAGGGTCTTACTGTGGCTTATGAGATCTCCTAACCTGTAGAGGATGTAAGCTTGTGGCATCAGCCATGGGTTATTCCTCCAAGGAGAGAGCCAATAGCCAATCTGCTGCACAGTATTTCCAAGGCAGGTGAGGCGTAGTTCATTTAAGTAGGATCGAAAAGGGTTAATCTGGACAAACTGTCAGCACCATTGAAAGGAAACAGCCAAGAATTGACAGATGTCCAAGACAACAATCAGAGAGAGTTGGAGCTGATCTGTTTCATGCATCTGAGGTGCGCCTTTTCTAAGCCCAGGGAGTAATCTGTGGAAGAGGGGGCGTGGTAGAATGTAAGGGCTGCGGATTGGGGTGAAGTAGTCTGGACCCTCATTTGATCAACCTGATTGAACATACAACCCCTCACCACACGCTGGAAGGTGGGGCTGTGGGGGTTTCGGCACAACAGCCTGCAAATTGGTTTTACATGAAGGATGCTTGTACTCATGGATTATCACTTATAGCTAAAAAATGAAAAAAAAACTGAGAGAAATATGCAGGACAGTTATGGCAGAATGCATGATCTCGGTTGGGGTGGGGGTGGGGGGGAAGGGAAAGGGAAATATGCCTGAACTGAATTGGGAAATGATGTATGAAATGCACAAAGCATCAATAAAAAAATGTTAAAAAAAATACTGAGTGGCAAAGGAAAAGTTGAAAGTTTGAGATTGACATCCTCCTCCTGCTGTTTGGAATCTCCCACACATTGCTGTTCTTTCCATTCTCCTGGTTACTGTGTTGATTGCTTGCTCTTGCAAACTTAGGGCAAAAGGTTGGCTGAGGAGCACAAGCTACATCTTCACAATGTGCTTCAATGTATCACTTCTCAAATCATCTAAGTTAAAATAAGTAAAAGATTTAAGTTGATAGAAAACCAGGGGTTTGCATTTTATGACCATGTTCAAATCTCCTTGTATCAAAAAAAAACCCGAATGGAGTTCTGGAGTTCAACCCCAGGTTTACTTTCCAATTAAAGATGGGAACTTAAAGTAGAAATATATATTTGGTCTTTTTGAGACAGGGTCTCCCTGGAGCTCTGGCTGTCCTGGAACTCACTATGTAGACCAGGCTGGCCTTGAACTCACAAAGATCTGCCTGCCTCTGCCTCCCAAATGCTAGGATTAAAGGCGTGCGCCACCATGCCCGGCAGTAGAAATATATTTTTATGAAAAAATTAAGCATGTGAGTAGTTTTAGTTTTAACTTACATTTTAAAAACCAGTTTAAAACTTTGAGAAAAGTAGGGTTGGGTGAGAGGTAACAAAGTTGGAAGAGGAAGAACTGTTGGCCCCACAAAGAAACAAGAGGTACTTTTTCTTGCTTTCTTGTGTCACCTGCATCCTCTCTCCTCAGTACAGAATTCAAGTACGGTCCTTACACTTGCTACTGACAGGCTAGCAGACACTCTCCAACTGAAATTAATTAATTACCTTCCTCTTCTTAGGAGAAGCCCAGGGTGATATTTGAGATACAGGGTCATGATTCTCTGTATCAGTTTCATATTTGATTAGATTAGCTCCGACAGGTTTTCACTAAGGATGTTACACAATTTAGTCAATAGCAAAGTTATTCTTCAGCTATTCAAATACCAGATTACTTGAGATTAAGCTTTGATGCCATGGGTTTTCTAGTTTTTTCTCCTGGGATTATGACTCTTATTCTTAAATACAAATATATATATAATTTTATTTGTATTTCAACTTAGAATTATTGCCTGACAAATTATTGTTTGACAGGTTTTATTTGAGGATGATTAAAGCCTTTCTAGTTATATTTAATTAAAATAAAATAAGAGAAAGGCCCTTATTTTAAACCTGAAAGAATATAAAATCCATTATGATTAAACTTAATAATACATAAAGAAATGTGTTACCACATGTTAACAGCTTACAACTGGAATACTTCATTTGTATTTCCATTTGATTGAACAGATATTTATCGTGCAAAGAAATAGAGCTCTAGAGTGGATATTGTACAAAAAAGGGAGTGTGAAACGGCCATGCAACAAGGCCCCAGGGTGCTGTGGTCAAACAGTATGTTTGATATTGCAATACAGGGGAAAGTACAGAAGTCAATATCTTCTGTTCACTGGGGGAGCGTTTTTCAGGTCACTACTACTTGGAAGTCATTTTTGTTTTATTCCAAGACTACAGTAGCCACTTCAACTTCAGAGAGTCCTCAGAACAGTGTGAGCTCAAGCGCAGGTAGAAGAGAAATTGCAGCAGGTGTTTTTCAGACCACACATTGGGAGTTCACCTCAACATGGGAATGCAGGGAAATATTTGCAGTAGCCTGCCTCAGAGTAAAAAAAGGAAAATAGAAAAAAAAATTATTTAAACTCATGACATTGGATGGTGATAACTGAAGAAACTGAAATGTCTTTACAGTGAATCTGTCATTGGCTATTCCAGGAAATATACATGATGTGAGGCAGAGACTACAATAAAAAGCAGAAAGGGCTAGCGGTTAAGAGTGCCAACCGCTCTTACAGAGGACGCGGGTTTGATCCCCAGCACCCATATGGCAGCCAAGAACCGTCTGAAACTCCAATTCCAGGAGAACTCCAGTTCCAGGGGAATCTGACACCCTCAAACCTGCATGCAGACAGTACATTCATATATATACAAAAAAAAAAAAAAAGCAGAAAGGATTCAGAGAATAGTCCAAATGTCACTGTTTAAAAGTAACATCTTAGTACAATTCCTTACACAGCTCCTGCTCATTAAGGTTTTCCTCCTGGAAGCTAATGTCAGAAGGGAGCCATGATTGGCAAATATATTTTCATATGCTACTGTGGAATATGTAGGGATATATATGTGATATATTCATATATATATATATATATATATATATATATGCAGACATAAATACATAGATAAGAATAATTTGTCTAGCTCAGTATTTTATCCTATAAAAATTTTGAAGTAATTGAACTTGAGAAAAAAAGGACATTTAAATCTGTGGAATAAAAAGACTGAGAATTTACTGAGGGGTTTTATGCTACTGAAGTTAAGACTTTGACTAGTGATACCTGGACTGGCCACTTGATAGCTGATTTGGTATTACAGAAAGGCAAATATTGTTCACCATAGCTCTGAAATAATGCTAAGTGACTACATACTTAGGCACCACTCAGGTATTTTAAGGTCCATGTTTTGTTCTGCTCCCTAAGTCAGACTTATCAGATTTATTAGGGATGATCTTTCAGACTAATTGATCTTTATAAACCTGAACTGCTGTTAATCTTGCTTGATGAACATTCCTTTCCAGTAGTAAATACCATTTTTGTACTTTATATATGGCAAATACTTTTCTATTACTGGGGTACCTGGGAAGAATAATAGCTAACCTTTGTGCTGCATTTGAAATCGTGATGGCATGGTCTTGGGTGTAAGTAGAATAAATTTGTAAAACACTGAAGAACACGTATTGATACTCTAAGCATCAAAGGAGGCATTCCTTTGACTCAGGGCAAGTTCTTCACTCACTTTCAAAATACCCAGTACTTATTGTTTCCAAAATAATATCCAGGTTGGGCACAGAAAGATCATTTGTTTATTTGCTTGCTTGTTTTTGTCTGAACCAGAGTCTCACAAGGTAGTCTTGGCAGACCTTGAATCACTGTGGAGATCAGGCTGCCTTTGAATTAGTGGAAATGCTCTGGCCACTGCCAAGTGCTGAGATTACAGGTGCACCACCACACCTGGCTCAGCAGAAGATAAAGATATGTGTCTGTGCCATTTCTCAGTTAACTCTTCGTATCATGAATAACATAATTATGAAAGTCTCTCTCTCTCTGGCTGTTTATTAAATTTGAGAAATGAAAATGATAATAAATATGTAATGATATGAGATTACAGGAAGAGAACTAATATTGAGGGAAAAAATAGGCCTACTCACCCAAATTGTGAGATGTCAGAAACTCAAAAATATCAAAACATGTGCATATATCTACATGAGAAAATCAAAGGTGTAAGGGGACTGGGAGGGACAACAGGTAGTGGGGAAAGGGTCAGTTTATGAATGGTTTTTTTAAATTATACTCCAAACGTATACCAAATTTACGAAGTCTGGAAATAAACATGATGTTAATTACAAAACACATTTGGAATTTGTTTAACTGTAACTTGCATGCAGGTAAAAAGAAATGTAACTTTGCATTCCTAAGCTACTTAGCAAGTTGATGTATGTTTTAATGTACTTTAAAGAAAGAGATTTATCCTTGAAGTATATCTCTCTATTTTTCCTTAGTTCCAAGATTTAGGAGAAAAATAAATCTCTTTCTCTAAAGTAGGTTGAGAGTTTTTAGCTTGTCTTGTACTTCATGTGTTTTTGAGTAATATTTTTTAAATAGATCCCAACATTAGAAATAAGGTTTTGAGTACTCCTGCTGATAGCTGTGACCAAGACTGAAGCAATGGGCTACGAAATAGGGAGCTAAGCTTACTTGCTGCTGTGAGAAAAATTAAGCAAATTGAAAGACATGTATAAATTAGTATCCACTGAGATATTGAAAAATGAGTTGTAGTAAATTAGTAAGAATTGTCATTTGGAAGGAATCTAAGGTCTTCAGCCTCATTTTCATTGTTTCCAGCTACCAAAAGAGAAATAATACAAAAATAGACATGGAATTTACACTTGGGGAGTACCTTATATGTTGACTATTTTTCAATATGTATATAAGAACATTGACAATGACCTAAATAATACAAATTGAAATTCTGTGAGGGGGGGTGAATATAAGGGGGAAGGTCTAAATAGGAATAAAATGTATGAAATGACAAAATTTAATAAAATACACATTGAAATAAATAGAATGAGTTGACAGGAGATGAATACTCCCAATAAAGCAACAGGAGTACTTAAAAGTCAAGGTCTTTGATGGGCAGACATAAGGTTCTTAAGATATCCATATTACCTAGAGTGATCTAAAGATAAAAATGTGCTCTCTAACCAAATCCTGATTGCATAATTTGGGAGAAATAGAAAAAATATCTGACCTAAAATTCATATGAAACACCAAATAACCAAAACAATATTGAAACAAAAAGATATTGATTACTTTGCTGATTTCAACACACATTGAAGACTATATCAACCAAAACTGTCATAAACACCAGATGCAAATAACAAGAGTTCAGAAGTAAATGGCCAAATAATTTTCCTCACTCAATGAGGAAAGACAATATTTCAGTAGATAGTGTTGGGGAGGGTGGGATGTCTTGTTGGAACCAAAAATTCAAGATGGGGACTGACCTTGCCAGCCTGTACCAAAACATAGGCAGAATGGACCAAAGAGTTACAGGGGAGACCTGAAAATTTATATAAATATTCTAGAAGACATAAAGCACTCTCTCTCTCTCTCTCTCTCTCTCTCTCTCTCTCTCTCTCTCTCTCTCTCTCTCTCTCTCTCTCTCTCTCTCTCTCTCTCCACAGTAAAGCCAAAGTAAGGAAAATGTGCTGTGTGTAAGCTAATATTTGTGAAATCAGAGTGTCAGTTGAGAATTTTCCAGCTTCCCACTTTTTTTAGATTTTCTTCAGTGTTCCTGCTCAGATTAATTAATTATTAAATATCATCTACTAAACTCATATGATCACATTAAAATATTACTGAAAGTTTGACCCAACTAAAAGAGAAATGGGCTATTTGGCTCTATTTATTTAGGACAGAGCTCTTTATTCTGTGCTATCTGAAGAATGCTGAATGCTGAAGGGCCAGAGATCTCTTGGGAATTATTCTGCACCAACTAGAGGAGAGATTTAGTGGAAATATCACTGCCATATTCAAATGTGTGCCTGCTCAACTTCATTCCACCATATCAGAATTTCCCCAGAACTGCATGTCAAAATGTCCTTTAAGTTATGGGGATGAACTTCAAATGTTAACTATTAAAAAGGATATTCTGTTAAAATAAGAGTTACATTACTTTCAGAAAGGATGTTAGAATATGAAAGGCAGAGAGAGAGAGAGAGAGAGAGAGAGAGAGAGACATGCTTCTAAAGCATGGACCAGCAGTTACAAAAAATTTCTAGGTTCAGTCTAATCACTTTCTGCCAGTCTTCATAAATTGTAAATGTATTAGGTTTCTTTTAATTTAATATGTACAATTTGCATAATAATAATGCACACCTAACTAGTTTATTATAATATCACATGTATTTTGTAAAAGATATAGAACATGTAGTACTTTAAAGTGATAATAATTTATTGTCATTGCTATAGCAGTTATAAAAGATAAATGCAAATAGAGATTATATGATATTACTTATGATGTTACTTTTAACAGTATAAAAACAAGGAATGAAAATGTTTACACAAGGGCTGGAGAGATGGCTCAGTGGTTAAGAGCACTGGCTGTTCTTGCAGAAGACACAGGTTGGAATCTCAGCACTCACAGGGCAACTAAGAACTGTCCGTAGCTCCAGTCCAGGGCATCTGACGGATGCCCTCTTCTGTCCTCCACAGGGATTGCATAACACTGGTGCCCCTTTATACATTCAAGCAGCACACTCATACACATAAAATAAACATAAATAAATGCATACACAAATAGTGCCTATGTATTATACATATAAATAATATAAGTAATTGCACAAATAATGTTTTAATATTACTATTCACCATAATTATTTAATGGTATTATGTGATTATAATGTAATAATGCTGATAATAAATGATAGTTACTCTGCCCAGGTTCTGCAGTCATTCAGAAGTAAATTGCTAAATGCTCTTTGTGGGCATCATCAACACCCTGGAGACTCAGTGCATCCAAAGGGATCTCTCATCCTGTTATGTTGAGGAGTTTCCAGTAATCTACCCACATGAAGATTCAGAACTTGGTGGAGATGTTGCTAAAAGCTGTTACTGAAATCTTTCCCTTTTTCTCTTCATGTACAGTGAAGAGACAGCATTTATAAAGCTGATGGGACAAAATCACACTCAAGTTTATAGCAAGGTAAGAGCCTGTTGTATTTGCATAATGCCTTAGTCATTTATAAAGCTCTTCAAAATACAATGGGTTGTTTGAATCACACAACCCTGTACAACTATCTCCACTTTATGGGTGAGGACATAAAGTTCACCTGGACATGAAAGAGCTCATCCAAAATGAGCAAACAGCTGAATATTTAATTTGGAGTTCAATCCCTTTGGCTCCAATGTTCTTCATCATATAAAGCAGAGTATCGCCAGGGATGTAATGAAAGCAAATTTGGAGAATTATGAAAGTTAAAATAGTAGAAGAAGCATTTGAGACACTGTGGATTCATAAGCTTAAAATGAAATTGCTTACATCCATTCTAAAATCAATATAGTACCAGGTTTTCTGCCCGATATAAACAGGGTCATCACACAGGAGTGTTCTCGGGACCCATTTCCTGGCCTGCTCACTGTATGACTCTGGACAGGTGTTCTTCTACCCTGTTAACTCCCAATGCCTTGCTATTTTTTCACAACACTCAGCTCAAGGGTCTGCTTGTTTAATGCTTGTGCCACTGTGAGATTGTCTGGCAGCAAGAACTCCAATCATCACATTCCTCTGAATTTATCCACCTGTATTGAGAATTCTGGGTATCTAGTGCTGGATGTATTCTCAATCTAAGCTCTCAAAAGGCTTTCATGTTTACTCTTGCCTCTGCCATCACTATGAAAGAGTCATGCCCAGGCAAGCCACAGAAGGATAGAGGACCAAATGGTACATATTCTAAACAAACCTGCCTCTATCTGACACTTTAGAGTAACTGGGGGCTTAGAAAATCCCATGTTCTTATTCACAGGGGACACTGTTAAGCTAACACTGTGATGACTGTTACTCTGGAAATTAGACCAGATCTTAGAGAGAGGATTAATTCAAGTTGTGCCAGCTTTGTGGCATTTTAACTTGCCTTATTTCTATTACGCTTTGCTTATGTGATGGTAGTTTTGAAAAACAATACCTCATTATCACAGGAAAATAAGCAATCTGGCAGCAATAGGAGGGGCAGGTTTGGGTGCATCTGCCATTCTGGGTCCATTTCCAGAGGACTGTTACTGCCATAATACCTGTCTGCTGCTTCCTTGGATGACCATATCTATAGTGGGGTCTTTACTTGACCTGATTCCCTAATGCAAACAGTCCCTAGGAGTGTGGAACATAGGAGTAATTATTTAACATCATGGATGCTTAATATGGTATATGTCATTTTGAGAAAAGACTGTCCAAAAAGCCTAAAAGGAAAAAATAATATGTGAAATTAGATATTCATAGGGAAAGATTGAAAGCTCTATCAAATTCCAGGAATCTGGAAGGCTATGTACTTGGGTAGAATACATGTACACACAAGAATAGCATGACGAGGCCTTACCTTCACTCCTGTGGTTCATCTTGAGACTCTGAATTATATGCAAGGCATAAAACCACTTGTTTGATTCTCACTGGGTTCAGCCTAGTTCCAGCCATACTCTAGGGTAAAAATTATGTTATGATGCTCTGGCCACTGCTGCTGCTGCTGCTGCTGCTGCTGCTGCTGCTGATGATGATGATGAGTGTGTGTGTGTGTGTGTGTGTGTGTGTGTGTCAGTACTTACATGGAGGGGAAAAGACAACTGTTGGGAGCTGGTTTTCTCTTTCCACCATGGATTCTAGGTATCAAATTCAGGTCATTAGTCTTGTATAGCAAGTGCTTTAACATGGTTAGGGATCTCGCCAGCCAATTATTTTCTAGTTGTGACTGCTAAACAGAAGCTAACTGCTATTTCTAGATGTGGTGGTTGTCTGTCACATGGTACTGTTGAAGCCACAGTGAAGCAATAGACTCTAAGCACCATGAGCAGTGTGAAATATTTACACAGTTCACTACTCTACATTCAATGTCTGTTACACACATAGTGCTCTATAAATATTTATCAAAAATATTTTCCCATTGAAAAGTGCCCTCTGATATTAAATTTAGTCTCATAAATCATAGATTAAATATACCAAGATTACTTAATATTATTCTCAAATTTTAATCACCTAATTATTTACACATTGTCTGTAAAACTGTAGCTCAGCTTCAGTTCTATTATATAAGATGAAGAAGTTGCACACAAACAGTTAAAGGATTTATTAAAGACTTCTAAGGCCAAGATATTGGAAGTGACTTAAGAGGCACGCTGACAAGTGATTTTCCAGTGCTTAGAAAAACTACCATCAAAGCAGCGTAAACCTTTTTAACCTTCCAAGCCATGTTATTATACAACACTACATACTCAGCTCTCCACAAACCCAGTGTGTACTTACTTGGGAGATAAAAGAAAGATATTGTTTCTGTAGTTACATTTCAATAGTAATGTTTCAGTCCCACTCACAGTTTTTCTTAAAAAGGTTATGACATTTTGATGTAAAAGTCAAATTCCAATTGTAAATAAAAAGTATTTTGGCTCAACTACAGTGCCTTAGTGTTCTGAACATTGTATGATATGGGGCAAGAGGATCCAAATATATCTTCAGACTTAATGTTGAAGATCAAAATTCCATGAGCTATTTCCTGAAGTGTTTTATTATGAAAGCCAATTCAATAAATTTTCTTTTTAAATTTCAGATCTCATATAATATGTTTGATCATATTTAGATCCCCTTTTGTATCCACCCTTTATAACCCCTACTCCAACTTCCTGAATTTCCTCTATATGACTATTCAGTCAAATTGTGTCCACAGTTCCCCTTCGGTGTGGGTTCAGCCACTGAAATTTGGCCAACTCACCAAGTCTTACCCTTAAATGAGACTGACGTTCCCTTCCATGTACCCATTGGTTGCTAGTAGTCCATCAGGTAGGAATGGGGATTCTTGCCCATCTCCCACTGTCTCTCCTACTGTATATAAGCTTGAGCTCATATGGGACTTACTTGTTCGTGCTCTCACCATTGCTGTGAGTTCATAAGAGCGAGTGTCCAGCTATTTGGAAAACTCTGTATCCTTGGGGTAATTTACCTCCTCTCACTCTTATAACGTTTCTGCTCCCTCTATTACAATGATTCCTCAGCCTTGGGAAGCAGAAGTTTGGTATAGGTGCCCTACTCAGAGAGAAACACTCTGCAGAATCTTATTTCTGCGTGTTGGCTAGTTGTGATTCTCTGTGATAATCATGATATGCTGGCTTCTCTACTGAGAGGCGACAAATGCATTAATCTATAAGTATAACAATAAGGCATTAGGAATCGTTTTAATAGTATATAATTATTAGGCTCTCTCTCTTGGCCTGTGAGCTATGTAGCCTCAGGTTCCTAGGCCTCACATCAGTAACAGGTATGGACTCCATCCGATGAAGCAGACTTTAAATCCAATTAGAATGTGTTTGGCTATTCCATAATATTCATGCCACTATTGCACTGGTATTCATATGTTTTCCAGGTCAGTTATTGTAGCTTGAAGAATCCACAGCTGAGTACAGTTGGTGATTAATTTACTCTGCAGGTAGTTTGCATAACACCTTCCAGCAATATAAAAGCTAGTCACTCACTAGAGATGAAGTTTTGAAATCAGCACCAACTTGAATTCCCCTTGTTTGTTCTACAGCTCATGTATGTAGCATCCAGAAATAGGCTCTTGTCATCAAATTCTGACGGGAAACCAAGAGCAGTGAAAATGGCCAGTATTGTTTGAGGGTCTGAAAAACCTCTGGTTAAAAGCTTCAAAAGAGGGAGTCCATTCCTGACATTAGAATTTTAGTTTGCTGGTCTATGGTGTCCAATAGGGGCAAAATCCCCCTGTAATAAGGTGCCCCTATTTAATCTCTTTTTTATAATGTATATGTACACATTTTAAAAAGCTTCTATAGTGTTAGGTTTCCATATGGCTTTTTCTGAAGGTATTTAGTGTTGGTTATCTCTCTCTCTCTCTCTCTCTCTCTCTACATATATATATATATATAATCAGTGGGCAAGAAGGGTAGGTGGAGTTAGGGAAGGACACCTAAATATCAACAATTATGTGTCTATTCTTGTGTGTATACAGCTGAATGTATGTACATCTGTACTCGTGCTTGGGGAAGCCGGAGGACAACCACACGTGACAGTCTTCAGCTACTACCCACCTTTGTTTTGCTTGGACAGGATTTCTTACTGGCCTAATAGGTAGGGTGAGTACAGATAATCAAACTTAAAAGATACTTGTAAAAGTATCTTTTTATTTAAGAATTATGATATCCAGAGGGAGAAAAATAGTGAAGTTAGTGAAATAATGTTATAGTGAAGTAATGATTAACACTCTTACATTTTGTAAGTCATGCCAACATTGGATTGTCAGTCCAATTTGTAAGAACTCAGATAAGACTATTTGGATAAATCCAAGTTAGAAACAATTTATAAATCAATAATGTTAGACAGAGAAGAAAGAAGAGTAGTATATAGGAGAGAGAGAGAGAGAGAGAGAGAGAGAGAGAGAGAGAGAGAGAGAAAACAGAGACAAAATTCATCAGCATGAACACTGTGAGGATTCTGGAGCTTTGATGTTTGTAGTTTTAAAGCATTACCTTTTTAGAAGGGCAGGGTAAGAATTAGGAAGCTGGAAACATAGGAGACAAGATTACAGAAAGCACTGGAGCCCATGTTAACAAATAACTGTGTGAAATAGAAAAGCCCACTCAAAACAAACAAACAAACCCCACAGAAAAGAAGACTTCATTGCCAGGATTGCCTTTCAGAGAGTGCATACTAGAAGTTCTACAGGCAATAGTCCAGTAACTAGGTCAGAGCTAGAGGAAAAATGTCTAGTCAGCAGGTGACCTTCATACATTAGAATAACACAGAAAAGAAATGATGGGGGGTCATCTGAACGCCCCATTTTCAAGGTCTTTCTATAATCCTGCATGTAAATGTTATGATCTTGGATAGTTCAACGTTATAATTAATGTTTTACTAAGAATCTTCTTTCCTCTTACCTTTAGTAGCCTTAATCTCCCATAGTAGAATTGCCCAAAGGAAGTGGGCACCCCTCCATTTTAGGAAAAAAGTGCAATTCAATAAACAGGCTCAATGGCAAACCTTGGCTAAGGTGCAACATAAAGCACAAATAAATCTCCAAAGGATGATTCTCTGCTTCATAATTATTTCATCTCCTTTGTTGTTTTTGTTTTTTTCCCTAAAGAGAGATTATGCAGTGACTGCAAGTGTCAGTGCCACAGAGGAGAAGGTACTGGGGAAGGGAAGGAAGGAAGGGAAGGAATAACAAAATGCTCTCTTTGCAGCAAAGTCCTTCTATACAGCTTTAGAAGAGCATGTTTCTGGGCCTCTTGCAAAGCTAGTGGAAAACACAAATATCAAGGAGTGAGGTTTTTCTTTGGAATTTTTAACTTTTTGGTGTTCTTCACCTCCTGATGAAATAAGATGACAGGTTTAGAAGAGCCGTGAATTCCAGTCTGTAGAGGAAGAACTCCAGGAACATGCCATGAAAGTAAATGCATTTTATGTACTTTCTATCAGATGTCAATCTAGTCTTTCATACTCTCCTACAGTGATGTTGCAGTTCTGAGATTTGCTTCACCAAGACAGGAGTCTCAATGGACATTTAGACTACTAATCTCCACCCAGGTTCACTGCATTTGCATTCAAAACATATATTCAATCTTGATGAAAATATTATTATTCAGGAAATTCTTATTTTTATGACCTGTTCTTAATCACCTTTACATGCTCGTCCTCATTAGCACACTCCCATAGAGCCCCCAATGTATTTCATGCATTCTGTCATTGATGTTATTGAGACAATATTTTCACGGTAATTTATGGATTTATTCTCAACAGAACACAATAGTGTCAATCATTACAATCATGTAAGTCAGCTTTGCCTTATGTTCTTCCCTTTTAAATTCCTTTCTGAGCCTCAACTCTGGGGAGCAGCCTCAGATTGAAGAGTGAGACTGACCTGAAAAACAGCACTGAAGTTCCAATTTAGAACTGAGACTGTATTCCCAGTAAACTTTGGCTGATTAAAATCTAGATTGAGTCTGGTGGTCTTTTCCAGTGGTCTTGAACTCTGCAACACAACAGAAGAGCTCTAATCTGTCCACCAGAAGAGGGTTAAGGATTAAATTATTCTGACCAAACTAGATTCATATTCCTATTAATTATTTTTAATATGAGTGCAAATTCCAGGATCCATTCTTACATGTGAATTTGAAACCCAATCATGCATCATGACAAACGAGGAGAATCCATGGAGGAAAGGAGAATGTTCCTCTGAGCATGTATGGAAGGGTACATACAAGATGTGACCTCATTAATATAAAAATCTCCATTTTATTTTTAAGAAAAATATTGTGTTGAATTTATGTGTATTTTATACAGAACACATTAATCACCTTTACATCCTTATCCTCACTAGCACACTGCTATAGAGCACCCAATATATTTGATGCATTCTGTCGTCAATGTTAAGGCCCATTGAGACAAGTTAGTGTCCTCAAACATCCCTCAGTGTAAGTTCATCCACTGAGGTCTAATCCAACTATTTAGAGTCCTTCCCTTTAAGAAAATCAGCTGTTCCTCACCCAGGAATAATTAGCTGCTTGTAGTTCTTTGGCTAAGGTTTGGGCCTGCTGCTTGTTTCCACAGTTTTACGCTGGGCTTTTTGTCTGCTTGGGTTTATATGGGTCTTGTGAGTGTTGACACCATTGCTGTAGGTTCATATGAGCAAGATCCCAGGAGCCTGTGGGATTCTATTTCTATATATTCATGCACCTCTTTCCTGGCTTTTACACTCATTCTGTCCCTTTCTTCCACTACAGTGCCTGAGTCCTGGGTAGGTGAAGTTTAATATAAGAGGCCTGTCCAATGACCCACACTCTGCACTCTTTTTCTTTGTGCTTTGGCCATCTGTGCCATTTTGTGTTCAAGGCCCTCTGTTGCATGAGGGAGCTTCACTGTTGAGAGCTGAGAGATGCATTAGTATTCTCTCTACCCCTCATTCTACTATGCTCCATGAGCCTTAGGTGTAGAGTTTTGATTGTAGATGTGTCATTTATGATTGGGAATTTCACAGATAATCTCTGTGTGTGACCAGTTGCAGAACTCTGTAATAATCGTCAGCTGTTGCAAGAGAAGCTTCTTTGATGAGAGGTGACTGGGACACTTGCCTGTAAATATAATGATCCATATTTAGCACATGGTAAGAAATTACATTTGTCTAGGGATGCGACATCCTTGGGGTTTTTCTCTAAGATCTAGCTGTATGTATTTGGCTATGTTTACAGTATTACACATGAGTTCCCTCTCATTGAGTGGGCTTTAAGTCCAATTAGGTAGCGATTAAGTACCCCCAAGAAAAAGGGTACTTTTTCTGCTGCCCCCCAAATCTCCATTTTCTTGTGTGCTGTCTTCTTTTTTAAGCCCTTACTGTAACCCTTATATTTTTTGTTTGCCCATTTTCATTTCTTCTCTGATTATTTTACTAAGCTCATTACTCAATAAATGATAGAGAAACATCATAATTGTCTTCAAAATAGAAATGTGTTGGCAATGGTAATCTGTCTGTCAGCAAGGCAGATCTTTCAGGTCCAAGTAACCTTGCAGTTTGGCTTCAATAGGTGTCAGTTAGACTTTGTCTTCCAACAGTAGGGAGAGGCTAGAACCATGAGGGAGAAAATGGATCTTTTGTTTCATGCTTTATTATTATTCTGATTCAATAGTGCATTCATCAGTTCAAACTTCTTAAAAGAAAAATTCTCTTCAAAGGAAAAACCCCGACTTTACAAAAAATTATCTGTCTAGGAAATAATTTCTTCCGATAATGATGTTTGTAGGGTTGAAAATTTCTGAATAAACATTGTCTGGAATACCAATTTGTTTTGTTATGTTTTGTTGTTATTTTTTGAGACAAGGTCTCCCTGTAGCCCCGGCTGCCTTGGAATGCTCTATGTAGCCCAAGCTAATTGACTTCACAGGGATTCTTCTGCCTCTGCCTCCTGAGTGCTGGGACTAAAGGCATGCTACACCAGGCCTGTGAAATACAAATTTTAGTCACATCTCCTAAAAAGCCAACTCCTTACTCTAGAACCTCAATTAGACTTTGTAAAAATTAGTATTTTATCTCAGAGTTCTCCAGTAAAACAGAAGTAGGAGAGAAGCATATCTTGTGTCCATCCACAGATGCCCAAGCACAGATGGAAAATATTTGGAAACATCTGTAGCTGTACTTAACAGATAATTTTGTTATTATTATTCCCTAAACAATATAGTTTAACAAGTATTTGCATTACATTATGTACAAGAAGTTACTTAAGCATATTTTAATCTATAAGAGGATATGTATAGTTTACATGAAAATATGACAGCATTTACATAGAGGACCAAAGTGTCTGTGGGTATTGAAGCTTGTGGAGATCTACACTCAATTGCTTGTAGATACCTTAACAAACATGGCAAAGAAAGGATCCTTTGTTGGAGGGAGTGGAGAAAGAGGGAAGGAAAGAGAGAAGAGAGAAGAGAGAAGAGATAGAGATTATGAGGAATGAGCTTACATGATTATGGAGGAAATAAGTCCTATCATTTGTTGTATATAAACTGGAGACCCTAAAAAGGTACTAGTTTACAATGTAGTTTATTGTGAGTCAGAGGACATGAGAAATAGGATTTGATGTTAATACACCTCTGAGGACAAGGGAAGAGAAGATGAGGTATTACAACTCAAGTAGGCAGTTACAAGATAAATTGTAGCAAATTTCTCCCTTTTCTCCCTTTTCCTGTAGTCAGACCTACTCACGCTGTAGGAGAAGATCTACCAAATTTACTGGATGGACCAAGTGCCAATCGCACTTGGAATCATTCTCACAAACACAGAATGAAGGTTCAGTCTAGACATTCTAAAGTCATCAAATTGATACATACAATTAACCACTGCAAAACTGAATTTGCTTTTTATTAGTAGCATCATTAAATATCAATATCCTCTATACAACATAATTACAAGGATATCATTGATAGAATTTTTAAACTGAAGTTTTTTTTAACTTTGTAATTAGAGAGCATTTGTATGTTTAGGTCAATATGTGAAGTTGTCCACATAATCCTGTCTTCCTCACAATGAACTGATCTTATGAAGTCTTTATTACTGCGATTTAGAAATGTGACTATAAATTTCTTTCAAAACTCCTTTCAAAGAACTTATCCCATCATCTGAATACCACTGGTTGAGCAATTACACCATGCTTGAGTTTTCTAGACTTTTTATAAATATTTGGAGATATTCTCATGAGAAATAACTTGATAATTTAGTTTTAAACTTCCTGTGAAACTGTCCAGGGTCATATAAAAAGTAAAGGACACACAGAGATATACATGCATGTCTGTTTGGTGAAGAAGCTGTGCTTTAAGAATCAATGCCCCCCCGTCCTTGATCACATCAATAAACATAAATAGATCCATGCAAAACTAAGGTAGCATCACTTTGATGCTGAAAGATACATTTGTCTTTACCTACAGGATTAGAATGGTACAGGGGATAGGGAGATTGTTCAGCAGTTAAGGGCATTGACTGTTCTTTCAGAGGATGTGAATTTAGTTGCCAGAACCCACATGGCAACTAACCACCATGTGTAACTCCAGTTCCAGGGGATTCAACGGCCTCTTCTGACCTCTGGGAGTATTGCATGACATGGGTGCACTTACACATATGCAGACAAAACTCATACATATAAAATAAAAACAAAAATAACTATTTTAAAGAGTAGAACAATACAGCTATGTTATAAGATTAGAATTAATGAGACTGGATTTTTTATAGCAATGGCTTTTGTTGCAGGACTTTTTTGTAAGTTTGGCAGTACAAGTCATGAAAGATGTAATAAAAACTATAGATTTGGCAGAAGTTTCTACCAGCTTACTTTTGTGTGTGATTTTGGGAGGAGAATGGAAAAGTTTAATTCTAAACACAAAAGTTTTCAAACTGCAAAAAAGTTCATTTAAATATCTAAATTCAGAGCTAAAACTACATGTAAGCCACATGTGATATTTAGATAGATGCTGATGCAGATACCTGTAGATCAATTATGTATTCATTGAATTTTGATGAAAACCATATCTATCCATCCATTTTTGTTTAAATTAATTTAAATAATACTAGTTATCTATCCTAATGAAAGTTGCCTTCTTAAAATAATTCAAGAATACTCTTTGCTCTTCTTCTTTTACAGAAAAACTCCTCAAACCAGATGGTCAATCTTAATTAATTCTTATCACAGAGACATCTTTGTCATAAAGTCTTTTTCCCAGATGAACAGTATTACATAAACCCTTTTGTTTACTGAATTACAAAAGAATGACTCTTCATGAGAAATAGTTACTGTAATTTTTCCTTTTATTTCTTCAACTTCTTTGGCACTTAAATGCAGTTATAACATTTAGACAATTGAGTCATCACTGAAGCAAGAGATGCTGTTTGTTTAAAAGACTTATGTTTTCAAAAGATGATTTTTTTTCAAAAGTACGTGCTGCATAGTTTAGTTTAAAGTAAATATTGTGAAAGCCACAGTAGCCTGTGGGCTGTCCATCTGCATGGGAAGAACACCCGCTCATAGTCAGGGCATCTCCAGGGCTTTGAAGTTTTATTTTGTTTTCCTCCCTTGCTCCTCCTACTGCTCAACTAGAATACAGAGATATTTAGTCTATAAGAAAAGAAAAACTTTTCTTCAGAGACGGATGAGCACTGAAAGATTCCATTAGATTTTATTTATAAAAAGTCATATAATATTTATTTACAAGTTTGGGGACAGTAAGAAAATTAATAGCAAACTGTGGTATAGCTTTTCATATTCTATGTCTTCCTGTCTCTTTTTTTCTGTTTCTCTTAGTCTCTCTTCTATCATCTCTATCTCTCTTTCTCTCAACCACCCCACATATACTTAGGTATCCCCAAAAGATTATGAAAAGTTTTAGTCACAGAGCTGCTTTATAGCGGGAAACCCAAGTTTGATGTTATTGCATATTAAGTTCAGTACTTAGAATAATCCTTAAAACAAGGCTGAACAACACCCTGTGTTGATGAACTGGGACTGTCCTGATTTGAACACAGGTTACCTGATTCTATGGCCATGTTGACTGGTATCACACCATGGACAATGTCTCCTTTCATCCCTGAAAAATACCATGTGCTTACTCAATTTCCATTACTCTTGAATCTTGAATTCTCAGAAAAATTTTTGTATTGTTTCAAGTAGAATGAATGTGGGTTTTCATATCAATGTATCATTTCAAACTCTTTCAATGGGCATGTGTGTGTGTGTGTGTGTGTGTGTGTGTGTGTGTGTGTGAGAGAGAGAGAGAGAGAGAGAGAGAGAGAAAATTTTCTTCAAGTCATGTTCTATTTACACAAATGTATGGTTCGCCCTATTGGATAGGCTGGTTCAGCATGCTGACTCTTCTTTTGCTTTATCTCTCCACTGATTGCTATTTATCATATCTACATAGGTATTTAAATTATTCCTTTTGTGATAACCAGATACTAATGCCACGTCTAAGTTATGATCTAGCCTCAACATTAAAATAAAACAAAGCAGAGTTATCTACTAAACAAGAACATGGTTTTCTTATTGTCTGTTTTTTGCTCCAGCTCCCTAAAAGGATTCCCTAACTTATTAGTAGTATCTAAGTTAGTAGTGGAAAATTGACAAGGAAAAGTGGATGGTAGATAAAAGAGGTAATGACTTAAAAACTGAGTTATTTCAACTGACCAATATGTCTATTTCATTCCATACAGGACCATGCTGGTTTTATTACATAGTTCTATAGTATAATTTGAGATCAGGGATGTTAATGCTTCTAGCAGTTCTTTTATTATTTAGGAGTGTTTTGGTTTCTCTCTCTCTCTCTCTCTCTCTCTCTCTCTCTCTCTCTCTCTCTCTCTCTCTCCTCCCATATGAAACTTGAGAGTTTTTTCAATTTCAGTGAAGAATTGTGTTAGAATTTTAATGGGTACTGCATTGAATTTGTAGATTACTTTTTGTAGGATGGCCATTTTCTTAATATTGATCCTACTGATCCAAGAGCGGGACCAGACTTAAGTTCACACATTTATACCCACCTAATTTTTGACAAAGGGACCAAAAATACACACTTGAAAAACATCAGCATGTTCAACAAATGGTGCTAGTCAAACTAGATAGCTACATGTAGAAGAATGAAATTAGATCTACATTTTTCATCACGCAAAAACTTTAACTCCAAAGAGATCAAGGACTTCAATATATGATCTGACACCCTGAATCTGATAGAGGAGCAATAATAATTACACTGGAAATTATGAACATAGGAAAGGTCTTTCTGAACAAGACCCCAAGAATAAAGGCATTAAGCCCAACTATCAAAACATGATATATCACAAAACAAAAGCTTCTGTACAGCAAAGGACACCATCTTTTAAATGAAGAGAGAGCCTACAGAATAGGAAATTTTTTTGCCAGGTATAGTTAGCTCTAAAGGCGTGACAGAGGATTAATATCCAGAATAAACAAAGAATTAAAAAAAACAAACATCGAAAAAGTGTAATTTAAAACTGGTATAAGGAACTGTACAGGGAGTTCTCAAAAGATGAAATGCAAATGGGTGACAAAGTATTTTTCATGTTCAACATCTTTAGTTATCAGGAAATACAAATTAAAGCCACTTTGAGAGTTCATGTTATCATAGTCAGAATGGCTAAGATTTAAAAATCAAACAACAAATCCTGGAGAATCTGTGGAGAAAGAGGACCACTTACATACTGAATATGGGAGTGGAAACTAGTGCAACCACTATGGCAATCATTATGGATATTCTTCAAAAAGCTACAAATAGACCTACTATATGAACCAGCCATAGAGCTCTTGGGCATATATCCAAAGTAGTGTATATATCTTACAAATTACTGCTCTATTCACAGTAGCCGGGAAATGGAAAAAAAAAAAAACCCTAGATATCCATCAACTGAAGGATGGAAGTACATTTGGACAATGAAATATTCAGCTGCTAAGAAAAATGAAATTATTAAATTCACAGGTAAATGGATATAACTAGAAATGATTTAGTGAGGTAACCCAGACTCATAAAGACAGATGTTGCATGTTCGATCCCATAAGTGGAGCCACAGACATTGGAAAATTAGTAAATGGCCATGGTGGGAAGGTTTCATCAGGATTGAGAGACGTAGAATGCTGAGATATAAAGATCACAAGAGGAAATAATGAAATAGGAAGTGACAGATGGGTTGAGGAGTGAGGGTGCAGGACAAAGGAGGGAGTACAGGGGAGGGGTAATTAACAGTAAATGCCTGTAGAGAAAGTCAGGAAAACCACACGTGTGTGTGTGTGTGTGTGTGCGTGTGCGCGCGCGCGCGTGCGTGCGTGCGTGCGTGTGTGTGTGTGTGTGTGTGTGTTTGTGTGTAACCATAAGTTAGCAAAGTAAAAGCTTAATGCCAGGAATGGAATCTGTCTTCTTCCAGGTCTCCATTAAACCCTTATTCAATACTGGCCATTGCCCCTACTCCTTGTTACCTGCCAGAACTTGATGGTAAAACCCTCTTGTGGAAGACACTACACATGTGAATTGTATAAAAAGTCAGGAGAAAAGCAAACTGAGCAATGCCAATGTTATATTTCTTTTTATCTGAAAGCAACAGTATGGTTGAAATGTGAATCCCTTAATGGGCACTAGAATTAACCTATCACTTATGTTCAGACTTTGTAATTTTGGTGTATGGGTGGAGGGTATGTATGAATATTTTTGAGTAATATAAAATTAAAGGGGAAAATGTATATTCCAAAAAAAAAAAGAAAAACCATAAGGAGAAATCCAGATGTTAATGATTTCGAAGCTTTATCCCTTCCGGCTTTCTTTTTTTAATTTATTATTGCTATTAAACTATTTCCATACATCATACACCATTTCTCAATCGAATTTAGAGTCACTTCCCTTTCCATGCCCTCCACCCCACTCAAGCTCCGAGCTCCTGCACTCTGCCATACATGTCCTGCATCCCCTCCTGAGCCTTTCCAGAGTTTTTTTTTTAGCAGAGGCTCACTGTTTTGGGGAGAACTTCACTGTTTCAACTGTTTCAGTCTTTTCCTTTTTTTCCCCAGTTCTTTTGTTGTTGTTCTCCCCAACCTGCATTGCTTCAATACATATATACATACATATATACACATACATATATATGCATAAATATATACATATGTACACACATATCACCTGAGTTAGAGGATTTATTTTCCTTCCTTCCTTTCTTTCTTTCTTTCTTTCTTTCTTTCTTTCTTTCTTTCTTTCTTTCTTTCTTTCTTTCTTTCTTTCTTTTTGCTAAAAAATGTCATGTTTTCCTTAAGGAAATGTTTGAATGTTCCTCCTTGGCAAGCCCAAACAACCATCAATCTTGCCTTTGCACTCCACACTGGGGTCTTTCCCTCCCATGGTCACCAAATGAGGTCCAGCATGTATCCTGTCTCAATCTTCCTCAATCTTCTTGTACTGGCCTCCATGACACAGCCTGAGTAGTCCAACAATTGGAGTCTATACTCTGATGAGGTCGAAATCCCAGTAGCTGCTCAGTCCACAAGCTGGATATCTCAGTAGTCCCCATCTGGCATTGAAGGTTTGGAGGATTCTTGGAGAGACATGAGTCTTCAATCCATATTGGAGGGTTAAAAAGCTGTGTCTCATGTCTTTGAAGAATGGCAAAAGCAGTGGCAGCCACAGAGTGGATGCACTTGCCCTTAAGAATTGAAAACACAGCATGGGTGCGCAGACTTGCATGCAGACAGTACATTCATACACATACAGAAATAAATAAAATTAATAAAAAAATTTTTAAAAGAATTGAAAACAGGCAAAACAACAGTGCTCTCTCTCTCTCTTTTTTCTTTTTGTCTTTTTACTAAGATCTAAAGTTTTATATCTGAAGTACAATTTCTCAGGTTTTACTGATTATTTCTGGTTATACTTTCCTTTTGGATCCTTAAGGCCACACAGTTAGCCCAGATTAACCAAGGTTTTTGTTTTCTCAAGGTCAGTTGAGGATCTGGTCCTCAGGGGTCACTAGGGGTTTTTTTTTGGGGGGGGGCGGGGTATGGTGGGAGCCCCTGGCTCCTTTTGACTTTTCATTGCTTAAGGTTGCCTTGCCTGCTAGTGGAAGAGATGATTAATCATCAACCTTGCACAACTGTGAATCCCATGAGGTTCAACAACACCTGACCTGGTAAGATATGAACCAATGATGCAATGGTGGAATGGATCTTATGGGAGTACATTCACTTTCTGATTAGACTTAAGGTTCACTTCATACAATGGAGTTCATAAGTGGCACTGATATCATGCTTAAGAACCCATGGCTAGCTAGACAGGTTACAGGCCATAGGGGAGAGCCTATTACTATTATTCTCCTAAGTTGACATAGTATTAAATACACTGCTAATGACTTACTGTTAATACCGTATAAATTAACACAAATCTCAGCTTTTACTAGGGAAGTTTCTTATGCAGCAATTAATAATAGAGACCCACAACTGGACAACATGCAGATGGTAAGAGAATGCAGAGTGCTTATTACTGACTAGGATACCGGTATCAAATTTCTGCCTCCAAAGTTTGAGGGATCACTGTGGAAGATGGGGATGAAAGATTGTAAGAGCCAGTGCAGGTAGATAACTGCAATGAAATAGTTTTCCAGACTGTTGGGCAGCTACTCATAACAATGGTGACAGCATGAACAAGTCCCACATAAGCTCAGTCAAGCAAAATCCCAGCACAGAAGTTTGGGAAGTAGGGAAGAAATCTCAACCTTACCCAAGGAACTGTTGAAAACAAATAGCTTCTGGGAGAGGGAGAGTCTGAGTTCTTTAAGAGTGTGATGCTGGGTGGGTTACTCAGATGCTAGGGAACACAAGTCTCTTTGATGGTGTGTGTGTGTGTGTGTGTGTCTGTGTGTCTGTGTGTCTGTGTGAGTACATTAAATCATATGTGGGTGGTAAGGATGTTCTGATACATGAGGGGGTGTAAATATCAAAGTATATTTTATGAAACTCACAAAATTTAATAAATAAAGTCTGATAAATTAAAAACTGGCTAGAGAGATGACCCAGTGGAAAAGAACACTGTCTGCTCTTGCAGAAGACCTGGGGACATGGGTTTGTACACCAGCACCCACATGCTGGATAACAACCATCTGTAAATCTATTTCCAGGGGATCGGATGCTGTCTTCTGGCCCTGAAGGCACTGTACAACATGGGTTCACTTGCATACATGCAGGTAAAACACTCATACATATAAAATAATAAATAAATACATAAAAATAAAATTTCAAAAGTTTTGAAAAGTGGTTCATTTGTTTATTCAGCGAATACTGAATGAATAACTTATTTCAGTTACTATGAAAGGAAAGTGTTATAATGGTGAGCAATGTCTGATAAACTGCATTTTTTAATAAATTGGCAGATAATGTTATATGTATTTATTATGTGCAATGTAATGTTGTGCAACACATTTGCATTGTAGAATGACTAAACCTAGCTAATTGACATTGGCATCACATCATATAAGTTTAAAAACTTTGTAATGAGAACATCCTATCTCCTAGTGTAGATATTGGTATAGATCTTACAGCAGGTCTTGAAAAGTTCTATGGGATAATAATGTAATGCAAAGTGATGTGCTAGACTTAGAAAGTATTTTAGTGAGTTTTTTGAGAGCAAAACAATTTTTACTGTCAAAAGCCGGAAGCCAATTGCAAAGTATCATTATCTTATGAATTAGGAATCTTTGAAATATTTTAAATAATTTATTCAAGTCAACCAATTAAGCCCAAGAAGAGAAGAAAGAAACTTCTTATATTGTTTGGTAATGACTCTGATGAAAGGCATGCATAATGGCATTTTGATCAAACAATTTGAAGATTTATTCTCTAGATATTTCAGAATAAGAAGCACATTTTCTTGTTGTTTTTACCACACAAGCAGCATCAAGTAGTGCCTCAGGGAGGGAGAATATGTGTGACCATCAAGCATGTCCCACTTCCTTTGAACTTGAATTTCTCCTTGACTCTCAGACTCCCAAATGTTACAGCTCAGTGGTGAGTGGATGACAGCTTGGGCCCTGAATGTCAGTGTAGGAGTCGGTCAATTTATGTTTCAAATATATCACTGTGTGTAACAGTGTCATAGTCCTGCTTCTAAACAACAAATTGTGCAACATTCTTCTTTTCTTTAAAATAAATTATTATCCAGATTTCTCATCTCATACCCAATTATAATTAGGAGATATAAAACCTCCCACGTCTGAATCAAGTGAATCACCGCAGATTGCAGAAGAAGAGCTAAGTGTGCTATGAAATGGTACAGCGGGATTCTTGTGCTATTTGATCATTTGATGAGCTAGAGCATGTTTTGCAGTTTTTCCCTGGAAATGGGACAATTGATGCAGTCACCTAAGGAAAGCAGTGTCTTCAGATCAATCAGGCTGAGTTGTACTTCTGTGAAAATAAGAAAAGAAGTAGAGAGAGAAAAGAAGGAAAAGTACAAACTGAAAGATAATTATCAGCCTATTAGAGAAAATCTGTTGTAGAAAGGAGGCAAGATAGAGATAGTGACAGGTTCCTTTGCAAGCAATATTCTTGGAGGTTGTGCTTTGATTTAGAGATGTGGTTGTCAGGAGGTACTACCTTTAATCACCAAAATCAACAGCTAAATGAAATTGTTTTGGTATTCCTATGAAGCATCTCATCTTCAGGACATGCACAAGATCTTGTCTCTAATCTGCAGTGTTAGCCTAACACCAAGCAAAGCTCACCCTATGGTCACTGGGGTAACAGCGCCCTGATTTCCTTACAGTTTCCACCTTTCTCAATTTAAAGCACCACCTGTTGAAATACCAACTTTGTAAGATAATGCTTAATGGGAAGGGACGACCCCAGTGTGGAGCACAAGGGTAGAACTGATGGTTGTTTGGGCTTGCCTTCAAACAATTCCTTAAGGAAAACATGACATCTTTCAGCCTAATAAAAAAAATAAAGAAAGAAAAGAAATCATAAAAAAGATAATACTTAAAATATTTTTAAGTATTAAAAATCATATAAGGGTGGAAGGATGTTTCAGTAGGTAAAGGCACTTGTCTCCAATCCTAATGACCTGAATCAGTCCTTGGAGCCCACATAGTAGAAAGAGAGAACCATCTCCTACAAGTTGTTCTCTGATCTCCATATGTGTGCCACAGTACACACATGTGTAGACAGAATCTTCAACAAATGGTGCTGGCAAAATTGGATCTTTACCTGTAGAAGAATGAAATTGGACCCTTATCTTTCAGTCTGTACAAAAGTCAACTCCAAATAGATCAAAGTCCTCAATATAAAGCCTGAAACTCTGAAGCTAAAATAAGTAATTTTTGCATATATATTTTTAGTGTTATTAAACTTTTTCATACATCATTTTCTCAGTCCAGTTTAGACTCATTTCCCTTTCCATGCCCCCCACCCGACCTGAGTTCATGCATTTTGCCATACAAATCTTGTACCTTTTTCTGAGTCTTTCCAAAGCCAAAGCAGAGAATTATTGTTTTGGGGGGAACTTCACTGTTTCAGTTGGTTCTTTGTCCCAGTTCTTTTGTTGTTGTTGTTTCCTCCAAGTTGTATTGCTTAAACATATGCATATGTATATATATATATATATATATATACATATATACATATATGCATATGTATATATGTATATATGTATATATACACATATGTATATATATATATATATACATATGTGTGTGTTTCTATGTCTCATCTATACTAAAATTATGTAGTCTGAAAACAAACTATGTTATTTCAAAATCATATTTCAGGATTCACACTTTTCCCTTTTCATTTTGTATTACTCTAATAATATGTATCCATACCCTACACCCATATACCAAGATTCCAAAGTCTGAAAATAAGTGGTAGGTTAATTCTAGAACCTGTTAAGGGATTCAAAGTATAAGAGCACAGTTGCTTTCAGATCATGAGGAATATAAGATTAACATTGCTCAGTTTGCCTTACAACTAGGTACTCAGTGCTAGCATCTACAGATGAGGGATACCATTTGTTGCTTGTTTTACTAGGACTGTGTTACTTCACTTAACATAATATCTTCTAGTTCCATCCATTTACCTGCAAAGTTCATGATGTCATCTTTCTTTACTGCTGCATAGAACTCCATTGTGTAGATGTACCACATTTTCTCTATCCACTTGTCAGTTGAGGGGCACTTGGGTTGGTTCCAGCTGCTCGCTATTGTGAAGAGAGCTGCAATAAACATGGCTGTGCATGTATTTTTGCGGTAGGATGAGTCTTGTGGGTATATACCCAGGAGTGGTATGGCTGTGTCAGGTGGTATGCTCATTTTGAGTCTTTTAAGTGTGCTCCAAACTGCTTTTCATAGTGGTTGTACAAGTTTAGATTCTGAACAACAATGGATGAGTGTTCTCCTTTCCCCACAACCTCTCCAGCATTTGGTATCATTTGTTTTATTGATCCGAGCCAATCTTATTGGAGTGAGATGATATCTTAAAGTGGTTTAATTCACATTTCCTTAATTATTAGCAGTGTTGAATACTTTTTAAGATGTTACTCAGCCATCTTTATTTCCTCACTTGAGAAGTCTCTGTTCAGCTATTTACTCCATCTTTTGAGTGAGTCATTTGTTTTCTTCTTTGTAAATGAGTAACAGAGCCCAATCTTAGCTGAGGAAATATTGGCAGCTGATGGTGGTCAGGAGAGGAAAATTTTGTCTTCTTTAGGAAAAAGAACTCTGTATAGGCTGACTAGAGCTCAGGGGATGAGTTGGCACTGAGGAGTGTGTGGGAAGAGTAGTTTGGCCCAATGGACCCTAGCAAAAATGATAGAATGTGTGAACTCTTGGGGGGGGGGGAGCTGCAGGAGGGTACCGAGAGAAAAAATGAGTATAAAGGTGATCGAGATTGATTGAAATATTATGTATGAAACACCTAAAAATGCAATAAAAAGGAAAAAAAATGCTATGCGAACTTGGCACTGTGATTATTCATACCTAACTGGTGCAGAAAACTACTTCACCAGAAAATTTCTGTGTGAGAACTTGCAAAAAGTGATGGAACAAGAACCTCTATTTTTGATACCAAACATTAGCTTCTTATTGCTGTTTTGCTTCAGTTGAATATTTCAAATGTTACATTAACTTAACAAAATAAGTATGCAAGTTAATTAACTAAATGAATACTGCTGTTTTCAAGTTGGTATTATATGTATTACTTTTCTCACTGTTGTGGACAGTACCTTGCAGAAAAAGCTTAGGAAATTAAAGGTGTATTGTGGCTCATGGTTCAAGAGAATATAGTCCATCATGGCTGCAAGCACATGGCCACAAGGTGCCTCACTCCATGAAGGGTAAAGTTTACTTCTGCCCTTGAGATGGGAGCAGACAGAATCAGAGAGCTGAACCATTAATGAGACTGGGCTCTACACATAAAGGCCTTCCCCAAGTGGCCTATATTCCCCTAGCTGAGCTTCATGTGAGAAACTCTCTACATTATCCCAACACAGCACTGAAAGCCTGGAGATTGAGTACAGCAAACATGAGCCTGTCAGTTGACATTTTACATTAAACTATAACAGCATATTCCAAGCAGACTTTTATATACTTAACACATGGTGTTGCTTGTTCATTCTAATAGAAACAACATAGGATGAAAAGCCATTCTAAGCAACAGTTAACCTTTGGTTTTGTCACAAAATATCTGTATACAAAGTAAAGGAAACATTCTTCTATGGATTTCAGTTTCTTTTTTTTTTTTTTTTTTTTTTTTTTTTTTTTTTTTTTGGTCTTTTCGAGACAGGGTCTCCCTGTAGCCCCAGCTGTTCAGGAATTCGCTCTGTAGACCAGGATGGCCTTGAACTCACAAAGATCTGCCTGCCTCTGCCTCCCAAGTGCTAGGATTAAAGGCGTTCGCCACGACACCTGGCTCAAGATTTCAGTTTCTTTACCATTCAAAAATGAGAACAATGGTTAATAATCAGTGTGTTTAATAACTATTAGACTTTATTTACCATTACTATGTTTGTGCATTTAGATTAACATTTATAATACTGAATATTCAAGGAGATATAACTTCCTTGCCCAGGAATTTGATGATTTTTCTTTCACTCTGTGTATGCAAAAGGTAATTTTTTTGGATCTTAACTCAGGAGATAATTCCTATTTGTCTTTATTGAAGAAGGTACCCAGTTTAAGAGGTTATAAGCTGATTTTGTAAGTATATTTTTTGTGTTTCTTTATTGTTGTTGGTCGGTTGGGTTTTGTGGAGTGGGAAATAAAGTTTCACATGTTTCCCTCATTTATGTAGTAGATATCTATAATTTGACAATTAGTTACTGTTTTATTAGGTGTAGTTTTAATGAGATAAAAATGGTGTTGTTTGTGGATCAATATCCTTCACTGCATTCTGAGGAGCTTTGCCATAGCACAGTGCTTAATAAGCTTTGTTTGTAATTACATTAATTCTGGGAAGCAGCATAAGAGAGATAGAGATATTTCTAGGCAGGATGGAGAAACAGCCAGTATCTTCTCCTGTGAATAGGGAGAACACAGAGGGAAATGTCTGAAGCAGACACTTTATGGGAGTGAAAACTAAAACCTTATTAGTCCTTATTAGTAAGGCATCTGTCACTATAACAAATACCTGAGATAATCAATTCATAAAGAGCAAAGTTTATTTGAACTCACAGTTTAAGAGGGTCCAACTTATGACCAACTGAATCCATGTTTTGGGTCTTCTGGCTAGGCAGCACAATGTGGAGGGAATGTATGGCAGAGCACACCCAGTTCCCTAATGGCACAGAAGCAAAAGAGAAAGGAGAAAGAACTGAAATCACACAATGACTATGAAGGCATGCTCCCAAGAACCTAAGACTTCCCTGCTGGCCACCACTTCCCAGTAGCAATAATGTATTAGACCACACCTAACTAAGGGACCCCTAGAGGACAGTCAACATCAAGACTATGGGAAGGAAGATGTTTCAGAGAGAAAACATTTTTAAAATATCTGGGATTATAAAGTACGCATTAGAAGCCAGGCGTGGTGGTATGTGCCCTTAATCCTAGCATTCAGGAGGCAGAGACAGGCAGATCTTTGTGAGTTCAAGGGTCTACAGAGCGAGTTCCAGGACAGCTGGGGCTACAGGGGGACCCTGTCTTGAAAAGACAAAAAAAATAAATAAATAAATAAAATAAAAAGTACACATTAGGTACAAAGAAGAAAAAAATGAGTGACCTCAGCATTCTCATTAGAAGGGAAAAATTAAAAAAAAAACATTTTTTAAAGTGCCTAAAAAGTATTTTTTCAAGAAAAATATTTGCCAGAAAGAGATAAAATAGTGATTTTTCCAAATAAATAAAAGCTGAAAGAATTTGTACATGGGTTTATATTGTAAGAATTACTAAAACACATCCCTTTTAGGAGTGCTAAATTGAAAGTCACATATGAAAGAATCAATGAGAAATTTGAAAAATTGTTGATAGCTCATGATGTGGGTTCTTTAAAAGATCATCAATCTGGGAAGAAAGACCAGACTATGAGGTCTCTAACACAAATATAAAACAAACATGAGTTTTAACAGAAGGGTACAAGGAAGGCACTGGAGGTGTATTCCTATAGAACTGGTTTGCAATATGTAAAGTTGTATAGTGTTTGAATGTGTACTCTTGAAAATTAACATTTATGTTATAAACATATAGCTGTTCTGAAAAAATAATGCAGAAGTATTTCTACATCATTAATAAATATAAATTGACCCATGTATATTTGTGTTATAAATACATATGGATATTAAGTTTCAAAGAAAGGAAACAAAAATGGAATGAAAGACAAAATGTTAATATAATGAAATAATCCAGTTAAAAGTAGAAGGTACAAGTGTCGCGATATAAAGCAAGATCCATTCATAATCTTTCTGCAGGAACCCACTGGAGTAGAAAGATATAGATAACTTAAAGTTTTGAAAAAGTAAACTATAGAAACACCAATAGGGTGAACATTGTGAAAGGGTCATTAATACTGAAAGTAAATACCAAAGAAAGAAAGATTGTTGGAAATAAAAAGTAACCTTTCATGATGATAAAGGTATCTATTCATCACCAAGTCATAAAACTAAATATGTATGCCCATGATAATAAAGTCTCAGAATACACAATGTGTGAGCTGATAAAAAAGAAGGCGGAAATAGACAACTCTACACTTGTAATGGGACATTCGATATCAGATATCGAGGAAAAAGTAGACAGAAACAAGCAAAAATCTTGTGGAAGTTGTGAACACCCTTAAGCACTGTGCAATAACTGATGTTTATAGCCCATTATATCATGAAGTAGCTAGCAGAAAATGTGATCTCAGAAATGCCAACAACGAAAAGAAAAACTCACATCACTTTCAATGCTTCCACAAAAATAAGTAAATAATAAATAAATAAGCTCCAGCAAAATTGAAAGGATCAACAGAAAACAGACCATCTTGTTTTACTACAGCATAATTAAAATATAGGTCAGAAGATATCTGGAAAGCCCTTGTATATTTTGGAATTAAACAGTGGGGATCTGAATAACCCCGGGGTCTAAGAAGAAAGATGAAGGGAAATTAAAAGATACTTTGAAACTGAATGAGTTGAAAATGCATGTCAACTTCATAGCAAGAGCGAAACATTGTTCAAGGAGTAATTTGAGGTTTAAAACTTGCTTTAGAGTTTGTGTATAAGTAAATTTATAAGTAAGTAAATTAGATTACTCTTTGAAGATAGACTCTACTAAATTAATAAAATATGTCACAAAGAATACAGACAATAAGGAACAATAAAGAAACAAGGAACAGTAAGCAAAAGTTAGACAACACAAAGCAGAAATAGTTAAAAATCAGTGATAGAAACTTTCATCTGCAAAAGCTAGGTATCCAAGGCCCCACAAAAGGTAAGGGCTCCTTGCCTCTAAGTTGGGATACCTACAGGAGGAGAGGCAATAAGACCCTGCTGCCGAAGACCTGACGTTAACATGGGAGGGATGTATTGAGACCACACATGCAAGTGTACAGATGGCCTCTGGAATGCCAGAGAGTGTTACCAAAGGCCACTAAACCAATAAAGCAAATATGGGTCTCCCTGAGTCAAGCAAGACTCCACCGTCAGCACCAGCTACACCTCACCTGCCTGGAAATACTGTGCAGCAGAGGCAGCCATGTGCCTGTATATCCCAAATCTAATTGGCTATTGGCTCTCCCCTTGGAGAAATAACCCATGGCTGATGCCACAAGCTTACATCCTCTACAGGTTAGGAGATGTTATAAGCCACAGTAAGACCCTGTCATATTTAACAGGGGGGAAAATTGTAATTCATGGATTAACATATCCAAACATGTGTCTATGCTAAAGTAACCTACCATAACTATTAGTGCTGCTTAAATACCTATATATCTAATTGCTTGTTCTTCATTAGTAGGATCGAAAGGTTATTCCTGGACAAACTGTCAGCCCATGAAAGGAAACAGCCAGAATTGACCAGAGTCCAAGTCAACAGCTCCAGAGAGAGTGGACTGTTTTACCTCTCATCCACCTGTGCCCCTTTTCTAAGCCTAGGGAACAACCTGCGGAAGAGGGGGCGTGGTAGAATGTAAGGGCTGCGATTGGGGTGAATGGTGAAACTACAGCAATGTAGTCTGGACACTCATTTGATCAACTTGATTGAACAAACAACCTGTCACCCCCCACTGGATGGTGGGGCTGTAGGTGTTTGGGCACAACAGCCTGCAGATAGGTTTTGCATGAAGGATGCTTGTACTCATGGATTATCACTTATAGCTAAAAATGAAAAAAAAAAACTGAGAGAAAGATGGCGGACAGTTATTGGCAGAAATGCATGATCTGGGATGGGGTGGTGGGGTGGGGGGGAGGGAAAGGGATAATAAGCCCTGACTGAATTGGAAACAATGTATGAAATGCACAAAGCCATCAATAAAATACTAATTTAATTAAAAAAAAAAGAAAGATAATTTGAAATTTTTACATATAAATAAGCAAGGCAAGCAAGTGAAAAAGTTCGACAGTTTCTCAAAAGTGGGTCAAAATAAAATAAGACCATTAAAAAACAAAAGCCGTGTTTAAATATAAACTCACAAAAGTGATAAACATCTCTATAGTCAGATCAGCAAAAAAACAGCACAAATTACAAATACTAATAGTATAACAGAAAATTTTAACAGGATATGCAAATGTAGTTGACAACCAGAGGAAACAATCCATTGAATCATCTATGATTTTGCAAAACTGCTACGGAATTACAAATCTGTGTTACTATATGCTAAGTCATATTTTAATTTATAACAAACCATTCTGGTAAAGGATGTTCCTGGTATAAACACACATTTCATGGTTAGCTCTGTGTAGAGCAAAGTCTAGAAAGATAGAGAGGCTCTCTTGCTTGTGGTGGGGTAGCTCTGAAATCCTTTGATGACCTGAAATACTGACAGGGACACGCAGGACTTGTCTATGAGTATTCACTTGGAGAAGAAAGTTCACCTTTATTGAGAATTTAAAAATCCCTGTTCTGTTACATTATTGAGCAAAGGAACAAATAAACACACACTGACTGGACAAAAAGATGTCACAAGAGATGGCTTGAGAGCTGTCAAAAATGCTATTGATGAGCTGTGTTGTCCCAGGTGCTGGTGCAGAGAAGTGGCCATGGCAGAAGCCTTGATTAAAAAAGCCCAGTGTGAAGGGCAGGTCTCAGCTTGGAGTCCAGGCGTCTGCACATGCCTTGCTCATTATTCCCAAGGTTCTTTCACAGAACTCTGGTTTTATTTTTTTTTTTTATTGATGCTTTGTGTATTTCATACATCATTTTCCAATTCAGTTTCAGGCATATTTCCCCTTCCCTTCCCCCCCCCAACCCCACCCCATCCCAGATCTGCATTCTGCCTAACTGTCTGCATTTTCTCTCAGTTTTTTTTTTTTCATTTTTAGCAATACGTGATAATTTATGAGTAACAAGTCCTTCATGCAAAACCAATTTGCAGGCTGTTGTGCCAAAACCCCCACAGCCCATGGGTCCCACCCATCCAGTGGGGGGTGGGGGCTTGTATATTCAATCAAGTTGATCAAATAGAGGTCCAGAATATATTGCTGTTAGTTTCACCATTCACACCAATGAAGCTCTTACATTCTACCACGCCCCCTCTTCCACAGATTGTTCCCTAGGCTTAGAAAAGGGGCACAGGTGGAGAGAAAGCAAAACAGTCTACTTTGTCTGGAGCTGTTATCTTGGACTCTGGTCAATTCTGGCTGTTTCCTTTCATGGGCTGACAGTTTGTCCAGGAATAACCTTTCGATCCTACTAATGAAGCACAAGCAATTAGATATATAGGTATTTAAACAGCACTAATAGTTATGGTAGGTTACTTTGGTATAGACACATATGTTTAGATGGTATGTTAATCTATGAATTACATATTTTTTTCCTGTTAAATATGACAGGGTCTTAAGAACTCTGGTTTTTACCTTTAGGAAACATTAAAATTCAAGCTGAACCTTCAGTACTAAGTGAGCTTGTTGGTGTGGGTTTGAACCTTGTGAACCTGTGTGGTAGCAGCAGTGGCAGCATGTGGGATAAGGACCCTGTGAAGAAACAAAAACAACTTCTTCATTCCTGCACTGTGATCACCAGCAGCATTCTCCTAGTGGATGAGATCATGAGATCTGGAATGTTCTCCATGAAAGGCTAAACTGTCCTTGTGTCTGAACCTAGAAGGCTACAGACTGATCTGGGGAAAAATGGTCAATTTTGTTCAGGCTTCAACCAATTTTCAAAGGAATTTTCTTTTCTTATATGAAAAAAAGAGAGAATACTTGGTACTATTCAGCTTGCAGTATTGTAAAATCATGATTACAGTATTTTTATTGTACTGCATACACATATAAAGCAGGTCTTTTTACCCAGTGAACAAAATTTCTTAGTTGCAGTGATATGAAATTACCTGTTAGATGAACATATTGTCAACCTTGTTCCTTAACTGTTCTTGAAAAATTATGATACTTTAGCTAACCTGAGCATTGTGGTGTATGCCTGTACTCCCAGCACTTGGGAAGTCAAGTCAGGAAGATAATGTTTTGAGGCAACTTGTGCTTCATGAGGATCTGTGTCACAATAACAATTTAATTTCTTACAGACGTATTTTTGAATGAGCTGCTACCTCTTAAACATTTGTTTTGTGCTAATAGTAAATCAAAATGAGGTAATTTTCATTTTGAAAAGGTCTTTAATAAATACTTATGAGTAAAATTGTTTTTAAAAAAGAGTTTAACTGCTTTTCACTGGTCAGTGCTATTAAACTTTTGAAAATCTGAACTTGAAGAGCAGCTCAGTAGTGAAATATGAGTTTTTTTAATCCCCAAACGAAACACAGAAGAAAATTATCATTCTTTTCATAGAGAAAACAAATGAGGAGAAAATGCTTCTTTGCTTATTTATGAGGCCATTATAACAACAGAACCAAAGCAAAGACATTATAAAATCAATAAACACATAAGTTAGCCAAGCACATAAACAAAGAAGCAAAATTTAACAAAATGAGCAAGTTAAATTTCTAATTATATGAGATGGATAGCTTGCCAGCAGCATGTAAGATTTATTCAATAAATGAAACATTAGCCAGACTAGTGTCAGAGACATGTATTCTCAGCTACTTGGGAGGCTAGAGCAGGGGGGGGTCACAAATCCAGGCAAGCCTCGTTTATGGAACAAGTTTAAGACTAGATTGGGTAACTTACTGAAACTTGTCTGACAGTTTAAGGAAGCTAGAAGATTAGGACTGTTGGTCAGTAGAATTTTTGCGAGCATAATGTGGAGGACTTGGGTTCAAACCTACAATGAAAAAAATAGAAAAAAATGAAAGGAAGGAAGGAAGAAGAAGATATTGAAAACCTGAAAGGTTAGCATAACATTTAGAAATCATTTAACATATTTAACTATATTAACAAACAAGAGCCATATAATTATCTCAATAAATGAAGAAAAAAAATGTAAAAAAATTCTACCTATTCAGTACAAGTCTCAGTAAGCTAGGAAGAGAAGAAATAGAATTCCCAACTTGATAGAGTGACTCTGTTTTTAAACCTTATAGTTAATAGCGTCCTTAATGCAAGATATCAGCACTTTAATGCTGCTATTCGTTGTTACATTGGAAGCCCTAGCTAGTGCCAATAGGAAGATGGGTTTGGAGAGATGGCTCAGTTAAGAGTGCATACTTCTCTTGCAGAGAACTCAAGTTCCGTTCCTGGCTTCAGGTGGCTCACAAGCACCTGTAACTCCAGATCACTGCAGTGCACACGCCCAGACACAGGCACACACTCACGCTCATAGTTAAAATTAAAAAAAAAAAAAATAGACACAGAAAAATTGTTTTTTTTAAATTTTTTAAAATTAATTTTATTTATTTATGTATGTGTATGAATGTACTGTCTGCATGCAAGTCTGTGCACCTGTGTCGTGCAATGCCGCGGAGCTCAGAAGAGGGTCTCGGATTCCCCTGGAACTGGAGTTCTCCTGGAATTGGAGTTTCAGACGGTTCTCAGCCACCATGTGGGTGCTGGGGATCGAACCCGGGTCCTCTGTAAGAGCGGTCGGCGCTCTTAACCACTAGGCCATCTCTAAAACCCCAACCTTGGTCATTGTTGTGTTCCTCCAAGATAAAACCTCCCACCTAAGAGGTGGGTAAACAGCAAGATGTTCTACAGGATGGCAAACAACAAGGTGTCTATATCCAGATAAACAACACCAAGTTTTGAGGGGAGGTGAAACATTCCATCTTGCAGGAGGCTTCAGGAAATAATCAACCCAGTAGCTTCAGGAAGTCCCTGAACTTGATCAGGTTCCATGGGCCTCTTCCTCCCCAAGAATATATAGTCCTGAAGGACAGCTGAGAGCTGCTCTATGACCAGCTAGGCTGTCAGGAAGAAACAAATAGGCAGAGATTCCCAGAAGAACTAGGGATCCGCTGAGCTGCCAGGAAGAAGCAGAGTGTGCAGTGTACTCCAGGATCCTGCTTTCATGAGCTGTCACCAATGCTGGAGTGGGCTTTGGTAGTGCCACTGTCGAGTCATTTCTGCCCTGTAAGTAAACCCTCTTTTACACTCCTGTAAGGAACCCCAATAAAATTTGTTGGTTCACCAAGTTGAATTTGGGTGACATTCTTACCACCTGTCTGTCCTTGTTCCCTTTCTGGAGTGGACAGATGATTTATTGTTCACATCTCCTAAGGAATAGTGTCACACAACAGTCATATACACAACAACCTTACATAAGTGACTTAAAATAATAAACTAATCTTTCAAGTTCAGAAAGCACAAGTTCAACTACTCAAAAGTGCTGGTATATGTAGTAGTGACCAATGATTGAAGCTAGTAAAATAGTGCACTAGACTATGGATTTGGTCCCCACTGCTGTCAAAAGGAGTCACCTGAACAGATCAGTCACTGAAATAAATTAGTAACCTGAACTTAGGATCACTTGACAGGCTGACTAGACTCCAGTGGATGAATTTGTACCTGAAGGACATTTGGGTACAAATGCTTGAGTGGATAGGACTTAACAACATGTATGGCAGGAGCTGGGTGGGGGTGGATGGGAGAGAGGTCGAAATTTGATTAAAAACTGTTGTTTTAATAATAAATATGGCAGAAAACTGAATTAGACAATAAGTGTATTTCAAATAAATGTGATATATATATGAATAATTTAAAAATTATTGATTTTTTATGTGTTGCATACATGTTTTCAATCAGTCTTAATCACCTTTATACTTGCTTCTTCCTTGGCACCCCCCCACAGGCTCCCCCCCCCCATTTCTTGTCATGATATTTTTTATTTTAGACATTCCGACATGGGTAAGTAGAAATCTTAACGTAGTTTTAATTTCTATTTCTCTGATTATTAAGGATGTTTAACACATTTAAATTACTTTTAAAGTCATTTTATCACTTCGAAAGAAGAGTTTTCTTGAGAACTCTTTGTTCAGATCTGTAGCACATTTTTAATTGAATTGTATGTTTTCCTGATTTTTTGTTTTTTATTTAATTAATTTTTTTTGGTCGTTTCGAGACAGGGTCTCCCTGTAGTCCCAGCTGTCCTGGAACTCACTCTGTAGACCAGGCTGGCCTTGAACTCACAAAGATCTGCCCGCCTCTGCCTCCTGAGTGCTAGGATTAAAGGCATGTGCCACCATGCCCAGCTAATTTAAATTTTAATTTTATGTATATGAATGTATTGGCTGCGTGTATGTAAGTGTACCCCTGTCATGCAATTCCCACAGAGGTCAGAAGAATGTCTTGTATTCCCCTGGAACTGGAGTTACAGACAGTTGTTAGCTGCTATGCAGGTGCTGTGAATCAAACCCAGCAACAACAGGCAGCTCTTACTCCAAAGCCAGTTCTCTAGTCATGATTCTTTGTTTATTTGAGTCCATTGTATTCTCTGGAATTTAATTCTCAACCAGATGTATAATCACTCTGTGGACTTCCTCTTCACTGAGTTGATTGTTTGCTATACAAAAGCTTTTTAGTCTAATGCGCTCCTATTTGTTAGTTTTTTACCTTAACTCCTGAGCAATCTAAGTCAGATTTAGACAGTCCTTTCCTGCACCTATGTATAGTAGGGGTACTGCCTGTATTTACTTCTAATGTTTATAGCATTTTAGGTTTCACATTAAGGTCTTTCATTTATTTAGATTTGATTTTAGTGCAGAGTGATAAATAGACATGGATCTAATTTTATTCTTCTACACATGAAGATACAGTTCCCCTAGCACCATTATTTGGTGATGCTGTCTTTATTTCAGTGTATATTTTTGGCATCTTTGTCTAATATCAAGTGGCTGTAATTTAATTCATTCATATATTTGGATCTTCTATTTGGTTGCATTAATATACATGTCTTTCTTTTTTGTCAATACCATACTGTTTTATTACTATAGCTCTATAATATAGTTTTAAATCTAGTATGATAATCTCTGTGGCATTGTTCTTGTTGTTTAGGGTTTCTGTGACTATCTAGAGTCTCTTGTGGTTCCATGCAAATTTTATGATTATTTTTAATTTCTGTGAAAAATTTCATGGGGATTTTTATTGTGATTTCTTTGAATCTGTAAATTGCTTTTGGTAAGATGATCATGTTCACTATATGTATTCTACTAATCCATGGGCAGGGTATTTCCATTCCCTAGGTATTGTGAAAGCAACAGCATTAACATGGCAGAGCAAATATCTCTGTAGTTGGATATTGAGTCCTTTTTATATATGTTAAGGAGTGGTATAGCTGAGTCATATGGTAAATGTATTTTTAGTTATTTAGGAGTTTACCACATTGAACCTGAAGAGATATCTCAGTGGTTAAGAGCACTGGCTGGTCTTGTAGAGGACAAGCTTTCAGTTCCCAGCACCCACCTGGTGGCTAACA